>JAPDNY010000002.1:290398253-290838253 GCA_029375565.1 Gekko gecko
GCGGCGCGGGGGGGGGGAGACCGAGAGACCAGCTGGCTGGAGCGGCTGCCGAGTGACCCAGCTGGGGTCCCTCCGTCCTCCCGGCCCCCCGCCCGCCCGACGTGCCCTAAATGAGCAGCGGAGCGGGGCCGGACTGGAGGCGGGGGGGGGCGAGCGGAGAACCCCCCTGGGATGCAGCCCGGGAGGGCAGCGGGCAGGCCCAGAAGCGCCCGGAGGGGGTCTCTGCGGGCCCCCCCGCCCCAGCCCTGCGCGGCCCAGCCCTGCTTTTTGCCCCCCTCCTCTTCCCCCGAGGGTTGGGGGGGGGTTTTTGAGGCCGGCGCCCTGCTAGGGAAGACCCGGCGGGGCTACTTCCTCCTCTCCTCTACTTCCCCCCCCCGCGCCGCCCCCAAAGCGCAAGAGCAGCTCCTGAAAGGTCCGGTCTGTGCCGCTTTCCCGAAGGGCCGCGTCCCCTTCCGAAGCCCGACGGGCGCTCCCCGCAGGCCGGCCAGGCGGGGCACCGCGGGACAACAGGTGGTCCAGACGGAGGGTCTCGCCTGCTCCCCCCCGGCCCTTCTTCCTCCTCCCGGCTTCCTCCCGCCTCACGCCCTCGGCTCCAATGAGAAACGAAAGGAGGAGGTCGGAGAGGGCTCAGGGTTCGAGTCCAGCGCTGCGAGGCGCCGGGGTCGCAGGGAAGGCCCGTAGCCGGGATTTTGTAATTCATGGGCCGCCCTTTAAATAAGTCAGGAGGCACTCATGTCACAAAATTAATAAAATAAAATAAAAATAAAATTTTAAGAACTCACTTTTACATCGTTCGCACTCTGCTTGCCTACATGTGGACGCAAGCCATGCTTGGGGAAGGGGCGGTGATGGGGAGTCTTCCGGGTGGCCCAGAGAGCCAGGGGGCCTGGGGGCTGGATGGAAATGGGGGGGGCTTGGCTGGAAGTCACGGGGCCATGCCCCGAAATGCCCACTGTAGGTACAGGCCTGAAGGCCCCATCTGAGCAAACGCTGCCTGCCTCGAACATCTCCATCTGCTTAAACCCCCGGCCGGCTCACTTGGCTGAGGGGGGGGCCGAGGGGAGGGGGCAGGCAATGCCGCCCCCTTTGCACCGCCTTCGTTTGGACAGCTCGGGGGGGGGGGGCAGGGGGGCCCTCCACGTGTCCCGGGGCTGGGCTCTGGCTGCTCCCCAGCGGCGACAGGAACGGAGGAGAAAGAAGCAAACGAAAACCGCGCGGTCGTCTGGCCTGGGAGGGGTCTGTCCGGCGGGGGGTCTCGCCCACCAGGCGAGGGTCCCAGGCTCAGCCCGTCCCGGGGCGGGCGGTGAGGGGGGGGAGCGAGGCCGGTGACTCTGGAGCAGGCAGGCCTATTTGAAGACGCGCCTTCCAGAGCCCCTGCGAGGAGAGGAAGACCCCCGACTCCAGACACGTGTTTGCCCCGGGTCGCCCTGGTTCGATGCCCCCGCCCCCGCTGGAAAGGGCTCTTGGCCCGTTTAAGAGCGCTTGGAGCCCAGGGCAGGCCGCTCCCCCCAAAGGGGGGCCACGGGCTGGCGGGAAGTCCCTGGCGCAGACGCAGCCCGCCCCGTCGAAAGGAAGGAGAACGGCGCTATAGCGCTCCATCGGGAAGGGCGGAGAGAACCGGTCCGGTGGATCCTCCAAGCGACCCCTCTCGTCTTTGGCAAGCTGATCTGCTCGAAGAAAGAGCAACGAGATCCCTCCCTGGTGTTTTTTTGGGGGGAGGCGGAAGGTCCCACCACCTCAGGGTTCCCTCTCAGCTAAGTTAGTGTGTGAGCCAGCTCACAGTTCTTGAGCCTCTGGCTCACACATTTCTGTCTTCGCTCAGGAAGAATGGCTGCAGAGCAAACGAATTTACGCAGCGGCCAAATCTCTCGCTCACAACTTTAATGCCGGGAGCTCCCAGAGCAGGATTTTTGCTCGCAAGGCTCCGCAGCTTGGAAGGAGCCTTGCGCCACATGCCCCCCCAAGAGTAATAGCCAGAGGCGCAGGCCCGATCCAGCCCAACTTGCGCCGGTGAGCGGAGGCGCGGCGGAGTCCCTCGCGCGCTCAACGAAATCAGCCGGACGGCGACCGCCTCGCTTGGGCCCGGAGCCCCGCGGAGGGGCCGCCGCTCTCCCGGTGCCGGGCCCTGGCCCAGTCAGGCCGGACTGCCTCCCCGCCCCAGCCGGGACCAGTCCGGACGCCTCGACGGTCCGGGGCCTGACCCCGGGGCTGACCTGCTGCTGCTGCTGCGAGCCCCCTCGGCCGGGCTGGGCAGGGCAGGGCCCGTTCCTTGCGCGCGCGCTCCCCGCTCGGGGAAACCGGCCGCGGGGTCTTCCCCGGCGGGCAACGGAGCTTAACCGGCCCAGGGACCGCCTGGCGGGTTCCCAGGCCGTCTTGTTTTGGTTTCCCAGCTCCTCCACTGAGGGAGGGATCCACCGACCGAGGGAGCCTCTGGACTCACGCAACCTTGGTCTCTAAGGGGACCCCGGGTTCGAATCCAGCGGTTTCTTCCAGGTGGTGAAGCGGGGTGAGGCACTAAAGCTGTGCAGATCCGGACTGAAAGAGAGAAGGGTGAGAGACCGGCGCGCTCCTCTCCCGCCCGGGCCAGGCCTGCCAGCCGCGCCGCTGACCCGCGACCGAAGCCGGCTTCGCCGTCCAGGCAGGGCGCGTCGGCCGCGGCTAAGGCGCCGTTTACGGGCCGGGCCTGGGAGAGGAGAGTCTCTGGGCAAACGAGAACCGCGGCCGCCCAGGCAGTCCCGTCCGGCCCGGGCAGGCCCGCCTGGCTGGCTCGCCCCGTGCAAAGGGCCTCGCTGCTTTCGAAGAAGAGCCGCTCGATTCGGATTGCGGTCCGGAGGCGGAGCAGAAACGGGGGGGAACCAAGAAGAAAAGATCGATTTTGGTGGGCGATTCGCTCCTACCCTTTTAGTCCTGGACAAAAGGGATTCTTCTTCTTCTTCTTCTTCTTCTTCTTCTTCTTCTTCTTCTTCTTCTTCTTCTTCTTCTTCTTCTTCTTCTTCTTCTTCTTCTTCTTCTTCTTCTTCTTCTTCTTCTTCTTCTTCTTCTTCTTCTTCTTCTTCTTCTTCTTCTTCTTCTTCTTCTTCTTCTTCTTCCTATTATTCTCATTATTCTCATTATTTTACTTTGCAAACCAGTCTGGGAAATGAAACTGGAGGCGGGCTGGGAGTTTCTTTTGGAGGGAAAAAACCCTTCTCAAACCCTCTTTAGGAAAAGGAGACAAATCCGGAGGCTCCGCAGAGAAGGGCCGGTTCCCTTACTTTCGCTGTCCCCCCCCTTTCCTTGCCCCAGGCCGTCGGATGCGAAGTCCGACCTTGACCCTCACGGGCGGCCCGGCCCGGCTCCAGAAGGCGCCCCCTGACCGCCGGGAACTGGGAGTCGTCGGGCCTCCGCCTTCCAAAGGGGCAGCCCCCGCGCGGGCCCTTTCCCGGGCCGGGCACGGACGCCCCCTCCACCGCCGCCGGACGCTCGGGCGGGCCTAGTCCCCGCGTGGCAGAGGAGGCCCCGACGGCGCTCTGCCCCCCTCCGCCCGCTCGGTCCCCCGGGCCCAGCCCCAGGCCACAGGACCCCTCCCCGCCCCGTCCCCGCGGGGGTGCGCCTGTGCTCCCTGGGAGAAGACCGAGGGAGGGAGTGCTGAGCGGGCCTTGCTCTGGCAGCCCCCACCCCCCCGTCGCCAGCAAGAGGGTGCCCCCTCGCTAGGGAGAGCCGCGCCGGGCCGACCCTCTCCCGCAGCAGAGGCGCCTTTTGGCGCAGGGCCGCAGACCGCAGCTCGGAGGTTCCACGCGGGACGGTCGCCTCCGACTTTCCGGCGAGCACAGCGAGGGGCCGGTGTCTGGCCGGGCCTTGCCGCCCCCCAGTCGCTCTGCCCCAGCCCTCCTCCCCACCTTCGGCCCCCCCGCCGCCAGGCCTCACCTCCCGCCAGCCTCTGGAGCTCCGGCGCCCGGAGAGAGAGCCACGGCCGCCCCGAGCAGCACGGCGCTCGCCCGCGCCCCAGCCCCGACGGCCCGAAGCCTCCCGGGCCCCGCGCCCCCTCCGGCCCGCCTCCCCCGCCCCGGCTGCGCCCCCTCCCCGCGCGGGCCTCCGCCGGCGGGGACGCTTTGCCAATCGGGCGGCACAGGAGCCGGGCAGCGCTCCAACCTCGCCAGGCCGGCCGCTCGCCTGCCTGCCTGCCTGCCTGCCTGCCTTCCCTCCACTGCACAGCCAGCGCCTGCCGCGGCCGGAGGGCCGACCCCTTCCCGGCGCGATCCCGGCGGCGGCGGGGGCTTTCCCCGGAGGCCCCCCGGAAGGCGAGGAGGAGGAGCAGGAGGGCGCGAGGCAGCGGAGCGCAGGATGCCATTGCCCGGCGCCGCTCAGCACTCCTGGTACGTGTCTCGTCTCGTCCCTCCCGCCTCCCCACCCCGCTGCCCTGCCTGGCCGGTCTGGCGAAGCCCCCGCGGCCCCGACGGCTCCCGGCCAGGGGAGGACTGCCTGGCGGCGCCCTGACGTGGGGGGGAGGACTGGAAAGCTCTCAGCGAGGCGGCGCTCCCTGCTCCCAAAGCGCAGCCCCTCCCCTTGCCCGACGGAGCGCCCGGGCAGCCCGCTGGGAGGAGAGGGGGGACGACCAAGGCCCGGGGAGCCCCGCCTGGATATATGTTTGGGGGGGCTGGGGGGAGCCTTCCTGATCGCGCTTCTTGCAGGGCGGCTGCGATCCCCTGCCGGAGGAGAGGGCTGTCGATGAGGCCGGCCGGCTGCGAGGCAGTCCCTTCGGCGGAGACTTTCTGGGCCCGGCCCGGCGGAGCTGCTCCGCGGCCGCGTCTCTCTGTGCCCCCCCTCCTGCGCAGGGAGCCGGCGCAGTCCCGACGGGAGCGGCGGGGGGGGGGAGAGCCCAGACCCGTCGCTTGGGCCGCGGCCAAAGGCGCCTCCCGGCCCGCTCCCCCGCGACTAAAAGCGCCGAAAGTCCGGAGCCCCGCGGGGGGGGGGGGCGGGAGCGCGCGCGGCGGGGGGGGCAGCCTTGGAAAGCCAGGCCCGGCGCCGGGTCTCCCCAGGCCCTCCTCGGACAGGCCTGCCGGCGCGGGGAGCCGGGGGGGGGAGCCAGACCGGAGGGCGAGGGGGGTGGGGGGAAGCGGGCTCCTTGGGCAGGGGGCGGGACTGCTCGGCCGTGGAAGGGAAGCGCGAGGCCCCGATCCGCCGGAACGCTCCCCTGCGCCAGCCAGCCCCCCCCCCCCGCTGCATCGCGCGAGAGCCTCGGGCCGCCCCGGCCCAGCAAGAGCAGGCGCCGCCGCCGCCGCCGCCGGCAGAGGGTGCGCAAAGTTGCGGCGCCGGCTCGCTCGCTCCTGCCCCTCGCTTCCCTTCCTGCTCCGGCCAGCCGACCGACGGTCCCTTCGGCTCTCGCCCCCTCCGGCTCTCCGCCGAGCCCCCCCCCCGCGCCCGCCTTGACGGGCCTCACGCCACCCCCGTCGGGCGGACGGAACGAACTTCGGTGGAGGGTGGCGCGGGGAGAGACCCCAGCGGCGGAGTCGGGGCTTGGCGGCGCTCGCCTTGGAACGCCCGGCCTCCCTCTCCCGGCGTCGTCGGAGACCCGGCAGGGAGAGAGGGAGACGGGGGCAGGCGGGCGGGCGGGCAGGCTGTCTCTATCTCTCCCTCTCTCCCCTCCCCTCCCCCCAGCCGGTGAGTAGGGGTGGCTCGAGCGAAAGGGCTCCCCCAAACCATGGGCTGTTTCCACAGACTGAGTGGTCGGTTCCCTGGAATTGCAATCATGTTGGGAATTGCAATCATGTTGGCTTTCCCTGGACTTTTAAATTGAATGTATGTACATGTGTGAGAGAGAGAGAGAGAGAGAGAGAGAGAGAGAGAGAGAGAGAGAGAGAGAGAGAGAGAGAGAGAGGGACCCCGTCCTCATGATCAGGGACTCTGCGAAAGAGAAATTCTTTTGGCTTTCAATTTATTTTGGATATGCGCTCTCTCTCTCTGAAATCAAAGAGCCTGGCTAAGTTTGGAAGGGGGGGATGAAGGTTGCCGTCTCCCATTTTCAAGGAGGAGGAGAAGGGATTCAGGTCTGAGCTGTGAGCCAGGAAGGGGGCGTCCTCCGGTGGGTTTCTGGCAAGGGCGTCGCCATTGTGTCCTGCCGCGCGCCACGTGGACTGCAGGCGGCTGGAGCCCCCCCTTCTCCCGGGCTTCCGGGAGGCCTTTGCAGATGGACCGTTGAGCAGACTAAGCAGGTGCTCAGGGCACCAGGGCCAGAAGGGGCACCACAAAGTTGGGGAAAGGGTGAAAAAGAAAAGAAAAACGAATATAGATTTGTTTAAAAAATGGATAAAACGAGTGCAAATTGATCATGGTGCACCCTGGGGTTCTCTTCTATTTTTGGGGGGCGAGGTGCAGTGCCGTAGGCTACGTCTAAGTGTCAAATGCGTGTGTTTGAAAGTCAAACGACAGAGCCAAATTCAAATGGACTCTGGGCCAGTGTGGAAAGGAGGGGGCGCCACCAAGATTGGCCAGTGTCCAGGGCGCCAGGGAGCCTTCATCCGCGCCCCTGCCGGGAGGGGGCCGGCAGGGTCCCCTTGGTGGAGGGGCGGCGGCGATGATGACCCACCCACCCGGCTTCCCCTCTGCGGCGGCCGCGCCGAGACCTCCCGGGAAACGGCTATGGGGGGGGGGCAGCCCGGACTTGCTTGCTTGCGCAGGTGAGGCGACGGTGGCCTCCAAAGAGAAACAGATCACAAAATCCGAGTCACGCCCGAGCCAGGCGCAGCCTTCAGTCGGAATCGGGGCGACTTAGTCGCGCAGTCGAGACCACGCAGCAGTGCCCCCTCTAAGCTGAGTCGGTGTGAGCCGGCTCGCAGGGTTTTAGCCTCCGGCTCGCGCGTTCTCACCTTCGCTCCAGAGCAAACGGATGGATGCGGCGGCCAGATCGCTGGCTCACAGCTCAGTGCCAGGAGCGCAGAAAGAGGGAGATTTGCTCACACGGCTCCACAGCTCAGAGGGAGCATCGCCGCTCAGTCCCAGCGGGGGGGGGGGGGCACACTGGCAGAGGAACCATGAAGCAGACCGGGCACGTGCTGAGGGCACCAGGGCCAAAGGGGGCACCACAAAGTTGGGGAAAGGGTGGGAAAAAATGTAGAAAAATGCCTTTCAGGTCCTGAATATTGGAACTTGGATCCGTTTAACTTGTGAAAGATTCAGTTCGAAACCTTTCAGTTCAAAAACTTGTGAAAGATTAAAATAGATGTCGTATTGCATGTTTGTAGAAGTTTATGCCGCCAAAGCTTGACTTAGTTTGCACAGTATACTGCGTTATCCTATGAATAAATGTTTGTATTGCTGCAACCTGCATGGTATGTCTGGTCAGGCAGGTCAACCACTAAAATGGACTGCTGGGTCAGTGTGGAAAGGGGGGGGCACCGAGATTGGCCAGTGCTTCTTAGGGCACCCGTGAGCCTTCATCCGTCCCTGGCGGGGCATCCAGGAAAGTGGGACCCCCCACCCCCCTCGGAGCTTCTTTCCTGGAAGGATGGATTTTGCTGTCGCTGTGGGGGGAGGGGGGAGAGGAGAGGCCGCTTGTATTTTTATTTAATTATTTAAATTGATTGATGGATTGATTGATTATTTTAGATTTCTATCCTGCCTTGCCTGCGGGCGCAGGCTCAAGGCGGCGTACATAGACTAAAAGACCATACAGTATAAATACATAGATACAGAACAATAAGATTCCAAACCGTGTAATAGACATAGTGCAAACTGATTCAGATGGCGATTGCTGGAGTGGGCCGATGTAGGTGGGCTGCTGTCCAGTTGTCTTGATGTCGGTAGCGTAGGAGCATAGGGCCTGAATGGTGCAATTTCCCACACCCGTTCCTCAGTGGCGGTTCAAGTATTTATTCGCCGACTTCCTTCCTTCCTTCCTTCCTTCCTTCCTTCCTTCCTTCCTTCCTTCCTTCCTTCCTTCCTTCCTTCCTTCCTTCCTTCCTTCCTTCCTTCCTTCCCTCCCTCCCTCCCTCCCTCCCTCCCTCCCTTCCCTCCCTCCCTCCCTCCCTCCTTCCCTGCCTTCCCTCCTTCCCTGCCTTCCTTCCCTCCTTCCCTGCCTCCCTCCCTCCTTCCCTCCCTCCCTCCTTCCCTTCCTCCCTTCCTTCCTTCCCTCCCTCCCCTCCTTCCTTCCTTCCTTCCCTCCCTCCTTCCCTCCCTCCCTTCCTCCCTCCCTCCCTTCTTCCTTCCTTCCTTCCTTCCCTCCTTCCTTCCTTCTTTCCTTCCTTCCAGAGCTTACAATGAAAATCAAATAGGTAAAACTGAGTACTTAGAATGTCGGTGAAATAGTGTCCATACAAGACCTCCGGTCGAAGGAGCTTATCGTTAAGAAAGGGAAGGAAACCAGAGTACATAAAAATAAATAAAATTTTAATAGAATCATAGAGTTGGAAGGGGCCGTAAAGAGCATCCAGTCCAACCCCCTTGCCCAGTGCAGGACTGGCCTAAAGCATCTCTGACAAATATCCGACCAGCCTGTTTTTGGAAGCTGTCAGTGAAGGGGAGCTCAGCACCTCCCCAGGCAGCTGATTTACTGATTGTTTTATTAGTATCACCAGAGAGCCAGTTTGGTGTAGTGGTTAAGTGCACGGACTCTAATCTGGGAGAACCGGGTTTGATTCCCCACTCCTCCACTTGCACCTGCTGACGTGACCTTGGGTCAGTCACAAGCTCTGGCACAGCTGTTCTCTCAAGGACAGTTTCTGTCAGAAGTTCTCTCAGCCCCTCCTACCTCACCGGGTGTCTGTTGTGGGGAGGGGAAGGGAAAGGAGTTTGTAAGCCACTCTGAGACTCCCTTGGGTAGTGAAGGGCGGGGTATAAATCCAATCTCCTCTTCCTCTTCTTCCTCTTCTTCCTCTTCTTCTTCTTCTTCTTCTTCTTCTTCTTCTTCTTCTTCTTCTTCTTCTTCTTCTTCTTCTTCTTCTTCTTCTTCTTCTTCTTCTTCTTCCTCAAAAGGTGTCTGTTGTGAGGAGGGGAAGGGAAAGGAGTTTGTCAGCCGCTCTGAGATGCCTTTGGGCAGTGAAGGGCAGGGTATAAATCCAACCTCTTCCTCTTCTTCTTCTTTTCGGGGGGGGGAGACCAAGAAAGTGGCATGCCTGCCTAGGCACAGGCTGCTCAGGGACATGGAAAGGAGTGGGGGGGGCGTTGAGCTGTATGGTGCAGGCCCTTGGAGATGCACACCTTTTGCCTGGCCTGGCGCATATAATGCATGTGCGTTCTGTGCAAAGTGGGGCAGAAGACCAGCAATCCAGGGGGATACGAACCAGCTTTATTGTGCACGGCTGTCGTGGCCAGTCGTTGCTCCACTGCCTTGCTGACCCGAAGGCCCACCTCCACAGGTGTGTGGCTTTGGGCCCAACCTGATGTTAGGCAGGGGTTGCAAGAGCAGTCTCCCCACCCCGAGTTCGCTTGCTTTTAAAAATATCGAAAAGCCGCCTTGGAGCCTGGAGTTGAAGCAGTTGCCTCGCTCTGTCCCTTCCTGCTGTGAGTCAAAATGGCCTCCTCCAATTACCTGCCCACCCGTTGCCATGGAGGGGGAGGAAGACATGATGTCCCCCCTCCGCAGCACGTGGAGGAAAAAGCTTTTTTCCTTGGTTCCATCGACTTGGTACTGGAGTGCTTCTGCTTTCGGCTTCCGCCTGGGTGTATGCGGCAGGTCTCCCGTGGGCGGGTCAAGGACTCAGGGCCAGCCGGCTTTCTCCGAGATGCCCTTTGCAATGGGGTCGCCCCCAGTGTGTGGCGAAGCGCTTGGTGGCCAAACGGCAGAGTGCAGCCTAGTCTTTGTTCTCAGTTAAAGGCTGGCTGCTTTCAAGTTGGCCCTGCGCAGGCTTCGTTGGAAGAAGGTTTTTGCACTCTTACCTTGCTTAGAAGAACAAATTTGCTCCAGGCCTTTAGGCACGAGTGATACCATCACACCCATTCTCCTGGAAGGTCTGTGGTCCTGGGAGAGACACTATATTCTACCACAGAACAAAGTCTTGAGTCCAGTCAGAGCCAGTTTGGTGTAATGGTTAAGTGTATGGAGTCTAATCTGGGAGGACCAGGTTTGATTCCCCCACTCCTCCACTTGCACCTGCTGGATGACCTTGGGCAAGCCATAGTTCTGTCAGAGCTGTCCTTGAAAAAGAGCAGTTTCTGTCAAGAGCTCTCTCAGCCCCGCCTACCTCACAGGGGGTGTCTGTTGTGGGGAGGGGAAGGGAAAGGAGTTTGGAAGCCGGTCTGAGACTCCTTTGGGTAGTGAAGGGCGGGGTATAAATCCAATCTCCTCTCTCTTCTTCTTCTACCTCACAGGGTGTCTGTTGTGGGGAGGGGAAGGGAAAGGAGTTTGGAAGCCGCTCTGAGACTCCTTTGGGGAGTGAAGGGCGGGGTATAAATCCAATCTCCTCCTCCTCCTCCTCCTCCTCCTCCTCCTCCTCCTCCTTCTTCTTCTCCTCCTCCTCCTTCCTCCTCTTCTTCTTCTTCTTCTTCTTCTTCTTCTTCTTCTTCTTCTTCTTCTTCTTCTTCTTCTTCTTCTTCTTCTTCTTCTTCTTCTTCTTCTTCTTCTTCTTCTTCACCTTTAAGACCAACAAAGTTTAATTCTGGGGATCAGCTTTCGTGGGCACACACACCATCTCTGTCAGCCTGCTCTGATTCATATCTGCATGACAAGGCCTTTCCGCACTCTCCTTTTAATCCAGGGGTGTTAAACATGCGGCCTGGGGGCTGGATCAGGCCCCCCGGAGGGCTGCTATCAGGCCCGCAACGGACCTGGCCGTCTTCCGCTTCTTCTTCCAGTTCTGCTGCTGCTGCTGCGTCATCGTAGGTTTGCAGCTGACAGATGCACTCAGGATTGCAACAGCACGGGCATTTCGATGCAATCATTCAGCGCAAGGGGTGTCCGTTCTCCGACTCTGTTAAATCAACAAAATATTGCAAGAGTGCGAATGTTTTAAACATGATTTTATTTTAAGTTAAAAAAAAAAACACTTTGTGTTTGTGTCCTTTATAAAGTTTCTATCTCCGCTACCAGGCATGACATTTTATGGCACACGCGTGGCCCGGCCCGACAAGGTCTCATTTACCTCAGATCCGGCCCACGTAACAAATGAGTTTGACACTCCTGTTTTAATCCGTGTTCACTGTGGTGTCCTCCAAGCAATTCTGCACTAAGATCGAATTCAACCTTCCTTTTAATCCAGGTCCCCACCCCCCATTCTGCACTACAATTGAGCTCAACCTCCTCCTTATTCCGGATTTGCCCCGTCCCCCCTTCTGCATCCCATTACCCCCTCTGGGGTCAGCCCAGTTTCAGCCGGCTGTTACCCCGGGGTTATTTGGATGCTGTTTTGCCTTGGACTTACATTGCCTCGACTCGAACACTGAGAAAATCCGGAGCGGCAGGGAAACGTGGAAAGGTTTCACTTCTACTTTCCGATAAAGACCCCCTCCCCCCCCCACCCTAGCAGTTGCAAAAATATTTTTACGCCTTTTGTCTTTTGGATAATCAATGATTCACAGTGACCATCCCTGCTCCACTTCTACGCATCACAGAGCTTTTACGGGAGGAGAGGAAAGGCGGCCGCACGGAGTTTAAGAGCGACGGAGGGATTGCTTGGCAGCCAGGAACCGCTCCCCGAGAGGGCCTCCTGGTTCCCACCTCCGTGCCTGAGACGTGCATAAGTCCACGCTATGTATGGATGCTTAGTTTCGGAGGCAGCAGTGCTGGTCTGCAGCAAAACAACTCCGCTCGAGCCCAGCAGGCCCACGAGATTTTGGGGAGCTTTCGAGAGCCAACGCTCCCTTCAAAAAATACAACGCTCGGAAACAACGCTCCCTCGAAGCTGTGAAGTCTTGTGAGCAAGAATCCTCCTCTGTCAACTCCTGGCATGAAAGTTGTGAGCGAGCGATTCGGCTGCTGCATCAATTAGTTTGCTCTTCTGGAGCCCTCCTTCCTGAGCCGAGACAAAAATGTGTGAGCCGGAGGCTAGAAAACTGTGAGCTGACTCACACTCACTCAGCTTAGAGGCAACACTGGTCGGAAACAGAAGGACTCAGGCAAAGGAAGCTCTGAATCTTGAAAGCAACGTGTTCTGATGAGCTTCTGAGCATGCAGGGGTTGGCAAGGGTGTGTGGGGGGGTGTTAAATTTCATGGTGAGTACCAGGGTGGGGAAAAACAGATCTGTGTCACGGAATAGTTTCCAGAAGGCGGAGAGTTTCATATCAAAACGGGACCATTTGAATTCAGTTCTGCTTTGGACCAACCCTGTTAAAAAACCGAACACTCCGTGTGACTCTGGAAAGGCGGAGAGAACCGCAGCTGAATCCAAGGAGAGGAAAGATTTATTTTCCTCTCGCAGAAACGCTTAGGAATGTCCCCTGCCCAGTCTGAGCAGCCCTCCCGTGAAATTTGACCGGAACCTTCCCGGCCAGGTGTCCACAGTCATCCGAGTCAAAAATGGAGGCCTCTTGGCACCGCTCTCTGTGTCTTTCTGTGGAGCAAAGTTCAGGAGGGCGGCCATTGTTTGAATGAGCTGCAGAGAAGCGTGCGGGGCTTCCCAGGGAGGAAGTTTTAGAAAGAGGACTTGACAGGCTTAGAACAGAAATCCCCCCCAGCCTGTTAAAACGGGTGGCTTTTAAAACACTAATGGCAAAGGGAAGAATGTGCATCTCAAATGAAGCATAAGAGAAGCCGTAGTTTGTCTTCTTTTGAAAAAGGTGACGGAGCGGCGGGGACCCTGAAGTATTTCCTACTAAGCTCCGCTGGGAAAGGGACGAGGCCCTGCGGCCTCCCAGTAGCCAGAACTTCTGTCCTCCAGGATGACTACATCTTCCTGGAAGGCCCCTGGGAGCTGGACGCTTGGCGCTGGGGGAGAGCTGCTGAACCGAGGACAAGGATCCTTTTGGCCCCATGCTCCACTCGGGGTTGTCAAAGCTGGGCTGAGACACCGGAGCCTTCCTTAGGGAGAGCCGGACACCGGGAGACTTTGGACCCAGGTGCCCAAACCCAGCTGCCGCTGCTTTTCCTGGTTCAGTTGCCTGGATTTTGTCATTTGAACCGACGACAGCTTTCACTTCACAGGAGAGCCCAAGCAGTTGCAGGGCCCCACCTTCAGCCGCCCCCGCCCCCCAGTCCCAGGGCCTACAGAGCGGCTTCCGGATCCTCCAGGCTCTGGGGTTTCCGGCCCGGTTGCCTCTCTGTCCGCCTTCTGCATCCGAGGAAGCTGGCCAGAGCGCTCGCAGCCTCCCGCCAAAAGGAGCCAGGCACAGGAACCAGGTCCCTGCCTTCCCTGAAGAGCTGGATCTCGGCCCGAAGCAGTGGGTTGTTGTTGTTGTTTTAAAAAGGACGTCTGTGTGTGTGGGGGAAGCAATCCGGCAACGCCCCTGTCCCCTGGTCCGGGTCTCAGGAAGGGATTGCCTGTGAGCTAGCGGTGAAAGGCGGTGAGATGAGAGACGCATGCATGCATGCATGTATACCGACACAGAGACACCAATGCCTGCAGAAATAAAGAGAGGCAAGGGCTTCGCCTTGCTTCGCCCCGTCTTGCCCCCTCCCTGACTTCCTCCTGCCCCTTTCTGCCCCATGTGCCAGTCGGCTCCTTGCCTTGGTCCCGACCCAGAGAGGAGAGAGCGTGGAGTCGGCTCCCAAATCGAACATTCCAACCCCCAAACCCCTCCTACCATTTGGGCTCCTCTGCCTCTCCACTCCCGAGCGCCTTCACCTCTCAGTCATGTTCTGCCACTGAGAAGGGAGGCAGAGACCACCTCTCCTCCCAGAGACCTTCGCTAAGATCTCCCCTTCAGAAGCCCTCCTCGCCACCCTGCTTGTAGGGCCCGGTAGTTTCCGCACCCTGAGGGGGTAAGTAATCCATGCGCAGGGACCTCGCGGGTGCCTCTTTCTCCCCCACCCCCCCTTTGGCTGCTGGAGGCAAACCAGGTTATGTCCCTGCCTCTTGTTTGTTACCCTTCCCTTGGCCATCGCCTTCGAATATGCAGTTTCTTGTAGGAGGCCTGAAATCGGAGGGGGGGAGGCAACATTCATGCTCAAAAAGCAAACTCCATGGTAATGCCGACGATATATCATGATGATGACGATACAGACAATAATGGCGCGATATTTCTTGTGATGTCGAGTGACATATCCTTTGATGCTACCAGTTTGTGCAGAATTTTTAGTTCTTTTCGGGGCACCACTTTGAATGGCTTAAAATAAAATTTCTATAAGGTTGGTGGTTTTGGTTTTCTTGAGGAAGGGGGGGGCTTTACTGCCTGGGCATGTCCCTTTTAAAAGATGCAAGGCTAATTTCCCAACAAAACTACTGATATTATGCTTGAACATTTGGAATATGGAAACAGTAAACAGGTGCGCTTTTTAAAAATGTACGTGACCTACGGCGCTGCTACCTGATATTCAGCTAGATCAGTCGAGGGGGTGGATATTGGGCACCCGTTTTCCCCGCATGAAAGAAGCCACTGTTTGAGGACAAAAATGGTCTCGCAATTATTAGTCGGGAGCCTGCGTGGACCTCCGAACACTTGCCTGAATTGTGTGTGTGTATTTCCTATACATTTTCGGGACCTGAATCCCTGTTTTCACTTTGCTGCATACAAGACACGTCAAAGGACTTTTCAGAGGCTGGGATATTTGGCATGCTGGGAAACCAGCCCCCTCCCTGTCATCCCCACCCCCCACTACTTGGCAAGACTTGAGCAACCAACAGTTTGGAGAATATCCCCGACTTTCTGTGTTGCGGCATCAGAGCGAAAAGAGCTTCCAGCCGACCGGTCTTTGTTTTTGCACCATGGCTGGGCGGCGGTGGTGGAGTCCACTTGGGAAAGAGGGAAAGAGGAATTTGGGGCGGCGGGGAGCGGCTCTGATAAGAAAAGCTTGTTGGCTAGGGGCCTTTAAAAAAAAACAACTTATGGATTTCATGGCAGAGCAAAACCATCTCCCCGCTTTGAAGGAGAGGAAATACCATTGCTTGAGACTGTCATCACCTGGCCAAGGGTTGCAAAGAGCCGCAGGATGTTGCGAGGGTGAATTGAGTCCTGGGTTTAACTCTGTAAACAGAGAGCAAGAAAGCTGTAGCCATCTGAAATATAGTTAGGAAAGTGATTTACACCTACAGGGTGCCTATGACATATTTCAGCATATTTTTTAATGATTTCTATACAGTTGCCAGAGGACCTTATCTGTGACTCCACCCCCCATCCACCCCTTTACCATCTAAAATGGTGCAAATGGGTTTCGCCTTCTTTGCATAATTTGCTTTTCCTCTTCATCAATGAATCCCCGGGTTTTATATGGAGGGTGTTGTCCTTCCTCGTTGACTCCATGGGGCTTTCATACATCGAAGTCCTCATCCCTTCATTTCAACATCTCTAATATGTGGATTATTCTCAGTTGGCAAGTATTTCCGTTTGGCATTATAACAAAAAGAAAAAAAGAAAAGGGAAAAAAAGGTTTGCAGATGGAGAGATCCGAAATCCTGGACAAAGGGCCAAGTGACCAGAAAGGGATTAAAAAAAAAAAAAAAACGGCAACGGGCCCAATCCACCAGGTTGGCAACTGTCTGACTGCAGCAAACGGACCTCCCGCAAGGGCCTCGCTGGGCCGGCATTGAGGGACTCTGCCCAGGCTGGCTGGGCCCTCCGATTTTAAACCTCTTTTGTGCAAACAAAATGTTTGAATAAAACGAGGGAAAGGAGGGCAAGCAGCTGATCTCACAAACCCTGAAATTAACCTAGAGGAGATGGTTGCATATGTGTAATAAAAGAAGAAGAAACCTCCACAGTTGGAGGTTTCCTGGATAAAGAATTTCAAGGATGGGGGGGGGGAATTCACCCCAATTTAGAGCAGAACTCTGCCGGAGCGCGGATAACCTAAAGCCCTAAGCACCCGCAGGAACAACAGATTTAACATCTGTGGAGAAAATGATTGTTTAAGGCACCCGACGGTGATGATCATTTTGGACAGAAGAGTGGGAGATTTTGAGGTGGTTCTGGGGAGATTTGGATGGATCCGGCTTAAGCATCCGGTGGTGACTGCCAGCGCAAGCAGAGGTACGCCATTCTACGCCCACGGACTTCAGTGGCTGCAGATGGGCGTAACTCTGCGTAGGGTGGCACCGTGTGAGACACCCCGTTGGCAGGGCTGCTGTTTTTTTTTCCTGGGGCAACGCGCCGGACTGGAGTCCCGGAACCTCTTCGACGAAATTCTTTTTAAAATATTGAATCATTTGTGAGTTTTCAGTATACAGACTGAAAACTCCGTTTCCCTCTTGAGAGTCTCGGCACCTCTTTTAAGAAAACAAAAAACAAGCCCTGCTAGTTGGCATAAGAATGTGCAGCTTCTCTACCATGCGGGAAACTCCCTTGCCTTGCAAAACACCCGTGCCCTTGATTCAGCCTGGCGGAGAGATGCTTTGACCCTGTGTGTTTGGCCTGCAGGCGCTTCCCTTCCTCCGCAGGCCTCCACAGAAAAGCAGCTGTCACACCGAGGCTCCCAAAGCATTTGGGGAAGGGAGAGGCCTGACTGCGACCAGTAGAGGGATGGGTGCTCGTAAGGCCATCTCTCTCGCTCTCACCAGTGCTGACCAAGGCTCCCGCTAAGCTGTGAAGTCTCGTGAGCAAAAATTCTACTTTGTGAGCTACTGGCATTAAAAGCTGTGAGAGAGCAATCTGGCTGCTGCATCAGTTAGTTTGCTCTGGAGCCATCCCTTCCTGAGCTAAGACAAAAATGTGTGAGCCGGAGGCTAAAAAACTGTGAGCTAGCTCACACTCACTCAGCTTAGAGGGAACACTGCTCATAAGTGCTGGCCATGGCGGCCTTGCAGCTCCAGATCTCAGCTGCGAGTTCAACACAGGTACACAATTGAAGACTGTTGCCCGGGGGATCGGACGGAGAGCAGAGGGGTGTAGCCCGGCCACCCATCTTTGGGATATGCAGTCCAGGCCTGGCCCGGACTGGCTTTTCAGCATCTCTGGGATGGGGCAAAATTTGACTTAAGAACATAAGAACATAAGAGAAGCCCATGTTGGATCAGGCCAATGGCCCATCCAGTCCAACACTCTGGGTCACACAGTGGCCAAAAACACCAGGGGCCCTCAGGAGGTCCAGCAGTGGGGCCAGGACACCAGAAGCCCTCCCACTGTTGCCCCCCCCAAGCACCAAGAATACAGAGCATCCCTTGCCCCAGAGTCCCTATCTATACCTTGTAGCTAATAACCACCAATGGACCTCTGCTCCATATACTTACCCAATTCCCTCTTGAAGCCGTCCATGCTTGTAGCCGCCACCACCTCCTGTGGCAGTGAATTCCATGTGTTAATCACTCTTTGGGTGAAGAAGGACTTCCTTTTATCCATTCTAACCCGACTGCTCAGCAATTTCATGGAGTTCCCACGAGTTCTTGTACTGTAAGAAAGGGAGAAAAGTACCTCTTTCTCTGCCTGCTCTATCCCATGCACAATCTTATAAACCTCAATCATGTCACCCCTCAGCTGTCGTTTCTCCAAACTAAAGAGCCCCAAGCGCTTTAACCTTTCTTTATAGGGAAAGTGTTCCAACCCTGTTATCATTCTAGTTGCCCTTTTTCTGTACTTTTTCCAAAGCTATAATATCCTTTTTAAGGTGTGGTGACCAGAACTGTATACAGTATTCCAAATCTTAGACTTCTTAAATCTTAGACCACTTGCAGGTATCAGAACCAGATTTTCAGAAGTACGATTTAATTTTAAATCTATAGTTTAATCAGGAAACTGGGGGAAACCCACCAGTTCCTAAACTATTTGAAGCCTCAAGTAAAACATATATTACACTGATGACTCCTGCTTCAAGAAGAAAATGGAAGAACGCTTTTTTTAAGAAGCAAACAATCAATGATTAGACAATATAGAAAGTCTGGGGTTTGTTTGTTTGGTTGTTTTCTTAATCCAGGTTGGCAACTGCCTGACTGGTTAGTTCTTGGTTGGGAGACCAGCTAGGAAGCCCGGGGTCTCTGCGTAGAGGCAGGCAAGGGCAAAAACAGCTCTGTTTGTCTCTTGCCAGGGCTATTTCGGGGCGGAACGCACAGGAACAGAGTTCCAGCCAGCTCTCGAGTTGGCTACGCCCAGCAGGAACTCATCAGCATAACAGGCCACACCCAACAGCAGCAACTCATTAGGATTGGCTACATTTGGGGTGTGTGGCCTAACATGCAAAGGAGTTCCTGCTACAAAAAAGGCCCTGGGTTTTGACAACAAACAAGATAAACAGAATAAGAAGCAAAAGGTGGGTGTGGCTTGCTGACCACACTTCTGGAAACATGGGGGTGTGGCCTGATATGCTAATGAGTTTCTGCTGTTGGGTGTGGCCGATTATGCTAATGAGTTCCTGCTGGGCTTTTTCTACAAAAAAAGCCCTGTCTCTTGTCTTGGAAACCAGACAGGGCTGGCTGGCACCTGAGGGCCCTTTCCACCCCCACCTTGCACCTGTGTGCTGTCTCATCGGCACAGCAAAACATTGCCGCTCCAAGAAATCGTTTGGGTTGCTTGTGCCTGGCAACATCTGTGTCTCCCCAGATGCTGCCTGACGTGCCTTTGAACCAGAGACGTTTCAGCATCCCTTCTGGAAAAACCCCGCTCTGCACAGTTGTTCAGATGTCGTGCGTTCCTCTGCTTGCGCTCATTTCACTCTGGAAGCCTCCACAAAGTTCACTTCCCCAAAGGCCCACGCAGGTGACGAGCTGTCAAAGAAACCGTCGAAGTCATCCTGGATTTACCCTCAAAAGCAGGAGTGGAGGGCTGGAGGCCCGGAATACCACAGCGGCCTCTCCCCTCTTTTGCTTCCAGCCCCTCAAGTGACTTTCCTTTCCGCACTAGACCTTAAATTGTGATTCAACCCTCTCCCTGAACGTACATTCCACACTACACTTGAGTTCACCCCTTTAATTATCCCAGGTGTTTTTTGTTTCCACATTACATTGAGGCAGGGCTGTTTTTTGTAGAAAAAGCCCAGCAGGAACTCATTAGCATAACAGGCCACACCCAACAGCAGGAACTCATTAGCATATTAGGCCACACCCCTGACAGTGCAGTTCCTTCCCGGGATCAGCTTCCCCAGGTGCCCCGCGAATTGCAGGGCACATGGGGAACTGGAGGGAAGGAAGGCAGTTTCTGGATTGGCTTCCCCAGGCTCCCCAAGGAGGGGAGGCAGTTTAAATTGCCCTCTCTTCCTGTATTGGCTTGGCTTCCCCAAGCACCCCATGGCTTGCAAGGTGCCTGGGCAACCGGGGGGGAGGCTGTAGGCGTGGCCAACTCAGGTGCTAGCCGGAACTCCATTCCTGTGCGTTCCTGCCCCAAAATAGCCCTGCATTGAGGTCACCCCAGTTTTGGCCCACGCTTGTCCTGGGATGAACAGATGCTGTTAGAACCAGGGATCACTGCAAGGTATCGTGTCGCGAGCTGACCTCTGATGAAACCGGGGATGAGATCCAAGTGCGGAAAGGACTGGTGAGACTGGCGTCTTTCACCCTGTGCAAAAGCAGGTGTTTCTGCACAGGTCCTTTGTCCAGGCCCGTAGCTAGGATTTTTTAAATTCAGGGGGCCTTTAAATAAGTCAGGGGGCACCCCGCGCACACACACTCGGGAGCACCGCAAATAATAATAATAATAATAATAATAATAATAATAATAATAATAATAATAACAACAACAACAACAACAACAACAACAACCATAACAACAACAACAACAACAACAACAATAATATCTTTCAATTTATTAATCGCTTAATCCAAGCTTGCTGGCTCTAAGCGATGAACAGTTACTCATATGACAAGGGACTAACAATAATCCATCGGGGTAAGGGAGGACAACATCTATAAATCTTAAACTGCACACATTTTGCAGCCGGCGGGGTCATGTTCAGCTGTAGTCTCAGGCATGTTCCAGGGCATTCATTTTGGCTTGGCTGGAAAAATTAAAAAAAATGGAAAGTTGGGGGGGCCTGGGCTGAATGGGAAGTCAGGGGGCCGTGGCAGTAAGTCGGGGGGCCAGGCCCCAAGATGCCCCACTGTAGCCACGGGCCTGCCTTTGTCCCAAGTTCGAAGCTGTTGGGAAAGGGATCCTCCCCACCCCCCGCTTCTGCATATAGTGGCACATTCGTGTACCTCCGGGGGTTTCCTTGGCTTTTCTCCAGTGTTTCTCAAACCTGCCTTTCTCTTAAGATGGGTGGCCGTGTTAGTCAGTCTGTAGCAGGAGAAAAGAGCCAGAGTCCAGCAGCACCTTCAAGAATAAGAACATTTGTGGCAAGGGAGGAGCTTTCGGGAGTCATGGCTCACTTCTTCAGATAGACCAAGATGGGTAGAGCCGTGTTAGTCCGCCTGTAGCAGGAGCAAAGAGCCAGAGTCCAGCAGCACCTGCAGTAACTGGAGAAGTGGGCCGTGACTCACGGAAGCTCCTCCCCTGCCACGTATTTTGTTAGTCTTTAAGGTGTTATGGGACTCTGGCTCTTTTCTCCTGCTTTTCTCTGATACTTTGGGAAAGATTGGAGCAAAGCCTAGGTAGTTGCCGTGTGGGTGGAAGAATTTGCATTTTCCTTGTCCTGCCCACCCTGCATCCATTTTCCCTACAGTAACCATTTCTTCTCCCTATTGCAGAAGATTCTTTTTTTAATTTTAAATGATTTAAAAGCATTATGCCGTCATACCAAAACATGGATCAGGTTGTCTGAATTCCCAGCTTTCATCCACTTGCGCCTGCTGGATGACCTGTTGTGGGGAGGGGAAGGGAAGGGAGTTTGTAAGCCGCTCCGAGACTCCCTTGGGTAGTGAAAGGCGGGGTATAAAACCAATCTCCTCCTCCTCCTCCTCCTCCTCCTCCTCCTCCTCCTCCTCCTCCTCCTCCTCCTCCTCCTTCTTCTCCTTCTTCTCCTTCTTCTCCTTCTTCTCCTTCTTCTTCTTCTTCTTCTTCTTCTTCTTCTTCTTCTTCTTCTTCTTCTTCTTCTTCTTCTCCTCCTCCTCCTCCTCCTCCTCCTCCTCCTCCTCCTCCTCCTCCTCCTCCTCCTCCTCCTCCTCCTCCTCCTCCTTCTTCTTCTTCTTCTTCTTCTTCTTCTTCTTCTTCTTCTTCTTCTTCTTCTTCTTCTTCTTCTTCAAGTAAATGGCCCATATCCCCCCCAATATATATCTGCAAGGAAATGGGCCGCAGACTTACAAATGAAAGCCAGGAATTCAGAGAACTTGATCCATATTTTGGTCTAACGATATATAGTTTCAATGCTGTTAAGGAGCTGTTTAACTTAGCCGGGAGATGCACTGTCCGGAAGCCCCGCTGCTGCTGTGCAGTACGAGTGACTGCAGCTGCCGCAGGGAGACGACACAAGCCCCGTCCCCGTACGGAAAACACCAGGATTTTAAACTGGCCAATGGGTACTGGAAGCGCCTTCTATTTCCAGCCACTGAACATTGCTTAAGACACCCAACAGAGACTGCATGGCTTCCACAAGGCACTCATGTGTGAGCTGTGGCGGACTTTTGGAGGAAATACAGCCCAAAGCTCTGGAAGACCCCAACACTGAAAGGCTCTTCTCTGGAGCTCTCCCCAGCTTTGCCAGATGCCCACCTTTGGGGGACTGTGCGGCTTGCAACCAGTGCTCCCTCTAAGCTGCCGAGTCTTGCGAGCAACAATTCTGCTTTGTGAGCTACTGGCATCAAAGTTGTGAGTGAGTGATTTTGGCTGCTGCATAAAGGTGGTGGCAGGAGATGGTGGCAGCTACAAGCATGGACAGTTTCAAGAGGGAATTAGATAAACATATGGAGCAGAGGTCCATCAGTGGCTATTAGCCACAAGGTATAGACAGGAACTCTCAGTCTGGGGCAGGTGATGCACTCTATTCTTGGTGCTGGAGGGGGCAGCAGTGGGAGGGCTGCTAGTGTCCTGGCCCCACTGCTGGACCTCCTGATGGCACCTGGTATATTTTGGCCGCTGTGTGACAGAGTGTTGGACTGGATGGGCCATTGGCTTCTCTTATGTTCTTATGTTCTCTTACGTTAAGTAGTTTGCTCTCTGCAGCCGTCCTTCCTGAGCTAAGGCAAAAATGTGTGCACCGGAGGCTAAAACAACTGTGAGCTTACTCACACTAACTCAGCTTAGAGGGAGCACTGCTTGCAACTGTATGTCGGGAAAGAGGTGATCTCTGAGCCAGTGATTCTACACAAACACCCAAAGCTGCCTTGTACTGCATCGGACCCTCGGCTCACCAAGGCCAGTGTTGTCTACTTGGATTGGCAGCAGCTCGCCAGGGTCTCAGGCAGAGGAACGTCTTCCCCATCACCTCCTGCCTGGTCCTTTTGAACTGGAGATGCCAGGGATTGAACCTGGGACCTTCTGCACACCAGGCAGAGGCTCTACCACTGAGCCACGGCCCCTCTTTACAGCTCTCCTGGGTCTCAGGCAGAGGAAAGTTTTTCCACATCACCTCCTGCCTGGTCCTTTTTAACTGGAGATGTCGAGGATTGAACCCGAGGCCTTCTGCTTGCCAGGCAGAGGCTGTCCCACCGAGCCAAAGTATTTCCATCAATGTGGTACCTTTGGAAACCGTCGTGTCTGCCAGTGTATTTCCTAGCACCCACCGGCTTCTTGGGCCTGGGGAAGGGGGTATCAGGAGGGACTTGAACGGCTGCTTGCTTCCAGCTGACTGGCACTGAACTGATCCCGGGCAGGCGTATCGCAGCTGTGAGCCCTTGTCTTGGCCGTGGACACAGTCCCTGGCCTTGGCAGCCTCTTCTAGTGGGTTTGCAAGGACGGGCGCTGCCTCTTCTTTTGTCACAGGAAACCAAACAGCCAAGCAGAGACCTGCTCCTCCTCTCCCCCGGCAGCCATTTTGTGACTGCCCAGCCCTGAAAGCGGCCATTTTGTGATCCGGCCTCCCCTCCCACGCTCTCTTTTCTCAAATTCCAAAAGGGCCTGTGAGTTCAACACCATTGAAACCCCTTCCCTCCCCGTTAATTGAGCCGGGCAGGAGAGAGAGGAAGCCTCTTTAGAGGGTGGTGGAATCCATTCCAGATGACCCAAGGGTTGCCAGGGAGGGCAGATTTTTGGGACAAGAAGGGGCTCATCAGGGACTCCGTCTGTGCTGGTGGCACCATGAGAGGCCGAGCTGTTCCAAGGGGAAGCGACCGGAGGGACGGAGGCTCCATCGCTGAAGGGACTGAGGCCTTTTCCCTGTCAACTGGCCCACCTGGCCGCCTCCTCCTCCATCCACTAGCAACCGATTCCCTCCCTTGATGGCACCCTCAGCTTGTGGCTGAACTTGTGTTACAGGTCTGTGCCAAGAGCACAGCACCCGTAATAAATAATAATAGAAGAAGAGGAGGAGGAGAGAAGAGAGAAGAGATTGGATTTATTCCCTGCCCTTCACTACCCAGAGGAGTCTCAGAGCGGCTTACAAACTCCTTTCCTTTCCCTTCCCCTCCCCACAACAGACACCCTGGGAGGTGGGTGGGGCTGAGAGACCTCTGACAGAAACTGCCCTTGAAAGAACAGCTCTGAAAGAACTTACAACTGACCCAAGGTCACACCAAAAGAGAGAAGAGATTGGATTCATACCCCACCCTTCACTCGAAGTCTCAGAGTGGCTTACAAACTCCTTTCCCTTCCCCTCCCCAGCCTGTGAGGCAGGTGGGGCTGAGAGAGCTCTTTCCAGAACTGCCCTTGAGAGAACAGCTCTGAGAGAACTTGTGACTGACCCAAGGTCAGAAGAGAGAAGATACTGGATTTATACCCCGCCCTTCACTCAAAGTCTCAGAGCGGCTTACAGACTCCTTTCCCTTCCCCTCCCCAGGCTGTGAGGCAGGTGGGGCTGAGAGAGCTCTTTCAAGAACTGTCCTTGAGAGAACAGCGCCTGTCAGAACTATGGCTTGCCCAAGGTCATCCAGCAGCTGCATATGGAGGCGTGGGGAATCAAACCCGGTTCTCCCAGGTTAGAGTCCATGCAACTAAGTGCTACACCAACCTGGCTCAACAACAACAACAACTGGAACTAAAAGGGCACAGCTGAGCATTCATGTGTGTGAATTTCAAAAGCGGTTCTTGCAGCTTCCCTGGGATATGTTGGACCAGCGGCAGGAGCTGTGCGTTCCCTGCGCTCCGTGACAAGGGATGGCGGAGGGGGGCATTGCGCTGCTGGTTCGGGGCAGAAAAATGGCCAGGAAAATCTTCGTAAAAGAGCCCAGAAAGGTCGGCGAGGAAGCAAAAACGGCTCTTGGCCATCCAGCGGGCCGTGCGAAGTACGGACTGCGGAGCGTCCCTCCCCCAGGGTTCCCCCAGGTGTGTCTGCCCACGAGGTTCCTTGGACCATCACAGAGGATGCTGGCACGAGGGTTCCCAGCCTCCAGGTGGGGCCTTGAGACCTTGCAGAGTTCTGACTGATCTCCAGAATGCAGGAAGTGGCCGCTTCGGAGGGCAGACTCTGGGATATACCATCGATTCGAGATGAAACCCCTCCCCAGGCACTCTTCTGCCTTCGGTGAGGGAAAACCCACTTTAGACCTCACGGGAAACCTCCGCCCTCTTTTCGCATTCTCCGGAGAGGAACCAAAGCCAGCTGGAGGCCATTCTCAGCCTCAGCGTGCCTTTTGGCGGGCCAAAGAGGCCAGGCTGTAGATGGTGTGTGGGGTGGGGTGCGTTTCTTTGCTTCCCCAAACGGTGCAGCTGAATTGTGGGGTGGGAGGCGCTCTGGCCGGCAAGGGAGGTGCGCCCTGAGGTGCTTCACTTCCTGTGTGGGGCGAGGAGGGGACGAGGCCGGCCGGCCGAGGGAAAGGGAGCCCATCAGCGGGACACACGGCCCAGGGTGTGAGGGGAGGGAAGGGAGGGGAGGGGAAGGCGGGGTGGGGCAGCAGGCAGGCCAGAGTGGCACCCTCGTCAAGCCGGCGCCCTAAGCAGCGGTCTAAAATTTGTCAGTGACAGGCCGGCCCTGACCCCGCCTGCAAGTTCGAGCTGCTTCTGTGACCCACAGCCAGTCCCTTTGCCTGCAGGGATCCCCAGACCTCCATCCCCTTCTTCCTCCGAGCACGGCAGACCCAGGGCCACATCTTTCTTCTCCCGAGGCTCTGGAGCTCCATTTGCAAACAGCCGCTCTGCTTCCCCCCTTTTGGGGCCAGTCCTGAACGTATTCTGGGCTGGTTTCCCACTCCCTCTGCCTTGCAAGGAAAGGGTTTCCCTTGTTACTGGGAAGAGGGGAGAAGAAAGGAGGGCTGGAATATTTTCCAGATGGGATGAGCCTCCGTTCAGGTTCCCTTTTCACTCGCTCTGCTATATAGTTTGGCAGCCCCCCTCCCTCCGTCCCTCTTCTTCGGTGCCAAGAGAGATGCTATAAACTGGTGCACGGACACCATTGGAAGCAGCGAGGAGGCTGTGCTCTGAAGCACAGGAGGCGTCCACGCAGATGCCTGCGCAGAAGACGGTTCTTATTTCTTTAGCAGAGGTCAGAAGGCCCGCGCTCTGCCGTTTCCGTGTCTCCATTCGAAAAGGGACTGGTCCATCCCTCCCCAGGACAATCCTAAAGGGAGGGGGGGTGAGCGAATGCTCCCTCTAAGCTGTGGAGCCTTGTGAGCTAGAATTCCACTGTGTGAGCTACGGGCATTAAAGTTGTGAGCGAGCGATTTGGCTGCTGTATGAATCAGTCTGCTCTGGAGCCCCATCCTTCCTGAGCGAAGACCAAAAAATGTGTGAGCCGGAGGCTAAGAAACTATTTATTTATTTATCTATTTATTGGATTTATATCCCGCCCTTCCAGCATGGAAACTGTGAACTAGCTCGCACTAACTCAGCTTAGAGGGAGCACTGCTCTGAGCTGTGGAGTCTTGTGAGCAGAAATTCTACTTTGTGAAGAAGAAGAAGAAGAAGAAGAAGAAGAAGAAGAAGAAGAAGAAGAAGAAGAAGAAGAAGAAGAAGAAGAAGAAGAAGAAGAAGAAGAAGAAGAAGAAGAGGAGGAGGAGGAGGAGACTGGATTTCTACCCCTCACCCTTCACTGCCCAAAGGCGTCTCAGAGCGGCTTACAAACTCCTTTCCCTTCCCCTCCCCACAACAGACACCCTGTGAGGTAGAAGAAGAAGAAGAAGAAGAAGAAGAAGAAGAAGAAGAAGAAGAAGAAGAAGAAGAAGAAGAAGAAGAAGAAGAAGAAGAAGAAGAAGAAGAAGAAGAAGAAGAAGAAGAAGAAGAAGAAGAGGAGGAGACTGGATTTCTACCCCTCACCCTTCACTGCCCAAACGCGTCTCAGAGCGGCTTACAAACTCCTTTCCCTTCCCCTCCCCACAACAGACACCCTGTGAGGTAGAGAGAAGAGAGAAGAAGAAGAAGAAGAGAGAAAGAAGAAGAAGAAGAAGAAGAAGAAGAAGAAGAAGAAGAGGAGGGAGGAGACTGGATTTCTACCCCTCGCCCTTCACTTGGAGTCTCAGAGTGGCTGACAAACTCCTTCCCCTTCCCCTCCCCACAACAGACACCCCCTGTGAGGGAAGCAGGACTGAGAGAACTTCTGACAGAAACTGTCCTTGAGAGAACAGCTGTGCCAGAGCTTGTGACTGACCCAAGGTCACATCAGCAGGTGCAAGTGGAGGAGTGGGGGAATCAAACCCGGTTCTCCCAGATTACAGTCCGTGCACTTAACCACGACACCAAACTGGCTCTGTGAGCTGCTGGCATTAAAATTGTGAGCGAGCAATTCGGCTGCTGCATAAATTAGTTTGCTCAGGAGCCCCATCCTTCCTGAGCTGAGACAGAAATGTGTGAGCCGGAGGCTGAAAAACTGTGAGCTAGCTCACACGGACTCAGCTTAGAGGGAACACTGGTCTAAGATGTGGAGTCTTGTGAGCAAGAATTCTACTCTGTCAGCTGCCAGCATTAAAGTTGTGAGCGAGGGATTTGGCTCCTGCATCAATCAGTCTGCTCTGGAGCACCAGCTGCTCAGTTGCTGCCCGCCAGCCTGCAGGTTCTCCCTAACTTCCCGCCTCTGCCCTGACCCTCCTGACTGCTTCGCTGCCACCCCAGCCCTCTTCCCAAGCCCACTAGGCATGCCCAAGTGACCCCCCCACCCCCGGGTCTGGCACGGCTTCTGCCTCTTGTTAAGAGTTCAGCCTGGCCAAGTTTTGCGAAAAGAAGGAATTGCATGTCGGGTTGCCAGTCTCCAGCTGGGGGGGGGGCAGGGTATCCCCTGGTTTGGAGCCCCTCCCCCCGCTTCAGTACTGCCACAAAGTAAGGGGGAGGATGGCCGCTGGGTGCTCCGTTATACTCTACGGAGACCGGTCCCCATAGGGTACAATGGAGAATCGATCCGTGGGTATCTGGGGCAGTGTTCTCTCTAAGCTGAGTTAGAGTGAGCCAGTTCACAGTTTTTTAGCCTCTGGCTCACACATTTTTGTCTTGGCTCAGGAAGGAGGGCTCCAGAGCAAACTAATTTATGCAGTAGCTGAAGCACCTGCTCACAACTTTAATGCCAGTAGCTCACAAAGTAGAATTTTTGCTCACAAGACTCCATAGCTTAGAGGGAACATTGATCTGGGGCTGGGGGGGGGGCTGTTTCTTGAGGTAGAGGCACCAAATGTTCGGCATAGCTGGTGGTGCCTCTCCTGGAAAAACAAACAAACCCCAAGTTTAAAAAATATTGGACCAGGGGGTCCAGTTCTATGAACCCCCAAAGAAGGTGCCCCCCATCCTCCATGATTTCCAATGGAGGGGAAAGCATTTAAAAGGAATGCTTTTAAAAGAAATGCTGAAATGTGACGGCCACAGAACTCCCTTCAGGCTTGTCCGCCTCACCTGTCACATCCTTGCACCTGGCTCCACCCCCAGAGTCTCCCGGCTCCACCCCCAAAGTCCCTAGATATTTCCTGAGTCGGACTGGGCAACTTTAATTGTATGGAGAGTGTGGGGACCTGTGTGTGTCTGTGGGTGCAGTCAGACGGCGTGCTGGGAGCGGTTTAAATGGCTCCGGTCCTAAGGCGTTTTTGTTTTTTTTAACCTGGAGAATCGTGATCACACTCACCTCCTTGTTCTGGATCGCTGCGCAGCCTCAGCGCTCCCTGCCGTTCACACGCGGGGGCCTTTATTGGTGTTTTTCTCTCTCAGTTTGGCCATGCGCACAGGCGGCCATCTGTAGAACTAAAATTTTCGCATGTGCGCAGAACAGCGATTTCCACACTTCCCTTTAAACTTTAAATGAATACTTCCCTTTAAACTTTTACCCCGAAACTGGCCTCCGTGAGATCCCGAACTTGTCTAAAGTGGGGGTCAAGAGTGGGAGGGCTTCTGGTGTCCTGGCCCCACTGATGGACCCCCTGAGGGCACCTGGTGTTTTTGGCCACTGTGTGACAGACTGTTGGACTGGATGGGCCATTGGCCTGATCCAGCATGGACTTCTCTTATGTTCTTATAAGAGGGGATCGGATAAACATACGGAGCAGAGGTCCATCAGTGGCTATTAGCCACAAGGTACAGATAGGGACTCTCAGTCTGGGGCAAGGGATGCTCTGTATACTTGGTGCTTGGGGGTGGGGGCAACAGTGGGAGGGCTTCTAGTGTCCTGGTCTCACTGCTGGACCCCCTGAGGGCACCTGGTGTTTTTGGCCACTGTGTGACAGAGTGTTGGACTGGATGGGCCATTGGCCTGATCCAACATTGGCTTCTCTTGTGTTCTTATAGGAACTCTTGGTCTGGGGCAAGTGATGCTCTGTATTCTTGGTGCTTGGGGGGGGGAGGTCAACAGTGGGAGGGCTTCTGGTGTCCTGGCCCCACTGGTGGACCTCCTGATGGCACCTGGTGTTTTTGGCCACTGTGTGACACAGAAAGTGTTGGACTGGATGGGCCATTGGCCTGATCCAACATTGGCTTCTCTCTAACATTGTTATGTCTGTTCTTATTAGATAAGAACTCAGTCTGGGGCAAGGGATGCTCTGTGTTCTTAGTGCTTGGGGGGTCAACAGTGGGAGGGGCTTCTGGTGTCCTGGCCCCACTGCGGGACCTCCTGATGGCACCTGGTGTTTTTGGCCACTGTGTGACACAGGGTGTTGGACTGGATGGGCCATTGGCCTGATTCAACATTGGCTTCTCTTGTGTTCTTATAGGAACTCTCGGTCTGGGACAAGTGATGCTCTGTATTCTTGGTGCTTGGGGGGAGGGTCAACAGTGGGAGGGCTTCTAGTGTCCTGGCCTCACTGGTGGACCCCCTGATGGCACCTGGTGTTTTTGGCCACCATGTGACACAGAAAGTGTTGGACTGGATGGGCCATTGGCCTGATCCAACATTGGCTTCTCTCTAACATTGTTATGTCTGGGGCAAGGGATGCTCTGTGTTCTTAGTGCTTGGGGGGGTCAACAGTGGGAGGGGCTTCTGGTGTCCTGGCCCCACTGCTGGACCTCCTGAGGGCACCTGGTGTTTTTGGCCACTGTGTGACACAGAGTGATGGACTGGATGGGCCATTGGCCTGATCCAGCATTGGTTTCTCTTAGGTTTTTATGTTCTTTACCCTTCCTGCCTTCCCTTCTCATGATCTGCCTAAACGGCTACCACAAGAGGTACAGCCGGTCACAAAATGGCTACCATGGCTTGCCTTCGGCCACACTGTGAAGACCCTCGTGGCGTGGCGGCAGCTACTGCCAAAGCAGGGTTCTTGGAAATCTGCAGAACAAGTCAGATCTCCAGTGGCCAATTAGATGCCTAGCTGGGCAATCAGACCTGGCTCCACCCACTTTCTAAAAACTCTTGGTGGGCTCCAGGAGAAGTGTTGGTGGGGGCCATTGTGCCCACAGGGACCCCTGTATATACTGCATTTTATTTAATGCCTTTTAAACCTATTAACATATGGATTAACATATGGAATTCACTGCCACAGGAGATGGTGGCAGCTACAAGCATGGACAGCTTCAAGAAGGAATTGGATAAACACACGGAGCAGAAGTCCATCAGTGGCTATTAGCCACAGGGTATAGATGGGAACTCTCAGTCTGGGGCAGGTGATGCACTCTATTCTTGGTGCTGAGGGGGGGCAGCAGTGAGAGGGCTTCTGGTGTCCTGGCCCCACTGCTGGACCTCCTGAGGGCACCTGGTATATTTTGGCTGCTGTGTGACAGAGTGTTGGACTAGATGGGCCATTGGCCTGATTCAACATTGGCTTCTCTTATGTTCTTATGTTATGTTCTTAAACCCACACTTCTCGTTAAGGACCATGTACTGGTCTGTTGGGCGTATCCTAGGAACAGAATTTTGTCGGCGTGGCCTCTGTGGTCTATTTTCACTGTTCTTCTTCTTAGAAGAAGAGGAGGAGGAGAGGAGATTGGATTTATACCCCCGCCCTTCACTCAGAGTCTCAGAGCGGCTGACAACCTCCTTTCCCTTCCCCTCCCCACAACAGGTAGGTGGGGCTGAGAGAGCACTGATAGAAACTGCTCTTTTTCAAGGACAGCTCTGGCAGAACTATGGCTTGCCCAAGGTCATCCAGCAGGTGCAAATGGAGGAGTGGGGAATCAAACCCAGTTCTCCCAGGTTAGAGTCTGTGCACTTAACCACCACACCAAACTGACTCTTACCTTTTCCACTTAGTCTGAGGTTTGGAGGTTTTTAAACTTTGTTTTAACGATGTATTTGCACGTTGGTTTTTAACGGCTTCTAAGATGGGATTCTAATGTGTATGTTTTGATTTGTCAGCTGTAGGGGGACAGAAAGGCACCTTAAAAAATCTTGTTAACAAATAAATCACTCAAGAGACGGTCATGCATGCTTCTCCGGAAAGAGACCGGATTGACTGGGTAGTGAAGGGTGAAAGGGCCTAGAGATCGGCAGCTAGATTATGGGGGGGGGGCTGTTGTGCAGGGGGCGACTGCCAGCCACTTGCGTTGTCCAAGCAGGAATCTCAGGTCAGCTTGCTTGTCTGTATAGTAGCCATGCACCACCCATTCTTTGCTGCAGTGAGATGCTCTCCCAGATGTGCTGTTTAAGGCCCTCAGTTAGACATGCAGGAGGAAGGTGCTTGGGCGGAAACGGGTGGTTAAGGACTCTTCTGGCCTGTCCCCTCTCTTCCAGGGACTGTTAACTCTCTGTCTTGGAAAGGTAGAAGAAGAAGAAGAAGAAGAAGAAGAAGAAGAAGAAGAAGAAGAAGAAGAAGAAGAGGAAGAAGAAGAAGAAGAAGAAGAGGAAGAGGAAGAGGAAGAGGAAGAAGAAGAAGAAGAAGAAGAAGAAGAAGAAGAAGAAGAAGAAGAAGAAGAAGAAGAAGAGATTGGATTTGTACCCCGCCCTTCACTTGGAGTCTCAGAGCGGCTTACAAACTCCTTTCCCTTCCCATCCCCACGACAGACACCCCGTGAGGTAGGTGGGGCTGGGAGAGCTCGGACAGAAATTGCTCTTTTTCAAGGACAGCTGTGCCAGAGCTTGTGACTGACCCAAGGTCACATCAGCGGGTGCAAATGGAGGAGTGGGGGAATCAAAACCGGTTCTCCCAGATTAGAGTCTGCGCACTTAACCGCCACACCAAACTGGCTCTCAGTAGTCTCAGTAGACTCGGATGAGACTAATGCTCCCTCTAAACCGTGGAGTCTTGTGAGCAAAAATTCTTACTTTTTGAGCTACTGGCATTAAAGTTGTGGGCGAGCCATTTGGCTCCTGCATAAATCAGTTTGTTCTGGAGCCCTCCTTCCTGAGCTAAGGCAAAAACGTGTGAGCCGGAGGCTAAAACAATGTGAGCTAGCTCACACTAACTCAGCTTAGAGGGAACGCTGGAGGAGAGTCACGTCACAGCCACCTTATGGTGACCCCATGGAGTTTTCAAGGCACCGGATGTTCAGAGGTGCTTTGCCATTGCCTGCCTCTGCAGTGCGACTTCTCGGACTTCCTTGCTGGTCTCCCATCCAAATACTGGCCAGGGCCAACCCTGCTTGGGTTCTGAGACTGGGCCAGTCTGTGCTACTCAGGTCAGGGTGTGTTTCTGTATGTGTGTAGAAAGGCATATGTGCCACCTTCTCCATGCACGATGTGGGGCACAGACTGTACTCCTCTGTCACAAGTTGTATGGTTCATTGAGACCCAGAAGGCAGAGAACAGGGGCAGAGCAAGAAGGCCGCCTCCCAAGCTGGGAAGACCAGACAGGCAGGTTTGAAATGGCCCATTTTCGCTCTTTGGTGTCTACTGGAGCAAACTGATCACAGATGCCCACAAGCCCAAAGCGTTCAGATTTGGAGGTAACGTTCTACATCCGGAATAATTCACATTTCAGCCTCGAGTGCTGTGCATTCCGAATGTCTGCAAATGTTTCAGGAAGATTCGGGTCCAGTTGCAAAGTCTGCCGGGGCAGAAGCCTTTGTGAGTCAGCGCCCACTTCCATAGGATACAGTTCCGCCAGCCCTTCTGTCCAAGTCAGGCGGTGGCAAGGGCGTTGCAGAGAACGGCCCGTTGAAGTCAGGATGCAGAAAACGATGCAGAATGTGATCAGCGTGCTTAGAGCAGGGAGAGGTGCATTCAGGTCGGAAGTGCAGAAAATCATGTCTGTGCACGTGACTTTTGGCGACCTCCTGAATAAATTACCTCCAAATCATCCTCTTGTTGACAGTCTTGCTCAGGTCTGGTGTTGTGGTTAAGTGCTAGGCCTCTACTAATTTATTTATTTTTAGGACTGTAATATTCTTGTGCTTCTTTTGTTACATTAGACTTACATCCCGCCCACCCCATAAACGGGCTCGGGGCGGGTAACATCCTACAGTTTAGTGTAGCGGTTAAGTGCGTGGACTCTAATCTGGGAGAACCAGGTTTGATTCCCCAGTCCTCCACTTGCACCTGGCTGGATAACCTTGGGCAAGCCATGGTTCTCTCAGAGCTGTTCTTGAAAAACAGCAGTTTCTGTCAGAGCTCTCTCAGCCCCACCTGCCTCACAGGGTGTCTGTTGGTGTAGTTGTTACGTGCGCGGACTCTAGTCTGGGAGGACCAGGTTTGATTCCCCAGTCCTCCACTTGCACCTGCTGGATGACCTTGGGCAAGCCATAGTTCTCTCTGAGCTGTCCTTGAAAAAAGAGCAATTTCTGTCAAGAGCTCTCTCAGCCCCGCCTACCTCACAGGGTGTCTGTTGTGGGGAGGGGAAGGGAAGGGAGCTTGTGAGCTGCTCTGAGACTCCAAGTGAAAGGCGGGGTACAAATCCAGCCTCCTCCTCCTCCTTCATCTTCTTGCTCTATCTCTCTGGGAAGTTTTGTTGGTCTTCAACCTCCTGTTGCACTCAGATTTCTTTCTGCCACGACAGCCTCACACAGCTGCCCACCTGACACTCATTTCAGTGCTGCCCAAACCAACACACCTCTGACTTCCATGCTGTCTACTTAATGGTAAGTTGTCATGGTTCTTTCACTCCTCTTTAACCGAAAATCCCCAAAGCCTTACTGGTTGCATCCCCGTAGTCCTCTGCTGTTCTCGATTAGCGATTGGGGGATGTGCACCGGCACCGTAGTTCCGATGCAGAACGATGACCTTTTGGAGACAAAATTTTTAGAAACAGGGATTTCCAAGTACTTGTAATGGCCCTGGAGTCTACACAGAATAGGCATTGCCCACTAAGCAACGGTTTTCAAGAGGTTTCCCTCCACTCCCTGCTGGCTGGGGAGTATGTTTCGCCTTTCTATTCCATCCCACAATGTTCACAGACTGATTGGTCGTAACGTAAGCAAATAGAGGAAAGAAAGAAAATACATAATGCTAAGTACAACATTTATATTATGAGATATTATTAAATGCCATGGACAAACATTTTACATTGCAAGCGTCACATGAGGGTCAGCGCCAGCTAACAATTGAGCGACAATCTTTCGCTCTGAAGCCGAGGTCTGTTTTTGAATGTAAACTGTAATCTATCTGTGTCGTTGGGCAACTCTCTGGTACATTTCCAGTTTCTTTTCCTCCAGTGGTCCAGCTTGCTTTCTATAGGAGCTGGTCAGGTTCCAAATATCCAGAGTTATTCTGTGTATCCAGAATTTTAAAACTTAGATTCATGAATATTTGCAATCTTCCAAATATGACATTTTCGGTGACTTCCGAATATTTCCAATTCTGAATTTCAAATCCTCAATGTGTGATTTTGTCAAAAATGGTTATAAAATGATAATATAATAAAATATTTTATTTTTAATGGCCCGTTTCCTTCCTTCCTTCCTTCCTTCCATCCTTCCTTCCTTTCCTTTTCTTTTCCTTCTCTCTCCTTCCTTCTCTCTCTCTCTTTCTTATTCCTTCCTTCCTTCTTTCTCTCTCTCCCTCTTTCTCTCTCTCCCTCTTTCTCTCTTTCTTTCTCTCTCTCTCTCTTTCTTTCTTTCTTTCTTTCTTTCTTTCTTTCTTTCTTTCTTTCTTTCTTTCTTTCTTTCTTTCTTTCTTTCTTTCTCTCTCCCTCTTTCTTTCTCTCTTTCTTTCTCTCTTTCTTTCTCTCTTTCTTTCTCTTTCTTTCTCTCTCTCTCTCTCTCTCTCTCTCTCTCTTTCTTTCTTTCTTTCTTTCTTTCTTTCTTTCTTTCTTTCTTTCTTTCTTTCTTTCTTTCTTTCTTTCTTTCTTTCTTTCTTTCTTTCTTTCTTTCTCTCTCTCTCTCTCTCTCTCTCTCTCTCTCTCTCTCTCTCTCTCTCTTTCTTTCTTTCTTTCTTTCTTTCTTTCTTTCTTTCTTTCTTTCTTTCTTTCTTTCTTTCTTTCTTTCTTTCTTTCTTTCTTTCTTTCTTTCTGCTTTTTAACTTCATCTAGTTTAAGTTCATGTGGCAATTCAAAAACCAACTGTAAATTATCAGATTGAGGGAAGTTTCTCCTAATATCCAGCCGATACCGTTTCTGCTTGTAATTTCAACCTTGTTGCATCGGGTCCTCTCCTCTGCCACCGACTGGAACAGCTCCCTGCCCTCCTCCAAATGACGGCCGTTCAGATATTTAAAGTGAGCAATCTCATGTCCCCCCTCAATCGCCTCTTCTCCAAACTCAACATTCCCAAGGCCCTTAAGCCTTTCCTTGTAGGGCTCAGTCTCCAGGCCCCGGATCCTCCTCCTCGCTCTCTTCACTCTCTTCTGCACCCTCTTCCCCGTTGCTCTCTTCTGCACGTCCGTTAGAGCCCACATCCAACCAGTGCTCCAACAGGTGCACTGGCTCCAAATTGAGTACCAGATCAGCTTCAAGGTTTTGGTGCTAACCTTTAAACCAGGGGTGTCAAACATGCGGCCCGGGGGCATATCAAGCCCCCAGAGGGCTTCTATATCAGGCCCTGGCTGTGGAACTGGCTGCCTTCTGCTTCTCCTTCCAGTTCTGCTACTGCTGCGTCATCGTAGGTTTGCAGCTGACAGATACACACCTGAACGGCAGACTCAAGATTGCAACAGCACCGACATTTTGATGGAGTCATTCAGAGCAAGAGGTGTCCGTGATCAGACACTGTTAAATAGACAAACTATTGCAAGGGTGTGAATGTTTTAAGCATGTTTTTATTTTAAGTAAAAAAAAGAACCCTTTGTGTCCTTTATGAAGTTTATATCTCTGCTACCTGCCGTTACATTTTATGACACACTCATGGCCCCGGCCCAACAAGGTCTCATTGATGTCAGATCTGGCCCTCATAAGTTTGACACCCCTGCTTTAAAGCCCTAAACGATCTGGGACCAGCATGCCTTTGGGACCGTGTCTCTCGGCACACTCCCCCCCTCCAAAGAGCACTGTGCTCAAGCAATTAAAACCCTGCTGGTGCTCCCCAGCCCCAAAAGTGTTTGGCTGTCCTCAAGCAGAGCGTTGGGTTTCCTCGGCCCCGGCTCCAACCCTCTTCCAAGTGAGATCCGGGCCCTGTGGGCCTTCACGGAATTCCGCAGGGCCTGTAAAACAGAGTTGTGCTGCCAGGCAGACGGCTGAGGAAGACAAAGACGGGCTTCCCACTAGGACTGGCTCCCTCCCTTGTCCCCACCCCCGCCCCTTCTTATCAGGCAGTTTTTAGTTTTAATGATGTTCACTACACTATTGTATAATAAAATAGTAATAGAAGGCAAAAACAAGGGTAGCTAACAGACTCGCTGGTTACAACTCGCCAAAAAGCTGAAGAACGTATAATAGAGAGTAATGTATCCAAAGTAGCTGTTGTATACTAAGATGTAGAAGATGGCCATGGCCGGCTAGCCGGGCCATGCGGTCAGGCAGACCCTCGGACCTTCGGTCCTAAAGACAAGAGCCACCTTAGATCCTAGGGAGCGCCAATGGGCTCACCCAGATCCGACAGAGAACCTATTGAAACTGAAACTTGTAAATAGAGCCAATTACTGGTGATGGGTGTGTGTGGGTGTGGTACTTGACCATGAATATAAACCAGGCCGGGCCCAGCTTAAACCGTGCTTCGTCTGCTATGTAATCAATAAACGTTTGCTGATTTCACCATGCGGAGCCTCCGGCCTCCGTACTTTTCAGTCAGCTACAGTGAAAAAGTACAAAATGTAAACAGTAGAGTTTTTGGCATTCACCCCCCCCCCGAGAACTGCCATCAATTATTGTTTTGGGTTGTCCTTATTGCATTTTATTATTTATTGTATTTGAATTGATTTTTTAAAGTGTCTGTATATTTGTAGAAGAAGGAGAGGAAGAGAAGAAGAGATTGGATTTAGACCCCGTCCTTCACTACCCAAGGGAGTCTCAGAGCAGCTTACGAACGCCTTTCCCTTCCCCTCCCCACAACAGACACCCTGTGAGGTAGGCGGGGCTGAGAGAGCTCTTTTGAGGACTGCCCTTGAGAGAACAGCTCTGAGAAAACTATGACTTGCCCAAGGTCATCCAGCCAGGTGCAAGTGGAGGAGTGGGGGAATCAAACCCGGTTCTCCCAGATTAGAGTCCGCACACTTAACCACCTCACCAAACTGTAGGATGTTACCCGCCCCAAGCCCGTTTATGGGGAGGATGGGATGTAAGTCTAATGTAATAAAAGAAGAACAAGAATATTACGGTTCTAAAAATAAATAAGTTAGTAGAGGCCTAGATGGGCAGCAAAGGGAGAAGCCTTATTTAAGCGGCACCCCACCTCAAGACCTGGCCGGCTGGGAGGAAAGAGGGAGGAATTAACTAGGCTGAAGGCATTGGAACAAAAGGAATGTCCGGGGAGAAGACTTGCAGGGAAAGGCCGCCTTTGGGTCGAAGACAGAATAGGCTCACTGTTAAATATTGGGGTTCCATGGATGAGCAGACCCCAAGTCCAGTAATCAGCTCAACTTTATCAGTGATTCAGCAGATACAAGGCTGAAACCTCAGGGCAGCAGCCCTGTTTAAACAGCATGCAAACACCACACCCAAACTCCCACCGATAGGCTATTTACATAATATTAAGTCCTCATTGGTCACCTCCAGAGCCCTGGTGGGCTATTGTTCTTGAGCTCCAAGCTCAGCCTGTCTCTGGTAGACAGTCCTGGGGTGTTCCAGCCCCAATACATAACACTCTCTTATTTTTTTGTGTGGGGAATTTTGGTTTCAGAGCGTGGCCATGTTGTTGTGCAGCAGAAAAGTTAGACTCGAATCCAGGACAACCTGAAACACCAACACAATTTTTTGGAAATTAGCTTTCTATCAGGAAAAGAGGCAAAAATACTTAAACACAGAGTCTCCAATGGGTCTTTGCTTCACTGGAGAGGAGACATTTCTTTCTGTGTAAAAAGCATTATTTCTAAGGGAAGGGTTCACATGGAAAGCTACAAAACAAAAGAGATCTCTAGAGCTACGTTTTCACATCTTTACAGCTACAGGCACGTGGTCACACATAATGGGGTTTCTTCTTCTTCTTAACCCCTAGAAGGAAGTCACCTGAACACAGTAACCGATGATTGCTAGTAAACAGACTTAGATTTTCCCGGGCTATCTTCCCATTGGCTCTGAGCCAAGTTTCCCTTCTAGGTCAGTCTAAACAACAGTGCACTAGGTAAAGCAGATTAACCCTATAATGACTGGAATCTAGACCTCGCAAGTCACACATTTCCAACACTTTCGAGAGTCCACGCTCCCTGCGTCAGAACCTAGCGGGGAATCTGGTGTTCAGAAGCCCCCCACTGTTGCCCCCCAAGCACCAAGAAGACAGAGCATCCCTTGCCCCAGACCGAGAGCTCCTATCTATGAGTGGTTTACCCACTCGACCCAATGTTTGGCTAAAATGCGGAAAGGCCCAGATGAGAATCTGTCTAATCCCCTTTTAAAGCTGACTGTTCCTGTGACAGTCACGTTTGTCCCACTCTCCTAGACTGCTCCCACGAGGGGTGTGTGGCCACATGCCCCACCGAGGAAGCAGCAGGAAGGGGGATGTGATGCGTCGTACCTCAGCGGGGTATAGCGCCGTGGAGTCCCTTCTCCAGAGCAGCCGTGTTCTCCCGGGGAACGGATTGCCAACCTCTGGCGACCCAACGGCTGACCCCGGCTGGCCGCCCTCCTCCCCACAATCAGACTGGGCCTGTCTCTGCAGGCCTTCCGGAGTCCGTTGAAAATGTTGGTTTAATTCCAGAAGACGTTGAAGGATACTTTAAGGATGGCCCCTGGTATATTTTGGCCGCTGTGTGACAGAGTGTTGGACTAGATGGCCCATTGGCCTGATTCAACATTGGCTTCTCTTATGTTCTTATCACCACAAAGGGCTGAAACGGGCTGAAGGCTATTCTGAGTGACCCTCCTGTGCTCCTTCCCCATGAAAGCTCTCCCTGCACTCAAAACGGCATGTGGAGGGTGGGCTGCCAACCCCCAGGTGGGGCCTGGAGATCTCCTGGAACGACAACTTACTTCCAGCCCACAGAGGTCAATCCCCCTGCAGAAAGCGGGACCTTTGGAGGATGGACTCTCTTGCTTCACATCACTGCTAAGGTCCCCCCGAACATGCCCTGCTGGGCCCCACCCCCAAACCTCCAGGAGTTCCTCCAAGCGGGAGTTGGCCACTCTGTGTGGAAGGGAAAGTCTCCCCCTGCAGGCACTCCACACACGTATGGTTGCCAACTCCAAGGTGGGAAATTCCTGGAGCTGTGGGGTGGGTGGAGCCTGGGGAGGGCAAAGTTTGTGGGGGGAAGGGACCTCAGCTGGGCACAGTGCCACAGAGAGTCCACCCTCCAAAGCCCCCATTTTCTCCAGGGTAATGATCCCAGTAGTCTGGAATCAGTGGTAATTCAGGGGGATCTCCACCTAGAAAGTGGCAACCCAGCACACACACAGTCTTCCCTGGCCTAGCAGGCACAGCCACTCTAATCTGGGCTCCTGCTCAAAGCCAGTTTGGCGTAGTGGTTAAGTGCGCGGACTCTAATCTGGAAGAACCGGGTTTGATTCCCCACTCCTCCACTTTCAGCCGGCTGGATGACCTTGGGCAAGCCACAGTTCTCTCAGAGCCGTCCTTGAAAAAGAGCAGTTTCTGCCAGAGCTCTCTCCGCCCCGCCTACCTCACAGGGTGCCTATTGTGGGGAGGGGATGGGAAAGGAGTTTGTCGGCCCCTCTGAGACTCCTTCGGGTAGTGAAGGGCCAGGTAGAAAGCCAATCTCCTCCTCCTCCTCCTGAAAGGGCAAACATGGCTGCCTCTTGGGGAAAGAACACGGGGGCCACACTCCATACCCTGTCGAAGCAAAGTGTGCCATCTCTCACCTCTTGCCCTTGCCAGCAGTTGCCCTGCTGAGCCCCCAGCCCCTCCAGGCTCCTTCCCTAGGGTTGCCAACTCGGGGCTCAAAAATACCCAGAGATCTGAGGATGGAGCCTCGGAGGGTGAGGTTTAGGGAGGGGAGAGGCCGCAGCAGGATTTAATGCCTTTGAGTCCACAACGAAAAAGGCTAATTTATTATTTATTTTATTTATTCATACTTTCGATTTATATACCACTCTAACCCCGAGGGGGTCTCTGAGCGGTTTACACAGTTCAATTCGATTCCTATCTAGGGCCACAGTTATAGAGGGGAGTGATGTCCTACCAGCACCCAGGCATTTGTCTTCTTCCGGCGGGCCTTGGGTGATCTTGGGGTGTCTAAATGGAGGCAGAACGTCCAGATCACAAGATGTGATAGTCCCGCTGTACACTGCGTGGCTCAGGCCGCACCTGGAGTCTTGTGTGCCGTTCTCGGGGCCTCCCTTCAAAAAGGATGTGGACAGAACGGAGCACGTGCAGAGGAGAGCGATGAGGACGATTGGGGGGGCTTGGAGACCAAGAAGCCCTCTGAGGAAAGGCCGAGGGACTTCTTGGGAATGTTCAGTCTGGAGAAGAAGAGGTGGAGGGGGGACAGGATGGCTCTCTTGAAGTATTCGAAGGGCTGTGCCACTCAGAGGAGGGCAGGGAGCCGTTCCTGTTGGCAGCAGAGGAGAGGACTCGCTTAAATGAAGGGCGGGAAGGTACCGGCTGGATCTTCAGCGAAACTTTCTGACGGTCAGAGTTGTGCAGGAATGGAATCGGCTGCCCGGGGAGGTGTGGCGAGCTCCCTCTCGCTGGCCGTCTTCAAGCAGCGGCTGGAGAAACACTGGCCAGGGATGCTGTAGGCTGATCCTGCATTGAGCAGGGGGTTGGACTAGATGGCCTCTAGGGGTCCTCCCAACTCTGTGTGATTCTAGGATTCTATGATCCCAAAGCTGCCACTTTCTCCAAGGAAAGAAGAATAAAGGTTTCAAATAAATAAATAAATAAATAAATAAATAAATAAATAAATAAATAAATAAATAAGCAATCTATGCAGTCTGGAGACCAGCCGTGATTCTAGGAGACCCGCGGCCCCCACCTGGAGGTTGGCAACCCTAGCTGGCTCCTTCTCCTTCTCCTTCGCAGGCCGGCCTCGAGGAAAATGGCGTCTTCCCTTTCTTTGCAGCTCATGTGGTGTTGTGAGTGTGGCAGAAATAGGGGAGGGGGGTCAAGGGCTGGGATTGTGTGTGTGTCTGTGTGTGTATATTTGGGGGGGGGACTACGGCTCAGGACTGAGAAGAGCTGGCATGGGGAGGGGGGGAGGCTGGCTACGGTGAGGCCCGTCCTTGCCAAAAGGTGCTTTCGTCTGAGCCTTCAGCCCATCCGCTGCACCGAAAAAGGGCCGACATCAATAAAAGCCCCTCCTGCTGCCGAGGGAGGGGGGCGGAGAGATGGCTCCGGCAACTGTCTGGGAGTGCGGCTTGGCACTGGCACGGGCAAGGATGGCGAAGCAGACCTTGGCACCCGAGCTTTGGCAGAGAGGCGGCATCGGGTGGGGAAGAGTGTCTGGGCAGATGGCGCTGCCTTTCTCTCACCCCAAAGGGAGCGGGGATGTGGGGTGACTTGGAAAGGGGCTCCCGGGCTCCAGATGCACCCTGTGCCGGTGGGGTGGGGGGAGGCTGTTGTGTCGACGCACTCTTCTCTTTTGGAAGCTCTGGCACTGGGGGGGGGGGAGAGATGTGATCGCAGGCGGCGGGGAGAGCAGCACCGCCCTGGCATTTGCCAGCACCGGCTCCAGGCGTAGTGAGGGGGACAGGCAGCTGTGGAAACTGGGGGGCTTTGGGTAGTCGACAGGCCCCCTGCATCAGGAGCAGCTCTTTCTTGGGGGGCTGGTTTGCAGTTTCCAAAACAGCCTCCTTCCAAGGGGGACGACGTGTCTGTGCATGTAGGCACAGAAAAACAGGCTCCAGAAGGCCGCCTGAAATCAGGACAGCCGCTTTTCAGAAAGCGGCTCTGCAAAGGGTCCTGAGTTTTAAGCCATTTCACTTCATCTCCACCCCACCTTTCTCCTCCGTGGGAGGAGACCCAACGGGGCTCACGCAGTCCCCCCCTCTCCTCCATTTTAGCCTCAAAATAACAACCCTTCAGGGAAGCTCGGGCTGAGAGAGGACGATCGGCTCAAGGTCACCCAGTGGGCTTCCACGGTAGAACAGGGCATCGAGCCTGGGTGGCCCCGATCCGAGTCCATCCCTCTAGCTGCCGCACCACCCTGGCTCTCTCTGCATCAGACCCAGTGCAAGAGAGAGAGGCAGAGGCCTTTGGGGTCAGGATCAAAATGCTCCCTCTAAGCTGTGTAGTCTTGCGAGCAAAAATCCTACTTTGTGAGCTGCTGGCATTAAAAGTTGTGAGCAAGTGGTTTGGCCGCTGCGTAAACTAGTTTGCTCTGGAGCCACATCCTTCCCGAGGGAAGACAAAAAATGTGTGAGCCGGAGGCTTAAAAAACTGTGAGCTGGCTCACACTGACTCAGCTTAGAGGGAACACTGGTCAGGATTGCCGCGAGATCTTCTGTGGCTGGAAATCGGCCCCCACCCCACCCGACTTCTTTAACTAAACCCCAGCTCACTAGCCTCCCAAGCAATTTGGAGCAATAAATTGGATTCTGCCGTGTAATCTTGCATCCTTTTATGCGTCATGTTGACGCCTATGCTTTGCTTCAGTTCTGTTTTTTTTTATTTTAATTTCTGATTGGTTCTACGACCCAAATCCTGTTTCATTGTGTACTGAATGTCTGTCCTTTTGATTGTATTGGATTTGTTTGGTGTATTCCACCTTGAGTCCCCCCGGGAGAAAGGCAGGATATAGATATATAGTAAATAAAACAAACAGATAGATAAAAGGGCAAACAGGAACAATTCCACGTGTCAAACACTCCCCTCTTCCCTAATCCAGGGACCCAGGGGGGGGGGGTGGCATTCAGGCAGCAGAGGGGAGCAAGAAACAAACAAACAAAAATAATAAAAAGGCAGACCGAGATCAGTTTTCATGAAAGCTTATCCCCAGAATTACACTTTGTTGGTCTTAAAGATGCCACTGGGCTCAAACCTGGTTCATGACTGCGAAAAATAGGTATTATTAGTCGTTGTAGATTTTCCGGGCTGTATGGCCGTGGTCTTGGCACTGTAATGCTAAGACCACGGCCATACAGTCCGGAAAACCTACAGCAACTAATGAACTCTGGCTGCGAAAGCCTTCGACAACATCAAATTAGGTATCTTTCCACAGGGGCAATATGTATCAGTAATGAGGTTGAACTGAGGTTTCTTGGAAGCACTGCAAAAACGTGGCTTGGATTCTACAACAGTGGGGAGAAAACTGCAGCCTTAAACCAGCCCCCCTCCCCCTTGCAGGGCTATGGCTACTTTCACGTAACACTAAAAGCATGAAGGGATTGCGCATCATGCCTCCTCTCCCTGCGCCCTCAGGGCTGGCAGCAGGACTTAGATCGGGAGCCCGGGAGAGGGGGGGGCGGTCATCTTCCTTTGGCGCCGTTTCCTTCCCAGCCAGGTGCAGCTGGCACCCAAAACCACCTGTCTTTTTTTCCCCTGATGCTGTCTCTTATAATTTGGCAAAAGAATCCCTAATCACTCCTGGCGCATGGCATGTGTCCAGTGTTCCCTCTAAGCTGAGTTAGTGTGAGCTAGCTCACAGTTTTTTAGCCTCCGACTCACACCTTTTTTGTCTTAGCTCAGGAAGGATGGCTGCAGAGCAATGTTCCCTCTAAGCTGAGTTAGTGTGAGCAAAAATTAGCCTCCAACTCACACCTTTTTGCCTTAGCTCAGGAAGGAGGGCTCCAGAGCAATGTTCCCTCTAAGCTGTGGAGTCTTGTGAGCAAAAATTCTACTTTGTGAGCTCCTGGCATTAAAGTTGTGAGAGGGCGATTTGGCTGCTGTGTAAATGAGCTGCGGTGGCTCAAGTGGTTAAGACACTGAACTGCAGGCTGTGGAAGGTCAGTAGTTCAGCAGTTCGAGACCCGGGTGCTGCATGACGGAGTGAGCTCCCGTCTCTAGTTCCAGCTCTTGCCAGCCTAGCAGTTTGAAAGCAAGAAATTGCAAGTAGATAAATAGGGTACAGCTTTAGTGGGAAGGAAACAGCGTTCCATGCGCCTTGGTGTTTAGTCATGCTGGCCACATGACCACGGAAACGTCTTCGGACAGCGCTGGCTCTTCAGCTTTGAAACGGAGATGAGCACCGCAACCCTAGAGTCGGATTCGACTGGCTTTCGAGCAAGGGAAACTTTAAATGGGTTTGCTCTGGAGCCATCCTTCCCAAGCTAAACCAAAAAAATGTGTGAGCTGGAGGCCAAAAAACTGTGAGCTAGCTCACACTAACTCAGCTTAGAGGGAACTCTGCTCCAGAGCAAACTAATTCATGCCGCAGCCAAACTGCTCGCTCACAACTTTAATGCTGGTAGCTCACAAATTAGAATTTTTGCTCCCAAGACCCCACAGCTTAGAGGGAGCATAGCATGTGACCGAAGCCGGTGACGCTGGGACGAGAAAGTTGTGTGAACTGGCTAAAAGGTGTCCAAAGTGGGCCCTCTGAGCTGCTTTGAGCCCCCAGGAGAGAGACAGAAATTTAAGTTAACTCCCACCCGTGGTCAGAAGGGGCCCACGGGCAATGGTCCCCCTGAGCTGTGGGGTCTTGTGAGCAAAACTTCTACTTTTGTGAGCTCCTGGCATTAAAGTTGTGAGCCAGCGATTTGGCTGCTGCATAAATTAGTTTGCTCTGGAGCCACATCCTGCTGGAGCCAAGACAAAAATGCGCGAGCCGGAGGCTAAAGAACTGTACGCTAGCTCACACTAACTCGGCTTAGAGGGAACACTGCCCATGGGCACAGATCTGGGACTCTCTGCTCACCCTGTCAGGGAAAGGTCTCTTGGGCATCTGTGCTGAAATCACTTGCGTTAGAGGAAGCACAGGATGAGTTGGAGTGTTTGGCTATTTGCTTTCTTTCCGCTTTCTTTCTTTCCACCTTTCTTTGTCTCTCTCCGTTCCTTTCATTCTTTCTCTCTTCTTTCCTTCCTTTCTCCCCCCTCCCTCCCCTCATCTGTTTGCTGTTTCTCTCTCTCTCTCTCTCTCTCTTTCTACCTCTTTCATTCTTTCTTTCCACCTCTCTCTCTCTTAAACAAATAAATATCATTAGCAATACGTATCTGTTTTTACCTCTTGTTATTATTTCTGGCAATCTCATTTAATTAGCTGCTGTAGATTTTCCCGGGTTGTGTGGCCATGGTCTTGGCACTGTAGGACCTGACATTTCGCCAGCAGCTGTGACTGGCATCCTCAGAGGTATAACACAGAAAGATGGAGTGCTCTCTGTGTCAAAGTGAGCAGAAAAATGGTAGGCAGGTAATTTATATCTACTCTGGAATTTGGGGTAGGGCTGAGTCATTATCTTGTGGGAGTTGTCCAGGCTATGAACATGCTAATGGAGGAGCAGAACTACTACAAGGTAATGACTCAGCCCTACCCCACCTTCCTGAGTAGATATAAATTACCTGCCTACCATTTTTCTGCTCACCTTGACACAGAGAGTTCTCCACCTTTCTGTGTTATACCTCTGAGGATGCCAGTCACAGCTGCTGGTGAAACGTCAGGTCCTTCAGTGCCAAGACCACGGCCACACAACCCGGGAAATCTCCAGCAACGAATGAATGCCGGCCGTGAAAGCCTTCGACAACATAGAGTCTCATTTAGTGTTAATACAAAACAAATCTGCGTATTTCCTAGTAGAAACATGTCATATTTGTCCATATCTTGCGGCTCTCAAACATCTGGCATTTATTCTGTGTGGCTCTTAGGTTAAGCAAGTTTGGCCAACCCGGGCTTTGAGCCCCCCCCCCCCAAGGCAGCCGTTTTCTCCAAGGGAGCAGATCTCTGTCTGCTGGAAATCAGTTGTAAAAGCAGGGGGGTTGTCCCCAGGCCCCACCTGGAGGCTGGCAGCCCTAGACCGGGGGGGACCTTTCACCGCTGACCCTGGCCCCCCCACTGCAGCAGTGAGAGAAAATAGGGGTGGAAAAGGTCCACGCAAGGACGCTGTCATGTCATTCCCCCACCGGCACAACTGGAAACGACGCCACACACACGGCTGCAACGCTCTAGCAAAGCAGCAGCCCCCGCAAACTCGATGGCAAAACCACAGAAATGGGGGGGGGGCCCTGCTAGACCATCAGGGTGACCTGTGATGTCGTTGACGGTTATGCTCATGGAGGTGATGCCACAATGTAGAACACGTTCCAGGCTCCTGTGACCAAACTGTCACACGTAACGGGTCTTTTGGCTCTAACCCCTCTGAGACATATAGATAAACATATGGAGCAGAAGTCCACCAGTGGCTATTAGCCACAGGGTATAGAATGAGAACTCTCAGTCTGGGGCAGGTGATGCACTCTATTCTTGGTGCTGGAGGGGGCAGCAGTGGGAGGGCTTCTGGTGCCCTGGCCCCACTGCTGGACCTCCTGAGGGCACCTGGTATATTTTGGCCACTGTGTGACAGAGTGTTGGACTAGATGGGCCATTGGCCTGATTCAACATTGGCTTCTCTTATGTTCTTATGTTCTTATGTTCTTATGAGACGGCCGTTCTGAGGCGTTTTATCTTCTGTGATTGTCTACATCGTTCCCTGAGAGAAATTATGGTGGGTCGTGACAAAAAATACAGGCGATGAAGAAGGAGAGTCGGTTTTTAACACCCCATTTTTCTCTACCTTAAGGAGTCCCAAAGGGGCTTACCATCACTTTTCCCTCCCTCTCCCCACAACAGGCCCTTTGTGAGGCAGGTGGGGCTGAGAGAGTCCTGAGAGAACCGTGACTGGCCCAGGGTCACCCAGCAGGCTTCATACGGAGGAGGAGTGGGGAATCCAACTCCCCCCCACCCCGGTTCTCCAGATTAGAGTCCACCACCCTTCACCACCACCCCACATCGGCTCCCGCAGAACAGTTATCACCGGTTATGTGGTTGTGGGGTCATGCGCCCTCTAAGCTGTGGTGTCTTGTGAGCAAAAATTGTGGGCTGCTGGCATTAACGTTGTGAGTGAGCGATTTGGCTGTTGCATAAATCAGTTTGCTCTGGAGCCATCCCTTCCTGAGCCAAGAAGAGGAGAAGGAGAAGGAGAAGGAGAAGGAGAAGGAGAAGGAGAAGGAGAAGGAGAAGGAGAAGGAGAAGGAGAAGAGAAGAGAAGAGAAGAGAAGAGAAGAGAAGAGAAGAGAAGAGAAGAGAAGAGAAGAGAAGAGAAGAGAAGAGAAGAGAAGAAGAGGTTGAATTTATTCCCCACCCTTCACTACCCAAAGGCATCTCAGAGCGGCTGACAAACTCCTTTCCCTTCCCCTCCCCACAACAGGCACCCTGTGAGGTCGGCGGGGCTGAGAGAATTTCTGACAGAAACTGTCCTTGAGAGAACAGCTACGCCAGAGCTTGTGACTGACCCAAGGTCACATCAGCAGGTGCAAGTGGAGGAGTGGGGAACCAAACCCGGTTCTCCCAGATAAGAGTCCGTGCACTTTTAACCACTACACCAAACTGGCTCTTGACAAAAACGTATGAGCTGGAGGCTAAAAAACTGTGAGCTAGCTCACACTAACTTGGCTTAGAGGGAACACTGGTTGTGGATCTGTTCCAGATCTTCAACCCTTTCAGACCCACAACCTCCTACAGGGTTTGTGGGAAGGGATGGGCGGGCACAGGGAGTGCCCCCCGCCCAAGAGGGAGTCCGTGGGGGATGTGGGCTCGGAAACCCGCCCTCCGCTTCCATAACCCTTGGCGGAACAAAATGCATCGCTGGCCCTTCACGCAAATTGTCACGCACCCACATGGGTGTTCAGGGCAAAAGGAAATTGCAAGGCGGCCGACGGGGAGACCCCCAAGTGGAAGGAAGCTGGGGAGGCCGGCTTTCGTCCTGGCAAGGAGAACTGGCCGCTGGTGCCGGCTCTTTATCTGGCGGCGGGGCCTTGACTGGTGATTATTCAGCGGACGGTCTCATTGAGAGGTGCCTGCCTGTGTCTGTGTGTAGGGGGGGGAGAGCTGTTTATTACGGCCCCTTCTGCGGTGAGTGGCACTGCAGAGATATCGGCGTTGCCTTGAATAGGACCAGCTTGGAGCCAAGTCTTGGCGTGGGTTGGCATGGCGTTGGGGAGTGATTGATGGACCCCGGTAATAGAGTGGGAGACACTTGGAGACAGGGTTGCCAGCCTCCAGGGAGGGCCTGGGGGCCTCCCAGAATTATACGTGATCAATTTCCACAAAACAGAGACCCCTGGAAAGAGGAGGAGGAGGAGATTGGATTTATACCCTGCCCTTTCTCCCAGAATCTCAGAGAGTTTTACAAACTCCTTTCGCTCCCCACAACAGACACCCTGCGAGGGAGGCGGTGCTGAGAGAGCTCTGACAGAAACTGTCCTTGAGAGAATAGCTCTGAGAGAACTATGGCTTGCCCAAGGTCATCCAGCAGCTGCAAGTGGAGGAGTGGGGTGTAAAGTACTGGGTCCAGATGCATTGTAGGGAATCAGCTCATACTTTATTAAAGGCAGGAGAAAACTGAGATGCCCTCACAGGCACCAGAGCCTGCTTAAATGCCAGTTTCTTGCCACACCCACACCCGCACCCGTGATTGGTTTATTTACAGTGCACCCATAGGTCCCTCCTAGGATCCTGACAGACTCATTGGTCTGTTCTAGGAACTGCACTCGCTATTGTGTTTGGACACGAAGCTCTGCTAGTCCACATGACCACGTGCTAGCTCGACCACGTGTTCGGTCTATGTTAGTACCTAACATGGGGAATCAAACCCGGTTCTCCCAGATTAGAATCCGTGCACTTAACCACTGCACCAAACTGGCAGCTGCGTTGGAGGCAGTGTTCCTCTAAGCCGAGTGAGTTTGAGCCGGCTCACAGTTTTTTAGCCTCCGGCTCACACATTTTTGCCTTAGCTCAGGAAGCGAGGGCTCCAGAGCAAACTAATTGATGCAGCAGCCAAATCGCTGGCTCACCACTTTCATGCCGGTAGTTCATAGAATCCTAGAATGTTAGAGTTGGAAGGGACCTTACAGGTCATCTAGTCCAGCCCTCTGCACTCTGCAGGAGCACAGCCGAGAGAGAGCCCTACAACATACCCGAAAGATGGTCATAGAATCACAGATTGTTAGAGTTGGAAGGGACCTTGCAGGTCAGCTAGTCCAACCCCCTGCACTCTGCAGGAGCACAGCCAAAAGATAGCCCTGCATACCTAGAACATACCCAAAAGATGGTTGTCCAGTCTCCTCTTGAAAACGTCCGGCGAAGGAGCATCCACCACCTCCCGAGGCAGTCTGTCCCACTGCTCAACCACTCTTACTGTCAGGAAGTTTCTCCTGATATTAAGCCGGTAACGACTCCCTTGTCATTTCCACCCATTAGATCCTGAGATCCTGAGTTCCATTAGTTCACAAAGCAGAATCTTTGCTCACAAGACTCCACAGTTTATAGGGAGCGTTGGTTGGAGGGTGGATTCTCTGTCATCATACCCACCCCGCTGAGGTCCCTCCCTAGGCTCCGCCCCCAAATCTCCAGGAATTTCCCAACCTGAAGTTGGCAACCCTTCTTGGAGGTCATACCCACCCCGCTGAGGTCCCTCCCTAGGCTCCACCCCCAAATCTCCAAGAATTTCCCAACCTGAAGTTGGCAACCCTTCTTGGAGGTCATACGGGGTCAGGGCTGAGGCTCCATGAAGCTGGGAAAGACCACATGGAGAGTGGCTCATTATGTGTTTGGGAGCCAGCTAATCTTGTGGCTCAGCAGGTAGACCTCATCTTTGCCTTTTGGGGGACTGTTTGAGCAACCCCCCCGCCAAGGGTAACCTCCTTCCACCACCAATTATTTAAGGCGGAGGCAGACTGGGTGGGGGGGATGTGGACAGGGAAAGAACAGCAATATTCCTTGTTTGGAAGGACATCTGACGTTTCATTCGATGTTAAGAAGCTCTTCCGTTTCTGAACTTGCTGGGTCACGATGCAGGCGACTCTCACAGGCGGCTTTTCCTTGCGGCTAAAAACGACCAAATGGAGGCTATCGTGCTTTTGACCACGTTACAAGAAGAGTCCCTGGAAAAGGCAATAACGCCGGGAGAAGTTGGAGGCAGCGGGGAAAGAAGGTGGCCCAGCAGGAGATAGGTGGGCTCCATCACGTTAGCCACGGCCCTCAGTTTGCAAGACCCGAGCAAAGTTTTTAAACTGCCAGGATGTTTTGGAGGTCATTTGCTGGCAGGGTCACCAGGACTTGGAAGTGACTTGACAAGACTTAATGCCCACGCACGTGACAGGCAGCCCTATGGCTCTTTGCCTGGCAAAACCACAGGCAAATGTAGGGCCAGTGCGCGCTCTGCCCGCCTTGCGGGGGGGTCCGTAGTAAGAATGCCTGTTAAACCAGACGGTTCTCGCAAGGGAGGGAAGGCGGCGGCAGAGCCCCGCAAGGATCAATATTTGCAATCAGTGCAATTTAATGTATTCAGAAATTATTTGGGACGGGGGACGAGCAGTGGGGTGGCCAAATCTGCAGATGATACCCAATTGCTATCTGGTTAGACCTCACCTGGAGTGCTGTGTTCCATTAAGAAGGGTATAGACAAGCTGGAACGCGTCCAGAGGAGGGCAACGAAGACGGTGCGGGGTCTGGAGACCAAGTCCTGTGAGGAAAGACTGAAGGAGCTGGGTAGGTTTAGCCTGGAGAGGAGACGACTGAGAGGTGATATGAGAACCATCTTCAAGTGCTTGAAGGGCTCTCCTCTAGAGGATGGTGTGGAGTTGTATTCTGCGGCCCCAGGAGGTCGGACCAGACCCAACCAGGTTGAAATTAAATCAGAAGAGTTTTCGGCAAAACATTAGGAAGAACTTTCTGGCAGTTAAGAGCGGTTCCTCAGTGGAACAGGCTTCCTCGGGAGGTGGTGGGCTCTCCTTCTTTGGAGGTTTTCAAACAGAGGCTAGAGGGCCCCATCTGACCGCAATGCAGATTCTGTGAACTTGGGCAGATCACGAGAAGGGAGGGCAGGAAGGGCTGCCTCAGTGCTTAGTTCTCGTGGCCCTTTCTGACACGCCCGGGGAAATGCTGATTGCCACGTTGGGGTTAGGAAGCAGTTTTTCTCCAGGCCAGTTTGGCCAGAGATTCTGGAGGTTTTTTGTCATCTTCTGGGCATGGAACAGGGGTCACTGGGGGTGTGGATGGGGAGGTATTTGTGAATTTCCTGCATTGAGCAGGGGGTTGGACTAGATGACCCTGGAGGTCCCTTCCGAATCTATGACCCCACATAAAGAGTTACAGAAGGAGCGAACAGCACTGAATGAGTAGGCAATAATTTGGTGAAAGAAGAAAACCGGCAGGTTACAGTGCTATAACCAGGGCTTTTTTTGTAGAAAAAGCCCAGCAGTAGCTCATTAGCATAATAGGCCACACCCAACAGCAGGAACTCGTTAGCATATTAGGCCACACCCCTGTGTTACCAGAAGTGTGGTCATCCAGCCTTCACCAGAGAGCCAGTCTGGGTAGTGGTTAAGTGCATGGACTCTAATCTGGGAGAACCGGGTTTGATTCCCCACTCCTCCACTTGCACCTGGCTGGATGACCTTGGGCAAGCTGTGGTTCTGATAAGAGCTGTTCTTGAAAAAGAACAGTTTCTATCAAGAGCTCTCTCAGCCCCACCTGCCTCCCAGGGTGTCTGTTGTGGGGAGGGGAAGGGAAGGGAGTTTGTAAACCGCTCTGAGACTCCTTTGGGTAGTGAAGAGCGGGGTATAAATCCAATCTCTTCTCTTCTTATTATTCTGTTTACCTTGTTTGTTGTCAAAACCCAGGGCTTTTTTTGGAGCAGGAACTCCTTTGCTAGGCCACACACCCCTAAGGTAGCCAGTCCTAATGAGTTTTTGCTGTTGGGTGTGGCCTGTTATGTTAATACATTCCTGCTGGGCGTGGCCAACTCAGGAGCCAGCCGGAACTCCCTTCCTGCACGTCCCTGCCCAAAAATAGCCCTGACTATAATGACATATGTCACAGATTACCTAAATTTCCAAGCTTTCATTTTTAAGAAATAGCAAGTATCTGGAGGTGTAAGGAGAAAGGCAGATCTCTGGAAGAGAAGAGATCAGAGCAGGAGTTCCCCAACCTTTTTGGGCCTGTGGGCACCTTTGGAGTTTTGACACAGAGCTGTGGGCACAATTGCAAAATGGCTGACACTGGAGGTGGAGCCAATCACAATATGTCAGGGAGCCAGGCTGTATACACTCTAATAGAACGAAGTTTGCGTCCAGGGGCACCTTTAAGACTAACAAAGTGTAATCCCAGGTCTAAGCTTTCTTGTCTTAAAGGTGCCCAACTAGAATTAAACTTCGTTCTGCTGCTTCAGGCCCAACAGGGTGACCCCACCTGCATATAACTCGAATAGTAACTCTGCAACATTTCGGGCAAAAACTCAGTTTAACAGGATGCCTTTTAACCTGCATGCCCATTTAGCCACTCCCACTTTCTCAAAGCACTTGGAGGGCACTGGGGATGGTCTCAGCGGGCCCCAGGGAACCCATGGGCACCATGCTGGGGACCCCCGCTAGAGACTTGGTTTCTAACATTATATCCGCAGCTGTGGGGAGACCACCGCAAGCATGGCCCCGTGCAGAAACCCTCCAGGTGTTTTTTTTTTAAACTGATTTGCACGTTTTCTGGAAACAGCCATGTTTAGTGGCAGCTGCCCATCTAATGAGAGCCAGTTTGGTGTAGAGCAGGGGTGTCGAACTCACTTGTTACGAGGGCAGGATCTGACATAAACAAGACCTTGTTGGGCCGGGCCATGCGTGTGTCATAAAATGGAATGCCAGGTAGCGGAGACAGAAACTTTATAAAGGACCCAAACACAAAGATATATTTTTTTTACTTAAAATAAAAAAACATGCTTAAAACATTAGCTCTGTAAGCTGCAAACCTACTTTTGATCTATTGACGTTCGCCACAGAAATCTCGTGCTCAGAGTTCTGAGTCTAGGACCCAGGTTGAAACATGGAATGGCTAAGTGATTGAGAGAGTCTGGCGAAGCAAGCGATGATGCAGCAGCAGCAGTAGCAGAACTGGAAGCAGGAGACGGCTGGTTCCACTGTGGGCCTTATGGAAGCCCTCTGGTGCCTTGGTCCAGTCCCCGGGTTGCATGTTTGACACCCCTGGTGTAGTGGTTAGGAGCGCGGACTCTAATCTGGGAGAACCAGGTTTGATTCCCCACTCCTCCGCATGCAGCTGCTGGTGGGACCTTGGGCCAGTCACAAGTTCTGTCAGAGCTGTTCTCTCAAGGGCAGTTCTCGAGAGAGCTCTCTCAGCCCCACCTACCTCACAGGGGGTGTCTGTTGTGGGGAGAGGAAGGGAAGGAGATTGTAAGCCCCTCTGAGACTCCTTTGGGTAGTGAAGGGCGGGATAGAACTCCAATCTCTCTCTCTCTCCCCCCCCCTTCTGGCCCCGTCCTTCATCTTATTCTCCTCCACCTCCTTTCTCTTCCTTTTTTCTCTCCTCCTCCTCTCCCTTCAGCTTCTTCACCTTCTCCTCTTTCTCCTCCTCTCTCCACCTCATCCCTCCTCCTACTTCTCTCTCGTCCTTTCCCTCCTTCTCTTCATCATTTTTTTCTTCACCCTCCTCCTGCTCCTCCTCTTCTAAATCTTATTCTCCTCTTCTTCCCCAATATTCTTTGCCTCCTCCTCCTGTCCTCCTTCTCCTCTCATATTCTTTCCCTCCCCCCTTCCTTCCTCAGCTTCTCCTCTGTCTCCTATTCTCATCCGCTTTCCTCTTGCTCTTCTTTTCCTCCCCTTCCCTTATGTTCCTCTCCTCCTCCCTCATCTCTTTCTTTTTTTCTCCTCTCTCATCTTCTTTTCCTCCTTCTTCTCTTCTCTTCCTCACTTTCCTTCATCTTCTTATTCTCTCTGATCTCCTTTGCCCCCTCCTCCCTTGCCCTCCTTCTCCCCCCACGGCTTCTTCTTCCCCTCTTCCTTCCTCACCTTCTTCTCTGTTGCTTCCTTTTTCTTGTCCTCTTCCCTGATGGTCTCCTCCTCCTCTCTTTTCTCCTCCTCCTCATCTTCCCAATATTGAGATCACCATACTTTCCCCCTGCTGTCTCGCATTTGCATTTTATTTCAGCCAAGGTTTCCAAATCTGAAATAAATATGCATGATTTGTAAATATAATTTAGGAACCCAGAAATATGGTGCCTCATTTCCTTTAGTTCTCATGGTAAAGGCGGCAGCAGATTATTCACAGATAGCTAGGCTTTAACAGACTTTAACAGATCCAGCCCAGAGTCTATCCTGTGCTTTGCCAAATCCATCCTCCTTAGTTTGTTTCTTAAGGGCCAATCTGCATTTAGCATTTGCTCCATTGTTTTACCAACCCCACACTGGAACAGAAAAAGATGCAATTCAAAACCACATTCAGCTACCCCGGGCCAAGACTGTGCTGACTGCAGAGTCGCCCCGAATGGCCATGAAACAGCCATGAATCTATGCAGGCAGCCACCATTAAACCAGAGATCAAATGAAGTGAAAGCAGTCTGCAGTCTGGACACTGCCATAAAATGCGACACTCAATCAAAATGAAAGTGGCATGCAATGTAGAGGGGAATTTCTGTTCCAGTGTGGGTTTGGTAAGACAGCGGAGCAAATGCTAGATGCAGATCGGGCCGAAAAAGCATTCTCAGAAGACTGGTGCAAACCCGAAAGGATTCTTTCCTGGTCCTGAACTGGCACTCTTCCAGGCTACTTCAAAGCCCCCCACCCCGCAACCGCACCTGTTCAGCAACACTTCCGCTGGACCTTCTTCCGACTCATCCTCTCCCTCTTATTCACACTGAACACACATCTCTCCCCTGCCCGAGAATGCTCCTGTGGACGACCTGCGGTCTCTTCCCAAACCCTCAATGGAATCAACGTAAGAAACAGCATCTGTCTTATCCACAACAGGTCCCTAGCCAGGGATTTTGTGACTTGTGAGGCAATTTTTTTCTTCTTCTGGTGGGGCTGCCATTTTTATGTCATGTTATGTATGACTTAACATCACATAAGGCTCCAAATATTTCTCAAACATACAATAGTATTCCATACACGAAATGCAAGAAATGCAATCGATAGGCTGGAGATTTAAAGCAATATCTAACATTTCCTCTTTGACACTCCCAAAAGCAACTTTCACAATTTCAATCAACTGAAAAACATTTGAGAATCATGCTTTAAATATTGCTTTAACTCTCCAGCCTATCGATTGAATTTCTCGTGTTTCATGTATTGAATACTATTGTATGTTTGAGAAATATTTGGAGCCTTATGCGATGTTAAGTCATACATGATTCATATTTACTCACCTATTTCCTTAAATCATTGTTAGTTATTATTTTTATGTCAGCTCCAATCTGCCCCCAAGCCCGACCACCGGCGGCCACCCCCCTCCCTCTCCCTCTTGCAAGATTTAAAGGGCCCTTCAGCTGGTCAACGGGGAGCACCTGGCCCGCCATTCAGCTAGAGGGCCCTTTAAATCTTGCAGGAGGGGGAGGGAGGGGGGTGCGCACCACTCCTGCTAATTCTCAAAAGCATTTAAAACAGGGGTGTCAAACATGTGGCCCGGGGGCCAGATCAGGCCCCCAGAGGGCTTCCAACAGGCCCACAGTGGAACTGGCCATCTCCTGCTTCCAGTTCTGCTTTGTGTTCGTGTCCTTTATAAAGTTTGTATCTCGCTACCTGGCATGCCATTTTATGACACACGTGGCCCGGCCCAACAAGGTCTCATTTAGGTCAGGTCAGGTCCAGCCCTCGTAACAAATAAGTTCGACAGGATCCCTTTAAATGCATTTGAGAAGAAGTGGGGGGCCGTGCACATAGCCTCCCCCTATCCTTCTAAACACAAAAACTCCATTGAAAAAAAATCTTGTGGGGCTGGCCTTTTAAAGAAGGAGGCAGAGCCCCCAGTAGCCCCACTGTCGCTACGGGCCAGATGCACAGTTCCATGAGTTCCAGTCCAGGCTGCTTTCAGCTTGTGCCAGCAGAAGGGCAGGGAAACGGTTACGTCACGCCCGAACTGAAAAGTTCCAGAGCCGGCTGTCTTGTCCTACCAACTCCACCGATTAGCCTGCACGTCTGTCAAGTCCTCCTCAGTAACCTTCACCATAACGTGCAATTTATCACAGAAAACAGTCAAAACATCATCCACACGAAACTTCTTTCTCTTTGGGATTTTGTCCTCCTACCTCTCTTTCCATGGGGTTTGGGGGGCCGTGTACCCTTCCGCAGCGCATAAGTTTAAAAGGAGAGAAACCTGTTGACTCTGGGGGGGAGGGAAGGAGGCAAAACAGGAGAAAAAAGGAACATGAGTGCAGTACACGCTCACCAAGGGTGTGTGTGTGAAAAAGTATGCTTAAATGCCATTGGCTTAGTGGGTCATTAGTGCAACGCAACGCAGGCGGGGGGATAAAAAAAAAAGGGGGTGGCGAATTGGAATGGAGGCGGGAAGGGGAGGGGAAAAGGCAAAGGGGCGTTAAAGGGGTGGAGCAGGTACGGCCGCGATTCAATAGTTCCCCTCTGAAATGCCCCGACTCCAAACCTGTATAAGAAAAAAAGATCGTGAAAATGTCGGAAATGGAAAATCCGGGTGGAACCACCATTTGAATCGGGTCAAACGCCGATCCGGGGCAACATGTGGGGAACTGGTCAACTGCCCCGAATCTTAACGGGTGGTGACACCAGGACAAGTGGTTGTGCGGAATCGGCCTGGGGGAACTTTCCAATAAGCAATCAACAACTGTTCCGCAGGGTCTGCAAGAAGGAGCTCTTCCACCAGGCTTTCAGTTAGGAGCTGCCACCACCACTACTACCATTTTTACCACCATTACCATCATGGTCAGTAATAATATCGCTTTACCAGTTGTAACAATCTTGAGAATGGAAACCTGATGCCTGGAATTATAGAGTGTTTAAGGCCATCTTTAACACCGCAGATTAGTTGCCAGCACTTTATATGATGTCAGTTCGTTTTGATGAATTGTTTTAGATTTGTATATATTCATTGTGTTGCATTTTATGTTGTTAGCCACCCTGAGCCTGCCTTTGGCAGGGAGGGCGGGGTATAAATTTAAGTAATAAGTAAATAAATAGAGGCAACTTCATATCCTAGTCTTGAGGATGAGAACCTACGTAAGACCTGAACGTCCCTTCAACGTCCCAGTGATCAACTCAGTTACAGCATTAGATCGGGGATGATAAGCAGTAATATTAAGGTGCTTCATCCTGCAACCCAACCCCAAATGTTCCCGTCAATCCCATCAAGAAATTACACCCGCTATCAGTCATAATCTTTGTAGGAAAACCTAGCTGACCAAGGACAAGAAATTACACCTGCTATCAGTCACAATCTCTGTCTCTTCCCTGGAGAAAATGGCTGCTGTGGAGGGTGGACTCTGTGGCACAGCACCCTACTCAAGTCCCTGTCCAGACTCCAGTCCCAAACCTCCAAGCAGGAGATGGTAGTCCTAGCTGACCAAGGACAAGAAATTACACCCGCTGTCAGTCACCATCTCTGCAGGAAAACCTTGCTGACCCAAGACCTTGATGATTGCCTCTGCTACCACTGGGGCTTCAGCTGAAGCCAGAACAACCACCTCAGGGTATCTCAGCTGCCCTGAGCCTGCTTTAGTGGGGTAGGGCGGGGTATAAGGTGCCTCGTGTCCACTCTGACCCATTCACTGTCATGTTACACAAGACCTGACACTGATTGTTAACATGCTGAGCTAACCTAGGCCAATAACAGTTCAACAACAATCTCAGTTAATTGCTTTGTGTCCTGAGCAAGAAACATCGTGAGCCAGCTCCGTCAACTTCATTCTATAGTTTGTTAGAGCAACAATCTGTCTAACTGGTTCCCAGGACACCTCTCTGTCCTGTGGCATCCACAGCCTATATAACCTGCCTTGATTACAAGCCCCGTGCTCCTTTGGGGGCTCAGAGAATTCTCCTTCCTGATCCAAGGTTACTTGGTGAAGCCGCTCCAACCTGGAATCCATACAGACTTCCAGCTGGAACGCCTTATTCCAACAATCGTTCCTTATGTGCTCCTGTTAGCCAACATTAACTTTGCTAACTTCAAAATATGGTGTGGTGTTCATACTCTATCATTGTCTCCTCAGTCAGCTTGCCTCTGGATCTGTTCTCCACCCCCCACCCCACCCCCAAGATTAACGCTCTTCTGCTGGGCTTGAACAAGATTACTTCCTGCTTTTCCTGGGATGACTGCTCCCATAGCTTCTTGAATGGGATGGCCTCCCTCCACCCAGGTTGCCTGAGCCCTCCCTCTTGTGGTGTAACTCAAGCCGTTCCCTTTCCTGGGACTGGTTGAGTTTGGGTTTAAACGTTTAAAATATTTTAAAAAGTTTAATAAATGAATAAAAAGAATACACACAGCCTTGTCAAGCATTCAGGCTGAGCACGGGTACAAAGACAAGGTGAACCCATGCAGCCCCCTTTCCCTACACTCGATACTTATCCAAAACAATGTTTTAAACAGGACAGGCTAGTATTACTTGAAGTTGCAGTAGCTGAAGTTCAGGATTGCCTTTGTTTTCCCGGTTGGGACTCCCCCACTCTCTACATAAGCAAAATGGAGTCCCTAGGTGAAAGCCCAGCCCGTCATAAGAACATAAGAGAAACCAATGTTGGATCAGGCCAAAGGCCCATCTATCACACAGTGGCCAAAAATAGCATCGGGAGGTCTACCAGTGGGTCCGTGGCTTCATGGTTTGTGTCTCTCCAGACAGACACTCCAAATAGAATAGAGCTTTTTCACTCTGTCCAGATAATTTATAATTCCACCTTGAGAGCCTCTTCCTCCATGGACTTTCAGCCCTCCCTGCTACAAGAGGAAAGGTTTACTATCTAGCCGTTTGGCTCATAGCAATCTCTGTCTCTTGGGGTGTGACATTCTGGCAGGGCATGAGATGGTTAACCACTGTCTTACTGTGGCCAGAGCTCTTGTGCAAGTACCCAAGCACCCTGTGCCTGGAGCCTCATGGCTCATCCCTTGGCCCTCTTCTTCCTCACAATCCAGGTGCACATGTGGGTGGCGGCGGTGGTGATTCTAGGTCAGTTACCCTCCTCTACTCCAGGGGCCTGCAGCCTTTACAACGAAAGAGCCAAAAGACATCAAAACTCAGAGCAAGAGAAAGAGCCGATATAAGGAAATCCGTTTGTGTTAACTGAAAACAATTAGTTTTAACTGTATAGCTGATTGACATGTTGATCAATGAGCCATAAAGTTTCGGCAACCCAAACAAGGATTGTTCTGCTTCCTTTATTAAGAAGTGGCACACATGAGGCAATAAATGTTAAGTAATGCAACCAGGAGCACCCTGTGGGATTGCTTTAGACCGCTGGCACAGATCTGTGCATGGTTTGCACTTGAATTCCTGGCAACTGATTTCCAGAGCGGCCCTTCGCTAGTGGCCTTTGAGGAAGAACCCCCATTGCTCTAACGAGTGTGGGAGCCAATGTGGTGTAAGGGCTGGTATGACAGACTAGGCTCCGGGAGACCCAGGTTTGAATCCCCCCTTGCCCCATGGAAGCTCACTGGGTGACCCTGGGCCAGTCACACACTCCCAGCCTACACCTACCTCACAGGATTGTTGCAAAGATATAATGGGGGCAAGGAGAACAACGTAAGTCCTTTTGGGTCTCCACTGGGGAGAACGGGGGGTTAGAAATCAAGTAAAATAAACTAAACTTCTGTTTAGTGGGTCATACTGGGCTACAGATTCAGCATCTGTTGTAGAGGCAGGGGTTGTCTCAGCGAGATTTAAATGCTGTCCCAGGAACCCCAGTCTTAGGTCAAAGAGCACCCATTCACAGGAGAGCCAGCTTGGTGTAGTGGTTGAGTGCGCGGACTCTAATCCGGGAGAACCGGGTTTGTGGATTATCCAGAGGGGCATGGCCAGTGGCTGGATACCTGTGTATGTGTTGGGTGCAGGGAACTGGTTGCCTTAGGATCACTGGAACGTAGTTGCCAAATAAAGGCTGGGAAGTACCTGGAGGTAAGACCATCAGAAGAGCCCTGCTGGATCAGGCTGGTGGTCCATCTAATCCAGCCTCCCGTCTCACTCAGGGGCCAGCCAGTTCCTCTAGAGGGCCAGCAACAGGGCAGAGGGGCTGAGGCCTTCCCCTGAGAAGGACACCAGAAGAGCCCTGCTGGGCCAGACCAGGGAGGGTCCGTCCAGTCCAGCCTCCCGTCTCACACAGGGGCCAGCCAGTTCCTCTGGAGGGCCAGCAACAGGGCAGAGAGGCCGAGGCCTTCCCCTGATAAGAACCTCAGAAGAGCCCTGCTGGATCAGACCAGGGAGGGTCCATCCAGTCCAGCATCCTGTGTCACACAGGGGCCAACCAGTTCCTCTGGAGGGCCAACAACAGGGCAGAGAGGCCGAGGCCTTCCCTTGAGAAGAGCGTCAGAAGAGCCCTGCTGGATCAGACCAGGAAGGGGCCATGTAGTCTAGCATCCTGCCTCACTCAGTGGCCTCAACCAGTTCCTCTGGAGGGCCAACAGGGCAGGGAGGCCGAGTCCTTCCCCTGATAAGGACACCAGAAGAGCCTTGCTGGGTCAGACCAGGGATGGTCCCTCTAGTCCAGCATCCCGTCTCACTCAGTGGCCAGCCAGTTCCTCTGGAGGGCCAGCAACAGGGCAGAGAGGCGAGGCCTTCCCTGATAAGAACCTCAGAAGAGCCCTGCTGGATCAGACCAGGAGGGTCCATCCAGTCCAGCCTCCCATCTCACACAGTGGCCAGCCAGTTCCTCTGGAGGGCCAGCAACAGGACAGAGAGGCTGAGACCTTCCCCTGATAAGGTCATCAGAAGAGCCCTGCTGGGTCAGACCAGGGAGGGTCTATCTCACCCATCATCCTGCCTCACTCTGTGTGACATTCTGGCAGGGCATGAGATGGTGAGTCACTGTCTTACTGTGGCCAGAGCTCTTGTGCAAATACCCAAGTACCCTGGGCCTGGAACTTGACCAGCCAGTTCCTCTGGAGGGCCAGCAACAGGGCATAGAGTTTGAGGCCTTCCCCTGGTCAGAACGTCAGAAGCTGGGTCAGACCAATGAGGGTCCATCTAGTCCAGCATCCTGTCTCACACAGCGACCAACCAATTCCTCTGGAGGTCCAACAACAGGGCATGGAGGCCGAGGCCTTCCCCTGATAGGAACATCAGAAGATCCCTGCTGGGTCAGACCAGGGAGGGTCCACCTAGTCCAGCATCCCCGTCTCACAAAGTGGCCAACCAGCTCCTCTGGAGGGCCAACAACAGGGTATGAGGCTGAGGCTTCCACCTTATGCTGTCTCCTGGCTCTGGGATTCAGGGGTTTAGTACCTCTGAATGTGGAGGTTCCTTACAGCCACCATGGCTGTTGATAGACTTATCCTCCATGAATCTCTCTAATCCACTTCTAAAGCTGTTTATTCCTGTGGCCATCACTACATCCTCTGGCAGGAAATACCACATTTCAATCACTCTTTGTATGTAAAGTGGTATTTCCTTTTGTCCGTCCTGAACCTACTGTCCACCAGCTTCATTGGATGTCCTCAAGTTTCAGTCTTTTGGGAGAGGGAGGAAAAATTCTCTTTGTCAAATCTCTCCACCCCATACACAAATTTATAAGCCTCTCCCATGCCCCCCCTCAGTCGTCTCCATCCTAAACTGAAAAGTCCCAACAGACTCCCCTCACCACCTTGGTCGCCCTCCTCTGTACTTTACCCAGCTCTGCAATGCCCATTTTTGAGACCTGCTGACCAGGACTGTACACAGTACTCCAAATGAGGCCGCGCCGTAGATCAGTACAGGGGCATTATAATATCCGCTGTTTTTATTTTCAGCTCCTCTCCTAATAATCCCTAACACAGGGTTTGCCTTTTTAGGGTTGACGTTTTCACTGAGTTGTCCACTATGACCCCAAGATCTTTTCCCCTCTCAGTCTGAGCAAGTTCAGGGGACTTGGGGGGTGGAATGGGCAGAAGGAGGGCTTGGAAGAAGAGAAGGACTTCGGTGGGTCTACTGCCAGAGAGTCCACCTTCCAAAGCAGCCACTTTCTCGGGGGCTGGCCCCTGCCACCTGGAGATCAGCTGTAGGCCGGGGGAGGTCCTTGGAGGTTGGCAACCCTCTGGACCCAGGCCGGCCTGCGGAGGCAGCTGCTGGAAGAGGCGGGTCCAGAACTCGGAGCCCAGCAAAAGGCCCTTGAGCAGGCCGATGTCTCCCTCCCTTCACCCCCTGGTTTGAGCCAGGTGCCAGGAGAGGACATGTCCACTGGTGCTCCAACCTGGCTGCGCCTCCTGCGCCTAAGCAGGATTGGTCCCAGGGACCCGTCCAGTCTTTTAAAAGGGGGGGGAGTGTCCTTCGGCCGGACGGGGGGCCCTTCCCGGAGGGCGGCGGGGCCCCGGTGCGGGACATTCCGCGGGGGGGGGGGATGGGGCGGCTCACTTGGCAGAGGCCCTCCTCGCCCGTCCCTCCGGGGAGGGGGGGTGTCCTCCGGCCGAGCAGGGCTGGGGGGCCGGGGGGGGCTTGCCGCGCCTGCCCGCCCCATCGCCGCGGCCCTTGCGCGCTCGGCCGCCCGCCCGGGGCCTGCGGAGGAAGGGCCAAGCGGCGTGCCAGGCGGGCAGGCGGGCGGGGGAGCGGCCGGGGCGGGCTGCGGCGGGCGCGGGAGGGCGGGTGTGTGCGGGGGGGGGGGCGAGAGTGGGAGGGCGGGGAGGCGGGAGGGGCGGGCGCGGCCCCGGGTTCTCCCTCCCTCCCTCCCTCCCTCCCTCCCCCGGGTCTCCTCCTCCTCCCTGCCTGCCTGCCTGCCTCCCTCCCCTCCCTGCCCGGCTGGCTGCGGCGGCGTCCAAACTTTGTCTAAACTTTCGCTTTCAGAGGTGGCGGCGGCGGCGGCGGCGGCGGGCGGGGTGGGGCGGCCCGCCGGGAGAGGAGGAGGAGGAGGAAGAGGAGGAGGAGGCGCGGCGGCGGCGGCGGCAAGGGCGACGGCGGCGGCGAGGAGCGGCGAGAGCCCAGCAGCGCGAGAGGCCAGGCGAGCCCGGGAGCCGGAGGCACCATGCCGCTGCGCGCCCGCTGAGCACGGCCCCGCGCAGCCCGGCGGCCCGGCCGCGACGACCGCCAGCCCGACCACGACGACGGCCCCCCCGGCACCCGCGCCGGCACCACCACCACCATGTACTCGCCCTACTGCCTGACCCAGGTGAGCCCGGACGGCCGGACGCCAGGGGACGCGAGCGGAGGGGAGGGGAGGGGGCACCGCCGGGGTCCGGAATCTCTCCCTCCCTCCCTCCCTCCCTGCCCCCCCCTGCCCCGCCGCGCTCCCCCTCTCCCTCCCCCCCCTTTTTGTTGCGGGCGCTCCGCGTGGGCCGAGGGCGCGGGAAACGGCGCGCCTCCCCCGGGGGCTCCGTCGGGCAGAGGGGGCCTGGGCAGCGCGGGGGCAAGAGGGGGCCGGGCCGCCCTGGGCGCGGGGGGGAGGGGAGGGGGGAGGGGGCTGCTGGAGCCCGTCTACCTGCCCAGGGGAGGGCCCGGGGGCGCGCGGGACGCGGCGGGGCTCGACGGGGCGGTTTTCTGACACCCTCCAGGGAAGCCGTCCCGGCCCGCTGGGCGAGCGATTGGGCGCCTCCCGGGGGGTGCGCTCGGCGGCGGCGGGGGGGAGCAACCGCATCCCGGCGGGACCCCTAACCCGAGCGGGGGGGGCGCCTTAAAACGGGTCGGATCTCCCCCTCTCCCCCCGCGCGGCAGCATCGCTGGAGCGCCGGGGAAGTTGGGCTCCTTTCCCCGGCCCGGGTCCGGAGCCGTTGCTCGGGGGAGGCGGGCGGCGGGCGGGTGGGGGGACTCGGAGCCGGGGACCCCCAGACCTGGCATGGGGGGGAGGGAGGGGGTCTCGGAAGGCCGCGCCGTTCGTCCGACGAGCCTGGCTGTTGTTCGCGGGGGCGGCCGTGCCGCTCGGACTTATTCCCCGGGCCGGGACTGAGCCTCCCCCGCGCCGGCTCGGGCAGCTTCGGGACCGCCGCCGCAGGAGGAGACAGCTCTGCCTTCCCTGGGAAGGGGACCGCCCGCCCGAACGCCCGCGGGGCTCCGCGGCCGGCCTTGCGCCGCCTGCCTTCCCCGGGGCCGGCCGCGAAGCTCCGGGCCGGGTGCGCTCCTGCGCCGCGCTGCGGGGCCCCGGGGAGAGAGAAGCCGCCGGCCTTGGCGCAGGGCGGGAGGGCGGCCGGGAGACGCGGCCGGGAGAAGCTGCTGCCCCCCCCCTCCCGCGGCCGAGCAGACTCCGGCCCGAGCCACGACTTCGCCGGCTGCCGCCTCGCTCGGCGCGCCCCTGGGCCCGGAGACCCCCGCACTCGCTCGGGCCAGCGCGCCCTCGGAAGCAGGCGAAACTTCAGCCCCTGGAGAGAGAGAAATGAAGTCCGAGCGTGTCCCCTCGGGGGGCTCCGGGAAAGAGGCAGCAGGCGAGAGACCCGTCCTCGGCAGTGAGTGGGGTCCCTTCTTCACCCCAGGTCAGAATCCAGACTCGTGGGGTCCTGCACATTGCCCCAGCCTGGCGAAGCAGGCGTCGTGCCTTTTACTTTCATTTTACCCAGCCCTTCTTCCCTGCGCTCCCGATCAAAGCGGGCCGCCTGCTCCCAAACTCTGCGAAGACCTGCGTGAAATGCAGGCCCGGAATGGTTCTGTGTGGGGTCCCCCCCACACACCCCTGAAATTTTTCTTGAAAAGGGCCAGTGGCTAATTTCAGGCCCACGGTTTGAGGCCTACATTACAGGGCTGGTTGGGGTTTTTTTTGCCTCCGGCAGACTTGCCCTTCGCCCTGCACCAACTGCCAATTCATTTAGTTGCATAGATAACCTAGATGTACACAGGCATGTACAGGGCCTTTCAATGCAAATTTATTTATTCATTTTAAAAAATAATTTCAGGGTAGTCCCTTCCCTCGCCCAGTTTGGGAGGCTAGATAATAAAACAGTAAGGTACAAAAGTAGCCAAGCGTTTACAAAAAAAAAAAAAAGACAGTCAACCAGTTTCTTGAAAAAAATGTCACAATTCTACCCAGCGCTGCCTGCCGTTCCCTGGTCTGTGGGGCATTGGTGTCTAGGACTGTGCCGTCACATGAGCGTGGTCGGAGAGCCCGCACCTCCGTGTCTGTCTCTGTGCTGACTGCCGTGAGGCCTATCAGCCTGCCTGGCGCTCGATCCCGGCGAGGCCTGTCTGTGTGGCACGAATTTTAGGGGCTGTTTTTGAGAAGGAGAAAATTCGGGTGTTGCTGTGGCGCTCCGTTCTTTGCTTTTTGTCCTGCCCTTGGGCGGATGCCAAGGCAGGGAGTCCAGTTTCGTTTCTGCCGCTGGGAAGGAAAACCTCCAGGTCCTTGAAAGAGCTGCCCTTTATTTGTGCCCGATGAATTAAACAAACCTGGCTGGACCCATGGCAAATGCCCTCGGTAGATAAGAGGCGCTTTCCCCCTTCCCCTCTTTGAACTGGAGCTCTTTTGTTCGGGTTCTGAGGCCTAGTATTTTGTTTCCCCGGCGGAGATTCAGGGCCGCGTCCCGTTCTCAACTCCCGATGGCACCCCCTTTCCCCGGGCCGCATTCCACTGGATTAGACAACGCTCTCTCAGAGCAGAAGAGCCCGATCCGATCCTCCTCACCGTTCCCTCTTGCGCTGCTGGGGCATGGGCCTGATCCAAGTTGCGTCCCGCCATTTCTTTCGGCGGGAGTCTTGCTTGCCGAGCTTCAGAGAGCTGGTCGGGGCCCAAGTTGCCATGGAGCCAAAATTTCTCTTTTGCACCGAGCGCCGTTCCCGGAGCCGTCAGCTGTGCGGGCGGGCGGCTGCTTTTTGTGGCAGAGGAGAACACTGGCCGCTTTCGCGTCTTGGTGGTGTCTCTGGGACCTCCTTTCACCTGGTGCCCGTGCCGTCCTCTTGTCCGTGGAGGGGGATTGCTCCGAGGGTTGGGGTTTTTTTTGCAGAGACGGGGAATTGCGAGCAGTGCCAGAGGCTGATATAGAAGCAGTGCTTTCCATGTAGAATATTGGTTTGAGGGGAGGGAAGTTAATGCCGCAGAGGACATGTATGTGGACGGGATGTGTGTGCGTGTGTGCAAATCTAATGTGCTTTTGCAAGACTTCTGGAAAAATATTATACACGAGCCATGCATTATTATATAATTATTGTACATGCAGCACAGCGTAAGCAACCACAGTACATAATCTCCCCACAATCTGAACCAATTACTTCCTCCTTCCTTCTGATCCAGATCTATTTTAGAAGTCTGCCTTTTTAATAAAATAAATAAATAAATAAAAATCAGCCGTGCAAGCCTGCGGCACCCAGGTACACAATGCCTGATGTGCTCGTCAGTGAGGGGCAAACAAATTTGTGTTAATTCTGAGTGATGTTATGTGATTGGGATTTCTTACAATATGTTGCAGTGGAATTATGATATATAGAAACAGGCCTGTACGTAATACCCACCTGTGTGTAATGCACACCTATTCTCCCCCCCCGTAAAATATATTATGAGAATATTCTTCCAAAGACGACTAATTCCAGACAGACTTTGTGAATTTCCTGGACCACAGCCCGCTCCGTGGAGACAGCGTGGCCACTCTGCGTGGCACTTGCTGTGCCTAGCGTTGCGGATCCTGTTGGCGTGAACTTCCTGATGGTAGAGCGTGACCCAAACCATTTGTGTTTCACAGGCCCAGGCCAAGCCGTGTCCCCACCTCCCAGCAGTTTCAGGGCATCGTTCAAGAGGCACACCCCTAGATCCGTGGCGGCACATGCAGACAGCCGTGGCTATTCTCTCAGGCCGCACGTAACTGTTCAGACGTACTCTGCAAAACTGCTGGGGTACCGGGGCACACCTTTCGGAGGGCGGGCTGTTTTGTGGGCACCCCCAAGGAGACTGTTGCTCTCTGCAGGCCCCGGCAGCTTCCCCCGAAGTCTGGGGTTCGGCACTCTAGCAGCCCTTGAATGCTACAAGAGTACCCGTCGACCTATGTCTTTCATAGGTGGAGCCATTCAGAAAACAAACATTATGAAACACCTAGTTTATTGTGAATACAATATAGGCATTCCTAATAAAATGCTAGCCGTAGACAGTGTTTTAATGTGTGTATCAAATTTTATAATGTTTGTGCGCACGTACTGCGGCATGAATAATAATGGAGATATTTTTGAAAAATTCAGTATCGGTTTGGTATAGGCAGAGGAGTACGTGGCTGCAGGCACGATCGAGGCCTTCCGAGGAATTTGGAAACTGTACGCAGCCCTGCAAATCCACATCTCAATTCCACATTCGGTACTTGGTGGATTTTTTTTTTAAAAAAAATTAGGATGTTTAATTCCCTTCTGCTGAAGATCATTTTCTTTTTTAACATTTCTCACTTGCTCCATTTCAAAGGCTTGGGACTTTGCAATTAAAGACACACCGAGCACATGAGAAACAGGTACAGCTTATGGTTGCTGGAGCGCCTCTCCCTCCCTGCCCCGCCGCAACTGTGGCCCATGAAAATCTGGCTCCAATAATACGAAGAAGGCCTTTCTTGGCGTTTTAAAATTAAAAGGCAAAACTTTGGGAAACGCCATTGTTTGCCAAGAAGGAACTTGCAGGAGGAACACAATGGTGTGTTCAGGCTGTCCGGCCGATCGCTCCCCCCCTGGCTCCGTTTCAAGAGTCTGTTTGCAGTGCAAAAATATAACCTTCTCTGGCAGTGCAGGAGAGAATTCGGCCTCGGTGTTTCTCAAGCTTTCCCCGGAGTGCTGCCGGAATGCCCGGTGCTCATCTTCCCCTAGCCAGTGGGAGTTTCCCCCAAATGTAAAGCTTCATGCCTTTCCGTATAGCTGCAGGGCCGACGCGCCCAAACTAGGCTGGAAAAACCTCCGTATGCCTTCACAGCCGTTTGAAGGATCCCTTTTCAAGTGCCTGTGCAGGGATCCCGAAGCAGGCCGGCCAAATCTCTCCCTTTTGCCATGGAGTCAGAGAGAGAGATCTGAATGCCCCCTCGGCCTTCTTTTCAGTTTTATATTATTCTGTTGCAGTAAGACATGAGTTCCATCCCATCCATCGCTTTCCCTTTCGGGGAGAATTTTGCTAGCCGTGTGTCATGCATGTTCTCGTGTGGGCAGCGATATCTGTAACTTGGTGCGGCCAGCGAGGGCTGAGAGAAGAACTCCCTGTCCGGAGGGAAATGGGAAGTAGCAAGGAATCCCTGCTCAAAAAAGGCGCAACAGAACAATGCGCGGAGGGAGAAAGGGAGCCTGGAATTAGGGAGCCCATAAATAAACATTTATGCAGTGTTGAGACCAGCATTCAGGTGAGTTTACAAACAATTCATTAAGATATTTATAAACTTTCACAGTTTGGGGCTATCAATAGAAACTTAATTGAAAACTGTAAACAACTTTTCCTTTTCATCAGAACTATGGCTCCATAACATGGGCTGGTTCGTGGATTTTTTTTGGAGGGGAGGCACGAACAACCACACCTTCTGATAACTCTTGTTGTGGAGTGGATTGCTCCCCCCCCCCCGGCCGCCACCACGTCTTCTTTTTGGAAAGGGCTTGTTTTGTTGTTTTTTTTAAAAAAAATTTACTGTCAGCATTCGGGTGCCATTTCCTAAGTTTACAGGAATAGAATGTGTATCTGGAGGCCTCGATTGCTTGCATAAGCTATAGATGCAGCCTAAAATGTAAATGTACAGTCAGTATTGCAACGTGGATAATTCGAGAGCCATGCTCTTAATGGTGCAGCTTGTACAGCGTGTGGGGTACATACAGAAACACAGTGGCATCCATTGCTAGACGGGCTCTGGGTATTCCGTGTGAGTGAGGGGAGGCCTGTAGGAGCCCGGAGGAACTTCTGGAGGGCCGTTGGCTGTAGCAGAGCTCCGGGGTCCTCTCTCTCTCCCTGCATAGGATCTGTTGGCTTTGCTGTGTTCCTGTCCTGGGTTTAATTTAGGACAATCTAAGTGGGAATTGTCATGACCCACCAGCCTCAAGTTGCGGCAGTGGCCCCTTGATTTTAGCAGAACAACTTTGAAGCGGTGGTTGGACACTCCTATGCATTTTCATGCCTGCTTTTGCTATTTTTTTCTTTCGCTGTGTCTTTTCCTTTCTCCGTGTTGGATTGTATATATCGGCGTGGCGTGGCGTGTACATTTGCTACACAGACTGTACACGCGGACAAACGCATGCACGCTCTTTTTTAGCCTGGATGTCATGCACAGTTTTGTAACCTGAAGCACACCGATGCACTCCACAAACGCCCCCCCTCCCCCCGAACTTATGCGCAGACATTCATCTCAGCACGGATCCTGTTCCCCCTCGCTCAGCTGCCTCCCCTCCCCCTCTCAGGTCTGGCGGGTGGTGCCGCTTTCTGTGGACGGATCCTGAATTTTAGGGTGGCTTCCACAGACTCATGTTGGATCTGGCAGATCAAAAGCCAGCCCATATGCCGAAAACCTCTGCAACGGGGGACTTGTTTATCTGAGCTCTGATTCTCCAAATAACTCATTTATCCAGAATGAGGTCATGGTCCCAAGTGTACGGCGAATATGGCAAGAGGCCCTCGGCTGATCCCAGCCCCCGCTAATCTTCATTAAGTCCGCGTCCCCTAATTTTGTTTCGCTAACCACTGCCTTGCCTCACAGTGACGGTCTGTGGGACTCAGTCCGCTCTTTGTACCTCCTCCCGTAGTTCAAACTCCTCTCCCTGTGCATTTCTCCTTTCCTGGATTTTTATTCCCGAACATTCGGAGAGGTTCGGCCCAAACCGAAAACATGGCAAGCCATGTTCGCTTGACTGCCTCGAAGTTTTCAGATCTGGGGGGAGTTGTGGGGGGAGAGTAGAGGGGCAGGGAGTTGTCCTCTTTCCATCCCTCTGCCTCAACGTGTGCCAAGTGCAAATGTCCCCACGATTGCAGTGGGGAAGGAGGCAGCCACCCTGAAGTCCACAGGCCTCATCCATTATGTATCCCTTTTCCATATGCCAATGGAGGCTGTCAGCGGCTCTGGGACAAGCACTCCCCCCACTCCCGGGCCTGCGTCTAAATGCCAAGGCGAGGTATAAATCAGGCCCTTGAAAGAGGCCGTAGCTCGGAAATTCTTAATCACGGCGTTAGATTTTTCTGGTTGTTGCTCCCCGTTAGGTGCCTTTTGAGAAGGCGCCACAGACAATGCAGCCTCTGCGGCCCCCCACTGTGTGAGCGAGGGGTGTGGAATTAGCGATAAGGCATGACCTCATTCATCCACATGGCCCCGGGGCACGTCCAGAACCACAGGTTGGGGAAGGGGGGGGGCAGCTTGGATAGGAGGCTGGGACCTCTGGGACGCAGGGATAACGGAAGGGCCTCGCTTGGGCTTTCTCGGCAAGGGCAGGATTCTGGATGGGGTGCCAGGATGGCTTGATGTGGGCAGTGGGCAGTGTGGATTTGGAAAGTGAAAGTGTGTCGTGGGGGGGTTCCCCTCGTACATCTTTGCTAGGAGAGCCAGGCAAGAGAGTGGGGCAAGTGGCAGCCCATTTGGAAGGCCCAAATGTCCGCTGAGAACAAGGCCAGCGCCCGGCAGCCAGAGAAGCCATGGCCACTGTTTCCGAAGGATAACATTTTGAGACGAAGTCTGCTTATTTTAGTTGAGGCCACCCCTTGAAAACCTTCTGTCGCCCTCTCCTTTTTGTCGAGAATCAGGCATTTATGGCCCCGCGGCGGCCCCGGGGAACTTCCCGTGCCTCTGTTATGGTGGACTGCAGGCCGGGCAGACTCTTGAGATGGCGGTCCGTGGCAGACTCCGTGGAGGATACCGTTCTCGCATCTTGTGTAGATCCACAAGTCCAGGTTGCTCATCAGGCTCGCTCTGTGGGCCCCGAGCCCATGACCTTGCTGTTAGGACAGGGGGTCTTTCGGAACAGACACAGAACCAGTAGAAAGTGGAACTAGACCAGGGGCCATCTTTAACCTTGGCCGCTCTGCCTTCTCCCAGTGACAACAGGACCCTTCCTGGGAGACGGACATTACCCTGTCAAAATCCTACCCATTCACGTATGCATTTAATAGCAGTGTTTCTGTTTCTCCCGTGCATTTATTTAAGAAGCAGCCAAATGATCGGAAAGGATGGGCGCTTGAATATCAGGAGAGACGGGGAGCAGAGAGGTGGGGCATCGGGGCTGCGGGCTTCATAATGGATGAGCAACCAAGGAGTTTTCTCAGAACAAACAGCCGCTGCGACAGAATCTCTCCTGGGGGAAGAGAGAGGGATTTTGCTGGCCGTGTCCCTCCCTCCCAATTCCCCCCACCTACCCTCCGTTTAGCAAGTGGTTAAAAATGCATTGTGCACTGAACGGAAGAAATCCCGAAAGTGTAAACATGTGGATAACTATAAATTTATAATTCGCACTCGCTGGGATTTGCGTCCAGCCGGCTCGAGTGACTGTCTAGATCGGAGGAACTTTCTCTGCGGATCGACGTCGTCGGTGGGAGTCTGGAGTGCAGGAATCCTGCCTGCTTCCTTGGGGGGCAGGTGGGGGGTGGAGAGCGGCAGATGAACCCCAACAGAAGAGAATGGACTGGAGAACAAAAGAGGCAAATGGAGCCAACGCCCAAGCGCACAGAGAGAGAGAGAGAGAGAGAGAGAGAGAGAGAGAGAGAGAGAGAGAGAGAGAGAGAGAGAGAGAGAGAGAGAGAACTTCCTGCCAATTTCTGGTTTGGCTGATTGTAACGAATCCATTAATAGAAGACGAATCCTCACAGAGATGCTTTGAGTTCGTCAGGATGTTCAGGCTTAACTCTGCTTCGGCGAAGTCAGAGGGTTTTTTCCCATAGAATTCATGAGCCCTGGACCGGGCCGCCATGCCGTGAGCGTATCGTTGGAACATGAACCTACAGGAGGCATGATGTGTATTGGTGTAGTGGTTAAGTGCGCAGACTCTAATCTGGGAGAACCGGGTTTGATTCCCTACTCCTCCACTTGCAGCTGCTGGATGACCTTGGGCAAGCCATAGCTCTGGCACCTCTGTCCTTGAAAAAAAGAGCAGTCTCTGTCAGAGCTCTCTCAGCCCTGCCTACCTCACAGGGTGTCTGTTGTGGGGAGGGGAAGGGAAAGGCGTTTGTAAGCCGCTCTGAGAGTCCTTTGGGTAGTGAAGGGCGGGGTGTAAATCCAATCTCCTCGTCTTCTTCTTGCTGCCTGAAGGAACATCTGAACAGAGGCGATTTCCTCCCCCCGCCCCAGTGGGCGTGCGAATGGGTGTGTGCAGACAGCAGCTTGTCTGATATGGTAAAGGACCCCGGGACCCAGGATGGACAGAATCTGCAGGAAACGTCTTAAACCAGCCCTACCAAATAGAGGGGGCTTCGGAACTTGGTGGTGCTTGTCCCAAATATCGCTCCCGACAATGTTGACGTTTGTGTGTCGAATGCCTAGTCACTTATTGACAGGCGTCCATTTTCTATTTGCCCGTCTACCTTATATAAAACAAACAGAAAGGCCCTGTGTATAGATAGATGCGGGCACAAATACATCTGTCGATTTACGGACGAAGGTTGCCTGAAGTGCAGGAGGTGAGGGGTGTTGTGGGAGCCCTGGGGCTGGATCCTTTGCAGGGGCCGGCTGTTTCCTGCAAAGAAGCCACCCGCAAGGAACAAAAGGAACGCCTTCATCCGAGGGGTTTGGGGTTTGGGAGGAGGGCCGAGCTGGGGCAGCCGTTCCTCCGCTGACGGGCCTCAGGTCCTCTTCTCGATCCACTTCGGCCTGACGGGCAGAGCTGCTCTTCGGTTGAGGCGCTTTGGCCCGCTCGTTTTCACGACCGCGTTCAGGAGGGGTCTCTCCTGCGCACGCATCTTCCGAAGGAGCGGGAGCGGCTTGTGCATGGCGTCTCTTTGTTTCAGTGGGGCTTGCCCAGGAGGATATTTATTTATTTATTTATTTAATTCGGTTTATACCCGGCCTTCCCCGCCAAGGCGGGCTCGGGGCAGCTTACGTCTATGCAATAGCTAAAAACAGCAATATAATAAAAGCATTCAGTACCTGGTGGACTGCGTCCCGGGCTGTTTTGAGCCTCTGTCCGGACACCTGTTCAGAGCTGTTTCGATGATATGGAGAGAAGGTGGGCCCTCGTGCCTTGTAGGGGGCTGCTGCCGCCTGCCCCTCCACTGCAAAGGCCAGGGTTCGCCGGGGAGTGGCTGGGCAGCCCAAGCAATGATGCAAAGGCTTTTGTTTTTGTGCTATCAAGTTGCAGTCAGCCCTCATGGTGGCCTCTCATGGCCTGGGGTGTTTTCAAGGCAAGAGACGACCCGAGGTGGTTTTGCCCGGGACTTCCTTGGTGGTCTCCCATCCAAGTACTAACCTGGGCCGACCCTGCTTAGCTTCTGAGACCTGGTGAGATGAGGCTACCCTGGGCCATCCAGGTCAAGGCAAAAGACATTTGGAGGCGGTTTGCCATGGCCTGCCTCTGCCTAGCAACCCTGGACTTCCTTGGTGGTCTCCTATTCAGGGCTACTTTTGGGCAGGAACGCACAGCAGCGGAGTTCCGGCTGGCTCCCAAATTGGCCACGCCCAGCAGGAACTCATCAGCATAATAGGCCACACCCAACAGCAGAACTTATTCGGATTGGCTACATTAGGGGGTGTGTGGCCTAACATGCAAAGGAGTTCCTGCTCCAAAAAAAGCCCTGGGTTTTGACAACAAACAAGGTAAATAGAATAAGAAGCAAAAGATGGGGATGGCTGGGTGACCACACTTCTGGCATATGCCAATGAGCTGTGCTCTCAGGGGGTGTAGCCTAATATGCTAACGAGTTTCTGCTGCTGGGTGTGGCCTATTATGCGAATGAGTTCCTGCTGGGCTTCTTCTACAAAAAGAGCCCTGCTCCTGCCCAAATACTAGTCAGGGCTGAACCTGCTTAGCTTCTGAGATGTGATGAGAGACCTGATAGCCTGGCCCATCCAGGTCGAGGCAAGAGGCATTTGATAGCCTGCCCTCCGTAGCAACCCTGGAGTTCTTTGGTGGTCTCCCATCCTGCTTAGCTTTCGAGATCGGACTAGCCTGGACCACACAAGTCAGGGCCAATTTTAAGAGAAGGGGGTGACCATCCAAGCACGGTGACTCATACACCCTCCCCAAAGGCCAGCCTCGGTGTTTGTTAAGGACTAGTTTTGGGCACCACATTTGAGGAAGGATGTTGACAACCTGGAGCGTGTCCAGAAGAGTGCAACCAGGATGGTGAGAAGGTTGGAATCCAAGTCTTATGAGGAAAGGCTGAAAGAGTTGGGTATGTTTAGCCTGGGAAAGGGAAGGCTTAGAGGGGACATGATGGCAGTCTTCAAGTATCTGAAGGGCTGTCATGTAAAAGATGGAGCAGATCTATTCTCTCTTGCTCCGGATTGCAAGACTAGATCCAATGGGTGGAAATTAGAAGGGAGTCGATACCAGCTAAATATCAGGAGAAACTGCCTAACGGTAAGAGCGGTTAAGCAGTGCAGCGTTCTGCCTCGGGACTTCCTTTGCTGGACGTTTTCAAGCGGAGGCTGGACAACCATCTTTTGGGTATGTTGTAGGTATGTAGGGCTATCTTTCGGCTTCGCTCCTGCAGAGTGCAGGGGGTTGGACTAGATGACCTGCAAGGTCTCTTCCAACTCTAACATTCTATGATTCTATGACTAGGATGGGTCGCAGTGCTTTGGGACGTCCCTGGATCTCACTGGACACCAGAGGAGCAGGTCACAAGTCTCCCTACTTTACAGTTTAGAAAACTGAGGCTGCAATAAAAGGTCTCCCAGCATTCCAGTCCATAACAGGCTTCATTTCGGCTGTTACTGACCTGCAGCTTTGGGATGGGGTGAGGAGACTGCGATGCTCGTTGGAGCCTCCTTCCGTGGGCTGGTCCTCTTTCAGTACAGATGGGTTGAGGTGGGGGAGAAGAAGGAGGAGATTGGATTTATACCCCGCCCTTCACTCGGAGTCTCAGAGCGGCTGACAAACTCCTCTCCCTTCCCCTCCCCACAACAGACACCCTGTGAGGGAGGCGGGGCTGAGAGAGGTCTGAGAGAAACTGCTCTTGAGAGAACAATTCCGGGGTAACTTGTGACTGATCCAAGGTTACGCCAGCAGCTGCACGTGGAGGCGTGGGGAATTAAACCTGGTTCTCCCAGATTAGAGTCTGTGCACTTAACCACTACACCAAACCAGGTGGGGCTGAGAGAGCTCTGAGAGAACTGCTCTTTTCCAGAACAGCTCTTGAGAGAACTTGTGACTGACCCTAGGTCACACCAGCAGCTGCACGTGGAGGAGTGGGGGAATCAAAGCCGGTTCTCCCAGATGAGTCTGAGCTCCTAGCCACTACACCAAACTGAATCTCAGGGAAGGACAGAAACTGGCTAAAGAAACTGACTGGCAAGGGAAATCCGTTCTGACTGAGCCTTGGTTTGCATGGAGAAAATGTCCAGCTGGCTAAAGACGTCTAATTGCTTTTCAGCCCGAATGCTTGGCTTCTTCTAAATCTGGGAGGGGAAATGGGCCTCTGCAAGCTAGCTGGGGTGCCCTGATAAAGAGGCTTCTTTCTGCTGCAGCCCATAATGCTTTGCTCTCCTCCCCAACCGGGTTTGGGGGCAGGGAGTGTCCCTCTGCTTGGGCGGCATTGCCCCATCAGTCGCTCTCCTTCCCAAAGATGACACACCATAGCTATATGCCACCAAGACCATAGTGCTGGTGATCTCTTGGACCTAAAGTTTGGGGGTGCAAAGGATGAGAGAGGGGTGTCACGGTCTGGGGTGCCTGTTAAAGGGAGTCCAGAACAGGCCAAGGTCAGGAGCCAAGAAGACAGGGCAAAGTCCCAAAAGCCAAGCCGGGGTCAGGAGCCAGGAACACGGAGCCAAGTCCAAAGCCAAGAAGTCCGGAGGCCTAGGTCCAAGCACAAAGCCGTAGTGGGAGCTAGCAGCATGAAGCTAACGCATTGCTTCCACGAAGAGTACTGCCCAGAGTGTGGAGTTAAATGCTGCTACCAATTAGCCAGCTGCACGATGGCCCAGGCTCCTGTTAGAACTCTGGGCTGGCCGAGCGTCTCCCCTGTAGCCTGGCCTCTCTTCGCCTGGTTGCTGAGTTGTGCTGCATTCGCCCCCTTAAACAAGTCACACGTGGGGGGGGTGAGTCAGGAGGACTTTCCGCTTGCAGTCCTTTCCCCTTACCTGGGCCAGGTGTGGAGACTGCTGTTACCGACACTTGCCAGCTTTCCTCCTCTGCTGCTTCAGAGGGGCCAGCTGCGGTTTCTGCAGGCTCTGTCAGCCCATCCTCATCCATGCCCATGACAAGGGGAGGTGTGGGGGGGCACTGGAGAGCATGGCTTCTCACCCGCGATCTGTTGATCCTGGGATCAGAGGCGCTTGTGGGATTTTGGGCCCAAGGGCTGCAGTGCAGACAGCCATATTTTTGCAGGCTTTAAGCCTCCCCAGGGCACGGCAGGAATCCACGGGGCAGGACCTCTTTCCTCCCCTCCCTTGGCACCTCATGTTAATCAGCAGTGTTGGGCGCCCTCCGTTAGCTTCCTGGCAGCGGACTGGGACGTAGCTAGAGAGGGTACCGTGTGTGCATGTGGAGTGGACTGGGATACTGTGCCAGTTGTGAGAGAAAGCACTGCAGTTGGGCTGCCACCTTCCTGAGAGCCAGTTTGGGGTAGTGGTTAAGTCTGCGGACTCTAATCTGGGAGAACCGGGTTTGGTTCCCCACTCCTCCACTTGCACCTGGCTGGATGGCCTTGGGCAAGCCGTAGTTCTGACAAGAGCTGTTCTTGAAAAAGAGCCCTTTCTGTCAGAGCTCTCTCAGCCCCGCCTACCTCACAGGGTGTCTGTTGTGGGGAGGGGAAGGGGAAGGAGTTTGTACGCCACTCTGAGACTCCTTCGGGTAATGAAGGGTGGGGTAGAAATCCAATTTCTTCTTCTTCTTCTTCTTCTTCTTCTTCTTCTTCTTCTTCTTCTTCTTCTTCTTCTTCTTCTTCTTCTTCTTCTTCTCCTCCTCCTCCTCCTCCTCCTCCTCCTCCTCCTCCTCCTCCTTCTCCTTCTCCTCCTCCTCCTCCTCCTCCTCCTCCTCCTCCTCCTCCTCCTCCTCCTCCTCCTCCTCCTTCTTCCTTGACATCTCGCTGAGAGTACTGGCCTGCTAGAACCTAGCAGAGCACTTGTAGAGGCCAGCCTGCCCCCGGAGGGTCACGGTCCTCCCCAATTGGGGCCCTGCCCGTCCTTAATTAAAAGCCCCGCCCCACAAATAGCCATGCCAGGAACCTTTGGGGGGAGATATTCAATTTTTTTTTAATCTGTGTGCGTTTGTGTTTGTGTGTGTGTGTAGGAACTTTATTTTTGAGAAGAGACCCCCACCCCCACAGGCAACAGCACCGTGGTTTGCCCTCGGTCTCCCACTGTGGGATCCTTGGGGGACATCTTGGGTCCGCAGAAAAGGTAGCCCCGAGGGCATTTAAAGGCCTTTTTGAGTTCCCTTCCACAGGGTAAAAAAGTTTAGAAGGACACTCAAGAGTGGCACCTTCTCTCCATCCCCAGGGGTCTCTCTGTCTGCCGGCCCAGTCCGGCTGCAGACCACTGAGGGCAGGGTGAGGCTTTCAGAAGTATTCCCATGAGCCTTTGGGAAACACGCCATGGCCTCGGTGGTTTACGGCACCCGTATGCAGCAGGACTGGGCCGGCAGAAAGTGGGATTGTTGCAGATGTATTGAAGGTGCCACTCTTGAGTTAAGTGTGCGGACTCTAATCTGGGAGAACCGGGTTTGGTTCCCCCACTCCTCCACTTGCACCTGGCTGGATGACCTTGGGCAAGCCGTAGTTCTGGCAAGAGCTGTCCTTGAAAAAGAGCAGTTTCTGTCAAGCGCTCTCTCAGCCCCGCCTACCTCACAGGGTGTCTGTTGTGGGGAGGGGAAGGGAAAGGAGTTTGTCAGCCGCTCTGAGACACCTTTGGGTAGTGAAGGGCGGGGTGTAAATCCAGTCTCCTCTTCTTCTTTTCTTCTGAGTGCCCTTCCAAGCTTCCTTGCCCTGTGGAAGGGGACTCAAAAGGCACTTAAAATGCCCCCCGAGCAGTTTTTCCCCCTAGGAACTGATGCCTTGTCCCTTGAAAGGAAGGGCTAGAAACAGGCCCCCTTTAAAGACAGGCATTCAGGTTAATGTAATTAACTGTAATTTACCTGCCTCCGTAAACATTTAAATGACCCCCGAACAAAAAGAAATATCCTGGCTATGGGCCTGCAGTGAAGTGTGGCTTCCTCGGAGGATTAGGGAACCAGAACTTCTGTGACCTTCTCGGCTATGAAGGTGAACGGGGGAGGCGGGCTCTCCCATGCTGCGCGGAAGTGCCGCGGATCTCAGACCTGGGGATGGGCATAGTCTCTGCCTGTTGTCCAGGCACCTTGGTGTGATGCTGCCTGCCATGGCTGGTCCCATGATGCTCTGGGAGGGCTGGCTTGGTGCCCCTCCGGCTCTGGGGCAGACTGGCACCCTAGGCGATTACTTAGGTATGCCTGGCGTGTGGACCGGCTCTTGGTGACTCAGTCTTAGGAGGGCAAAGGATGACAGCATACTGGGGGGGGGCTTTCTTAGCAGGGGGGGCTCTCTCCCTCCTGGCTGGGGTCGGCCAGCTGACCTTGTTTTGGCTCTTGGTTTTTAATGAAGTTTTGATTTTCAGAATTGTTCTTTTATAACTGTGATCACTGGGATTTTTAAATGGTTGTATACCGCCCTTGGTGCGTGGGTAACAATGGGAGGGCAGTATAGATGATTTAAAAATGAATTATTGTCAGGGGATCAGGACTTTTTCTGGTTCATACAAAAGAATCTGAATTTCTGGATTTTAGCTCCCAGTTCTATCTGAACTTGTGACTTACGGTCATTGCAAACTGTGTCTCTGCACCAGTTGGGGCAAGATAGTCACGGATTCTGTTATCCGTTTTAAAAATTTTTGTTAGTCATTTAAATTTTTTTTAATCTGAGCTGGAGGAAATCAATCTAGGGTGATGCACAGTAAAATGCAGCGTGGACAAGTATGTCCACTGAAAGGCAAGGCTTTTTACTTTTCCTACAAGCTTCAAATTATTCAGATTTTTATGTTTTTTCATTATATATTTTTTCCACAGTGACTATATTCCTAAATATAAATATTTCCATTTCAGAGTTTTCCGGTGGAGTGTTATTTTTTAATTTTATGGTTCTCATCGCCAGATTTTTTTTTTTTAAACGAAACAAGTGAACAAACACCTTTTTTTCCCAAACTAAATGTTTGAATGTTTGAAGTTGGCTTCATTAAAGGAACAAGCCTATTTTTAAAAATGCACATTCACACACACATGTCTATGCCTGTGTGTATACATATGTGTGTGTGTGTGTGCATATATATATATATATATATATATATATATATATATATGCAATAGATTATAAATTCTTGAAAAATTCAGTCATATTTTTATGCAGCTCTTCAAAACATTAGATTATTTTTCTCTTTCGAAGTGTTCCTTTTCCGAACACGACTTTTGGTTAATGGATCTCTGGTACCGGAGGCGCAAAACGGGCCCAACGAGGCCCTTCTAGGGCCTTGGCAGGAGGATTGTTCGCGAGGAGTCACCTTCTGCAACAGCAGGCAGTGTAGCACCACTGGTCAAAGTTCAAGATGGGTAGCCATGTTTGTCTGCAGCAATACTAAAGAGCCAGAGTCCCAGCAGCACCTGAAAGACTAACGAAATTTGTGGCAGGGGAGGAGCTTTCGGGAGTCACCGCCCACTTCTTCAGGGAGCCGTGACTCACGGAAGCTCCTCCCCTGCCACAAATTTTGTTAGTCTTTCAGGCGCTGCTGGGACTCTGGCTTTTTTCCTACGGCACTGGTCAGATGGGAGCTTTTGCGTCCTGGCTCGCCGTGCAGATCTTGTGTTGTGATCTCCGCAAGTTGCAGCTTAGGATTGGGACCTGCATTCCAGCTTCTCCCGGTCTCCCCCTCTTTGGCCTCGACTTGGGTGCAAACCCCGGCCTCTTCGCAGGGGTCTCCCCCTTTGGCAGCGTCACACGTTCCCCTCCTTCTGAATGCAGCGTGCTTCTAAGATGGAGGCTGCTTCCGCTGAAGGACTTCGTAAGCAATTGGAGGTGCAGTCGGGCGTCCTTTTTTTGCCCGCACCCCAAGAATAATTGACGTAACGGCACACAAAAGATGCAGATATCTCAGACGGGGCAGCGAGGTCTGGAGCAAGAGGGTGGCAGTTCTGAGCAGCGCCGTGCTTCCTGGTCCCTTTCAAGGGGAGCAGGGAATGGCAGGAAGGCGCATCCGGGCAGGCCCCCAACCGGCCCTTCTTCCCGAGGTTTTGGGGAGTGGCGGACAAAAGGGATTGGCAAAGGGAGCCAAGCAGAGACAGCAAAGAAAGGATGGCCAGGAGCCTCCGGGAAATGGCGGCTGGACAGTCGCGGGTGCCCCAGTTTGGGGGCTGGAGGAGGAAGGCGGAAACGAGGGGCACTGCGGCGGCTGTCCACTGCAGACATCTTTGTGTGCCGACACCTTGCCTCTCGGTGTGGTTTCCTTCCATCCTGCACCTAGAGTCCATGTGTGTTTTTACGCACGAGACATGCACACTTGGAATGTTCCCGAGCGGCAGCAAAAGTGGCGGTTGAACCCGCACAGGAAAACCAGCCGCCTTCTCTCCTCTTCCCGGCTTTTCTTTCTCTCTCCTCTCTGTTCTGCTGCCGACCATTTTTTTGGCTCCCGATGAATACCTCCCTCCTCTGCCTTCCCTTCCACCCTTGTCTTTTTGGCTCCGGCTTGGGCTGCGTTCGCTCTGAGCCAATCTCCTGACTTCAAGGGGCGACCACTCTGGCTGCAAACTTTGCCATTCTTCTTTGGGAGGAGGTGGGAGGAAGGGGAACGGGCGGGGGTGGGGGTGGGGGGGACACACGGAGGGCCTATTCTTTGTGGAAACGAGGCACTCTTGGCAGAAGTCCGGGTTCGGTGGTGGGGGGGGCTGCTCGGAGCTTCCAGTCGACAGGCAGACGGTTCTAGCTGGCTCAACAGGAGAGGGTGGCTGGGCATCAGAGCGGGGGCAGGTGTGCGCGGAGTAGGTGTGCGCGCGAGAGTGGCGGGCATCATCCGAGCAGGGGCAGGAGGCTGTGAGTGCGTGCGGGTTTTGGCACCCGGGAGTGGCAGAACCTCCTTCTCCCGCTAGCAGCCGGGGCCCTGGCTCTCTGCCGGCCGGCTACAGCTGTGGATTCGGCAGCGTGGCTCTGGCGAAGGCAGCGGCGTGAGGCAGCAATGCGGGCCACGGGAGCCAATCAGGAGGCAGGGTTTCGCCGGGAACCTCGCCCATATGGAGACGGCCCTGGACGGAGGCCTGCTTGTTCTCACCGTGCCTTCGCTCGGCAAGGGGAGGGAGACGGGGCTTTTGAGTGGGACGTTGGCGCCTGCCCCCTGGAGCCCACGGCCCCCCTGGAAGGGTGGCATGAACACACCACGCTCCCGGGACCATGGGCACCAAGCTGGGTTTGCATCCATTTCCGTGGCTCCCAGTCCACACGTGCCCTGCGTTCACCACGGCAGAGTCCTCTTCAGTGATTTCATGCTCTGTGTTGCCAGTCGGTCCCCAAGTGTTCCGCCGTGGGGTGAGGCCGGGCGCAACTGATAATGCACAGGGTACCAGCACCGCCTGGCTCTATGCTCTGTGCGCTCTCCTCCCGGTGTTATTTTGGGGGATAGCCAGAGCAGAGGGGAGGGGCAACTGATCCTCTGAGGCCCTACAACTCAGGCCCCCCCCAGCCCTGGTCAGAGGACCCAAGGTTTTGGATTTTCAGTAGGGTTGCAGGGCTCCCTCTAAGCCATGGAGTCTGGTGAGCAAAAATTCTACTTTGTGAGCTGCCGGCATTAGAGTTGCGAGCGAGCGATTTGGCTGCGGCATAAATTTAGTTTGCTCTGGAGCCCTCCTTCCCTGAGCGAAGACAAAAAAAGATGTGTGAGCCGGAGGCTAAAAAGCTGTGAGCTGGCTCACACTGACTCGGCTTAGAGGGAACGCTGGCTGCCAGCCTCCAGGCAGGGCCTGGGCCTCTCCCGAAATTACAACGGATCTCCAGAGATCAGTTCCCTTGGAGAAAATGGCTGCTTTGGGAGGCGGAAGCGGTGACACGATAATCCACTCAGGTCCTTGTCCTACCGGGCCCCACCCCCAAATCTCTGGAAATTTCCTAACTGGGTGGAGGCAACCCTCATTTCCAGTATGCAGCTCCCCCCCCCAACGCAACGCTTCAAGCAGCAAGAAAGAACAGGGGCAAGAAATCTCTTCTGAAGCCAAGTCTTTGGAGAGCTGTTTGCAGAGAACTTGGGCTGGGCCTCGTGGCTTCTACCACACGTGTCTGGGGGCAGGAAAAGGGGCAGAATATAGGCGTGGGCAGAGGGACGACCACGGAAAAAACCCGTGGCTCCCCAGAGCGGGGGACCTTTTCCTTTCGTCTTTTCTTCCTGCTATTGTGGATTGGGCTTTCCCCCGCTTTTTTTTTTTTTAAAAAAAGGAGCTTGCTTATTCTATCTTGAAATGATCAGCAATAAAACCCAGAGGTCCTTCCAGGAGACAAAGGGATCCTGCGGTAATTTTTGCCATAGCTGAGGTTAAGGCGCTTCCTTAGGCCCAGAGAGAAAGGCAAACCCCTGCTCCGCCCCCCCCCCGCGCTTCAGTTTCGTTTTGTGTGTCTCGTCCGTAACTTGGTTATTCTTTCTGTGGTTGAGAGAGCGGAAACTTTCCCCGCTGAAGATCTGCGAAGAGACGGAGACGCACAAAACCCGGCGCTTTGGTGTGAAATCATTTATTCCGAAGAACACATTTAAATTTTCTGGCAAGCGGCATCCAAATAAAACCTTCTGTTTTGAATCCATATTTCACAGCAAAATGACCTTTTGCGTTCTGTTTTTTGGTTTTGATTACCCAGTGTCATTGGGTTGAGAACAAACAACGATGCTTTCTGGTGAATCGTTGATTGGAGTTAAAAGGATGTCAACAAAAAGCAAGCTCCCTTCCTTCCTTCCTTCCTTCCTTCCTTCCTTCCTTCCTTCCTTCCTTCCTTCCTTCCTTCCTTCCTTCCTTCCTTCCTTCCCTCCCTCCCTCCCTCCCTCCCTCCCTCCCTCCTTCCTTCCTTCCTTCCTTCCTTCCTTCCTTCCTTCCTTCCTTCCTTCCTCCCTCTTTCCTTCCTTCCTTCCCTCCTTCCCTCTTTCCTCTCTTTCCTTCTTTCTTTCCTTCCTTCCTTCCTCCCTCCCTTCCTTCCTTCCTTCCTTCCTTCCTTCCTTCCTTCCTTCCTTCCTTTTCCTTCCTTCCTTCCTTCCTTCCTTCCTTCCTTCCTTCCTCCCTTCCTTCCTTCCTCCCTTCCTCCTTTCCTTCCTTCCTTCCTCCCTTCCTTCCTTCCTTCCTTCCTTCCTTCCTTCCTTCCTTCCTTCCTTCCTAAAAAACATTCTGGGCAGCTGACGGCTGCCTTTGCCCACCACCAAGAGTCCCCCTTTGCAACCGCGTCGCCTGGCCGAGACCGTAGTGCCCTGTGGTCTGGACGGCTTGGTGTCCCAGATGTCCACAGCCGTTTCCTCCCCCTCGCTCACCGTGTTTGGGGGCTTGCTAATGCTGCGAGCAGTGGAGAGCTCTGGCCCCACCAGCATCTGTCTTTTAGCCTCTGCTTTGCATTTCCTCCGAGAATTGTCAGCTACACTGCAAAGGTGAGCTCCATTTTAGGGGGGGAAGAAAACCAGGCAGAGAGAGAAAATGGAGAGTTTGGCCCGTCTCCCACTGTGAGCAACTGCCAGCACTGGAAAGGCAGCCTCAGAAGCCGAGCGCTGGTTGCCGGAGCCTCTGGCTTGCCGTCCTGAACAGCGGCTGCCGCTCTTTCTCCGGGATGCTGGGAATCCATCCCCCCCCCCAGCTAGCTCTGGCAAAGTTTGCAGGCTGCCCTCGCCGGAGGGAGTGCCACAGGGCTCGGGGAGTCAGGGTGGGGGTGGAGAAGGCAGCCGGCCAGACCCGTCAGGCTATCTCCGCTGGAGCTGACCACAAGTCAGGGCTGACCAGTCTTTAACAAGCTGTGGGCTGATCCCCTTTAATCTCACCACCGGTTCACGGCTGCAGCTTTGTGGCTGCCAGCTGCCCTCCGCTGCTTTTCCTTCCTTCCCAACACCTTCCCGTCCTTCTTAAAGGGTAGCAACTTCAGGCACAGCGTATTTAAAAAAGTGTGCTTTGCACAGGAAAGCTCATACCTTGGTTAAAACTTTGCTGGTCTTAAAGGTGCCCCCACTGGACTCTGAATTTGTTCTACAGCATTCTCTTGTGTGAGGGCTTCCTTGTGGAGCCGCATGCTTCTAAAACACATCATCTTTCACAGGCATTCACACCTCCTTCGTAAGCACTAAGTTACAGTACCTGGGTTTCCACCCTCCTCTCTCTGTCTCTCTTCCTTCCTTCCTTTCTCCCTCTTTCTTTCTCCTTCCTTCCTTTCTTTCTCTCTCTCTTTCTTTCTTCCTTCCTTCCTTCTTTCTTTCTCTCTCTCTCCTTCCTTCCATCCTTTCTCTCTCTCTTTCTTTCTTTCTTTCTTTCTTCTTCCTTCCTTCCTTCCCTTCTTTCCTTCTTTCTCTCTCTCTCCTTCCTTCCATCCTTTCTCTCTCTCTCTTTCTTTCTTTCTTTCTTTCTTTCTTTCTTTCTTTCTTTCTTTCTTTCTTTCTTTCTTTCTTTCTTTCTTTCTCTCTCTCTCTCTCTCTCTCTCTCTCTCTCTCTCTCTCTCTCCTTCCTTCCTTCCTTCCTTTCTCTCTCTCTCTCTCTCCTTCCTTCCTTCCTCTCTCTTTTTCTCCTTCCTTCCTTCCTTCCTTCCTTCCTTCCTTCCTTCCTTTCTTTCGTTCTTTCGTTCTTTCGTTCTTTCGTTCTTTCTTTCCCTCTCTCTCTCTCTCCCCTTCCATCCATCCATCCATCCATCCATCCATCCATCCATCCATCCATCCATCCATCGTGCTGCATTTAGATGGACAGTTCATCCCTGCTTTCTTTGTGATACCCAGACAGGTTGGGCTGGCCCCCATTCTGTGGGGACGGTTTGGCGGGGGTTTGGGTGTGGGGGGAGATTCCTTTGAGCAGGAATCATGAACAGAGACGGGGACTCGGAGGGCTTCTCCTCATTCCATCTTCCGCACATAGATGCTGCAGGAAAGTGCATGAACAAACAGGCACCGATCCACAGAGCCAGTCTGGTGGGGAGGTTAAGTACACGGACTCTAATCTGGGAGAACTGGGTTTGATTCCCCACTCCGCCGCTTGCACCTGGCTGGATGACCTTGGGCAAGCCGTAGTTCTGACAAGAGCTGTCCTTGAAAAAGAGCAGTTTCTGTCAGAGCTCTCTCAGCCCCACCTGCCTCCCAGGGTGTCTGTTGTGGGGAGGGGAAGGGAAAGGAGATGGTAAGCCGCTCTGAGACTCCTTTGGGTAGGGTTAGGGTTAGGGTTAGGGTAGTGAAGGGCGGGGTATGAATCCAGTTCTCTTCCTCTTCTTCAGTGGGGAGTACCAGTTACTGACTATTTTAAAGTTCTGTTGTGTGTTCTCTTTCCTTTGTTCCGACTCCTCCTCCCCACCATTAAAGAATCCCATCAAGCCACTGGGGTGGGGGGTTATTAGGCAGTCGGCAGGCTGAGTGGTATTAACTTCTGCACAGGACTCTCCGGTCCAAATCTGTGGCCGAAGACCAGATCTCCTTTGGAAGTGAGAAACTGGTCAAGTTTGTTGCTCAGTCTGAGAAAATGGCTGGCAGATTTATAAAGACAGGGGAATGCCTTCCATGAGAGGCAGACTCGGGCATATCAAAAATTTCATTAGCTTTTAATGTTTCGAATACGTGACGACCACGATAGCAAAACTTTTTGCATTGCAGGGGCTACTTACCATGCCCTTGGCCACCGCATTTTTATTCAGCCACCTGCTTTTATAATCTGGGTTTCTAATGTTTAATTTTTTAATATAACCTTTGTGCCCACTTTGAAGATTTTGACCCATAGGGAAGCCACAAATACAAAGAGGAACGAAGTAAAAATTGAGCCCTGTAGAGGGCTCGTTATTTGCCAAATAATTATCTCAGCCCTCCGTTCTCCCATCTGGAAAATGGACACAACAAGAGATGCACCGGGCTTCAGTCCAGATGAATGCAAAAACAGCTGTAAAATTCTTTGTCCAGTTTAAGAGGCATATCATGCGATAATGAGGATAATGATCGGTTGGTCTGCTTGGGATTTCAGCATCCCAAATGTTTTTGCTGTCATCCGCAAATGTCTGCCTCCCGGCTCGTTCCTGACTTTAGATTATTTGCGAACACATTAATGAACATGCATTTATGAATGCCTCTCCTAATAACGGGGCGAATGTGTGTGTTCCAGCGCACTTCTCTGCATTATGGGAACGTTGGAATTGTCTGCTTTCCGTGTGCACCTTGATACCCTCAAACCTTCTGAAGGGCTGCTGAGGTTAGGCAGAGGTGCTGTCGGACATCGGAGTGAAAGTCGAAGGTTTTATTTGTGTATTTATTTATGTGATCTATAGCCCGCCGTTCTCCCTGAGTCTCAGGGCGGAGTACGTAGAGTGAGTCAGTACAGTCAACGAAATGGGACAGTGAGGGATGCAAAAGGAATTAGGGTTGTAGACATAAGTGTTAACATGACGCCTTAAATCAGGGGCTTCCGTCAGGCCTGCAGTGGAACCGGCCGTCTCCTGCTTCCAGTTCTGCTGCTGCTGCTGCATCCTAGCTTGGTTCACCAGGCTCTCTCAATCGCTCAGCCATTTCATGTTTTCCCCTGTGTCCTAGACTCAGAACTCTGAGCATGAGGTTTCTGTGGCGAATGTCGATAAATCAAAAGTAGGTTTGCAGCTTACCGATACACACTTGGAACATAAGAACATAAGAACATAAGAGAAGCCAATGTTGAATCAGGCCAATGGCCCATCTAGTCCAACACTCTGTCACACAGCGGCCAAAAATACCAGGGGCCATCAGGAGGTCCAGCAGTGTGGCCAGGACACTAGAAGCCCTCCCACTGCTGCCCCCTCCAGCACCAAGGATAGAGTGCATCACCTGCCCCAGACTGAGAATTCCCATCTATACCCTGTGGCTAATAGCCACTGATGGACTTCTGCTCCATATGTTCATCTGATTCCCTCTTGAAACTCTCCATGCTTGTAGCTGCCACCACCTCCTGTGGCAGTGAATTCCATATGTTAATCACTCTTTGGGTGAAGAAGTACTTCCTTTTATCTGTTCTAACCCGACTACTCAGCAATTTCATGGAGTGCCCACGAGTTCATGTATTGTGAGAAAGGGAGAAAAGTACTTCTTTCTCAACTTGCTCAATCCCATTCATAATCTTATAAACCTCGATCGTGTCACCCCTCAGCCGTCGTTTCTCCAAGCTGAAGAGCCCCAAGGATTTTAACCTTTCTTCATAGGGAAGGTGTTCCAACCCTTTTATCATTGTAATTGCCCTTCTCTGCACTTTTTCCAGCATCCTTAGGATTGCAACAGGTATTTTGATGCAATAATTCAGAGCAAGAGGTGTCAGTTATCGGAGACTGCTAAATAAACAAAATATTGCAAGAGGGCTGATGTTTTAAGCATGCTTTTATTTTAAGTTAAAAAAGCCCCTTTGTGTTTGTGTCCTTTATGAAGTTTCTGTCTCCGCTACCTGGCATGACATTTTATGACAACACGTGGCCCGGCCCAACAGGGTCTCATTTATGTGCTGACCTGTAAATGGGCAAAATCACCAACTGGCCATACACGTCACGTGCCTTCTCATTGGACGTTTTCAAGCAGAGACTGGATGACCATCTTTCGGGTATGTTGTAGGTATGTAGAGCTATCTTTCAGCTATGCTCCTGCAGAGTGCGGGGGGTTGGACTAGATGACCTGCAAGGTCCCTTCCAACTCTAACATTCTATGATTCTATGACCATCTTTTGGGTATGTTGTGGGGCTATCTTTCGGTTTCACTCCTGCGGAGTGCAGGGGGTTGGACTATGTGACCTGCAAGGTCCCTTCCAACTCTAACATTCTATGATTCTATGACCATCTTTTGGGTATGTTGTGGGGCTATCTTTCGGCTTCGCTCCTGCGGAGTGCAGGGGTTTGGACTAGATGACCCGCAAGGTCCCTTCCAACTCTAACATTCTATGATTCTATGACCATCTTTCGGGTATGTTGTAGGGCTATCTTTTGGCTCTGCTCCTGCAGAGTGCAGGGGGTTGGACTAGATGACCTGCAAGGTCCCTTCCAACTCTAACATTCTATGATTCTATGACCATCTTCCGGGTATCTTGTAGGGCTCTCTTTCAGCTTCGCTCCTGCAGAGTGCAGGGGGTTGGACTAGATGACCTGCAAGGTCCCTTCCAGCTCTAACATTCTATGATTCTATGATTCTATGTCAGCTCCAGCCCTCATAACAAATGAGTTCAACACCCATGCCTTAAATGATTCAAAATTCCATAGCAGAAGCCTTGTTTAAGAAGAAGAAGAAGAGATTGTATTTATACCCCACCTTTCACTCGGAGTCTCAGAGCGGCTTACAGTCTCCTTTCCCTTCCCCTCCCCATAACAGACACCCCCTGTGAGGTAGGCAGGGCTGAGAGAGCTCTTTCGAGGACTGCTCTCGCTATACACAGTATAGGGACCACAGTCCCTAATAATTTCTCCAAGTAACTCTGTGAATCGTTTTGTACAGTGCAACTCTGTTGCCTGCCGAGAAAAGCCCTCTTGAGTAGTTCAGTTCTGCATCGTTTGCAGAAAGCCAGGAGAGGGGGAGCCTTCCCCACCTCCTCAGACAGGCCGTTCCACTGAGAAGGCACGTGACGTGTATGGGCAGTTGTTGATTTTGCCCTTCTGCACCCGCAGAAGGCCTGGTTCAGGTTCGCAAGCACAACAGCAGCAAAACCCCGCCCCCAAAACAGGTTGGAGTTTTCCATTTGAAGCATATATAACTGTTTTAAAAGAAGGCACGCATAAGACCATTGATTTCAGAATATAAAATTACCTGGCTGCACCACGGAAGCAGGAGTCCCCTTTGCAGAAGCCATGCTGGTTCTCCTTCTGCAAGTCTTGTTCTTCTAGATGTCCTCGTTTTAGTAATGCTTTCTATTGGCTTACAGGAATTAGACTGATGGATTCATAGCATCCTTGATGCAGGCCCAGGGGTATGCATAACAGTCCAAGACTAGACTGAACTACTCCCTCCTAAATCCATTTAACTCAATGGATTTAGACGGGTGTAACTTTGTTTAGGATTGAACTGTAAATTTCTTCCCGGGACAGTTTTCCTCAGGGGCCTTAAAGCAGAAGATAGGAGTTCCTCCTTTCTTACTGGTACTCGGTACTGGGGGTTCTCTTCAACCCGGCCTTCTTGATGGATAAAGTGGGTTGGTGCTGCTGCTGAGAGCATCTTCTTTCAGCTCCATCTGGCCTGTCAGCTTTCCACTTATTTAGACTCTGCTGACCTTGCCACACTGATCCACACGGTCTTAACCTCCAGATTGGACTACTGGAATACACTGTGTGTGGGCCCACCCTTGAAGGTGTCTCGGAAGCTTACGCTAGTGCAAAGTGTGGCAGCAAGTCTGGGGTCAGCCACTCGGAACATATAACACCAATGCCGTGTGAACGAGTTAGCTTCTGGGTCCAATTCAAACTATCAATTATTGCCTTTAAAGCCCTTTGTGGCCTGGGACCTTCCTACTTAAGAACATAAGAGAAGCCAATGTTGAATCAGGCCAATGGCCCATCTAGTCCAACACTCTGTCACACAGCGACCAAAATATCACACGTGCCATCAGGAGGTCCAGCAGTGGGGCCAGGACACTAGAAGCCCTCCCACTGCTGCCCCCCCCGAGCACCAAGAATACAGAGCATCACTTGCCCCAGACTCAGAGTTCCTATCTATACCTTGTGGCTAATAGCCACTGATGGACCTCTGCTCCATATTGAGAACATAAGAGAAGCCAATGTTGAATCAGGCCAATGGCCCATCTAGTCCAATACTCTGTGTCACACAGTGGCCAAAAATACCAAGTGCCATCAGGAAGTCCAGCAGTGGGGCCAGGACACTAGAAGCCCTCCCACTGTTGACCCCCTCCCCCAGCACCAAGAATAGAGTGCATCACCTGCCCCAGACTGAGAATTCCCATCTATACCCTGTGGCTAATAGCCACTGATGGACTTCTGCTCCAGATGTTTATCTAATTCCCTCTTGAAACTCTCCATGCTTGTAGCTGCCACCACCTCCTGTGGCAGTGAATTCCATGTGTTAATCACTCTTTGGGTGGAGAAGGACTTCCTTTTATCCGTTCTAACCCGACTGCTCAGCAATTTCATGGAGTGCCCACGAGTTCTTGTATTGTGAGAAAGGGAGAAAAGGACCTCTTTCTCAACCTACTTACCAAACAGCCTAGCCTGCTATGCTCTCACGCACCAGTTACACCCTTCAGACCCCCTGTGGTATCTTTTCTTGGGATTGTCCGTATGGCAACAGCGAGACCGCAGGCTTTCTCTGTGGGAAGGCCCAGGCCTCTGGAATGGCTGACCAGAACACTCCATGCGCTCCATTTTGGAAGGCCTGCAAGACGCTTATTTTCCAGAGGGCGTTTGGGAGAGAGTAAACTGCTCTGGAAGATTCGGCTGCGGTTTTTAATCCGTGTGTTTTGTTTCAAAAGTTGGTTTTTTTTAATTTTTAACTTGTGCGCTTATGACTTGCTGCTGCACCATTCAGCTGCCTTGGGTCTCCGAAGAGAAGGCGGCATATAAACATTGCAAGTAACTCAATAAAACCACAGCAATTCCACAAGTAATTTTTTGGGGGAAAGAACCCTGGGCAAATGCTGTCCAAGCTCCACGAATTCTTCGTTTGCCCCTCAGCCCTCTCCTGTCCTTTGTTATCTTTATTTGACGGGGTCGTTTCAATACCCTTTCCAACAATGCAGCGAAGACGATAAGGACGTAAGAAGAGCCACGCTGGATCAGATCAAAGGTCCATCTTAGTCCAGCATTTTGTTTGCACCCTCCGGCCCCCTGTGCCCCCCAGCGACTGATTTCAAGAGGCATACTGCCCCTGGCACAGAGGGTGGAAGGTGCCATCAAAACCTCGCTGACTTATGGCGATTTCCTAGGGTTTTCAGGGCAAGAGACCTTCAGAGATCGTTTGCTGTTGCTTGTCTCTGCATCACAACCCTAGACTTCCTTGGTGTTCTCCCAGGACCTGTCCTGCTTAGCTTCCGAGATCGGGCTAGATTGGGCTGCCTGGGTCAGGGAGTAGATATCTGTGGGTTTGCAGGGCCCACGGATATGACTCACTGCTGTGGCAAATGCCACTCTTCTAAGCAATGCTCCCTCTAAGCTGGCGAGCAAAAATTCTACTTTGTGAGCTACTGGCATTAAAGTTGTGAGCAAGCCAAAAATAACCGCATCAGTTAGTTTGATCTGGAGCCATTCTTCCTGAGCTAAAACGAAAATGTGTCAGCTTAGAGGGGACACTGCTTCTAAGTATACAACAATCAGACCTCAAACATAAATAAGTGCGAGGAAGTTCAAAAGCCTGCCGGGCTATATATACATAGCTCCTTGGCAGCAAGTCCCCTTGGACAAAGTTTTTGAAATGACCCTGGACTCGGGAGCTCTCTCTGGGTCTGGTTTCGAACGCGACTGTTTGGATATTTGTTTGTTTATTAAAATACTGGTATCCCATCTTTCCTTGTGGTTGAAGGTGGCTGATTTTCTAACTTGTAGGTAGGATGGACATCCCAAGCTAGCCGGATCTCGTCAGATCTTGGAAGTTAAGCAGGGGTACGGCCCTCTTTCCTACCTGGATGGGAGACCAACCAAGGAAGTCCGGGGTTGCTACGGAAAGGCAGGCAAGGGCAAACTACCTCTGAATGTCTCAAAAATCCCCCAGGGGTGCCAACAACAACAACAACAACAAAAAGATAAGATGCTTGAAGTTGTGACTGGTGCCTGCTGCATGTCACAAGAATTCTCGTCCTTCTTGGCTAGCTGCAGCCTTTTGCAAGAAACTATCTGAGATCCTCTGTTCAGGATTATTAATATCCAGAAACCGTGAAAGAGGCTGTGATCACTGACAGGCCTCGTCTAAAGAAACTCATTGTAGGATAAGCATGAACTTACCTGCCATAAAGTGTGGTGAAATGCTGCATGACTCCCCTCCCCTGGACTGATTTTGACCTGGCTTCACACCTGGTTGTGGGGCAAATACAGGTGGTAGGTGGGGGACAGGGTTGCCAGCTCTGGGTTGAGAAACACCTGAAGATTTTGGAGGTGAACATAAGAGAAGCCAATGTTGGATCAGTCCAGGGCCCTGCAGGATCTTTTCCAGTTCCGCAGGGCCTGCAAGACGGAGCTCTTCCGCCAGGCTTTTAATGGGGAGCTGCCCCCACTATTACCATCAATGAGCCCGGCCCTCAGTTTCTTAACACCTGGCTCATTTCCATTGAGTGACGCGGGACGATGGAGAGCTGGAGCTTAGCCGTTGTCTAGACATCTGAAAACGCCATTGTAAGCAATGAATTATATCTTCAACTAGCACCTTATCATGTTATATTTTTATCATGTATTGTTTTAGTGGCAACTGATGCCCTTGTTTGTAAGCTGCCCTGAGTCCATTCGTGGGGAGGGCGGGGTAGAAATCACATTAATAAATAAAATAATTGGTGCTGCCTCCTTCGGCAGCCATTTTGTGGTTGGCTGCTCCTCCTCCTGTGGCAGCCATTTTGTGTTCGGCTCCTCCTCCTCCTCCTCACGTGGCAGCCATTTGTGTTCGGCTCCTCCTCCTCCTCCTCACGTGGCAGCCATTTTGTGGTTGGCCGTTATTTTACAGTTGCACCAGCTTGTGCACTCCATCCCCCTGTGTCTCACTGGTTCCACTGCTGGGCCTCACTGAGGGCTCCTGAAAGATGTTGGCCGCTAGTGACAGAGTGTTGGACTGGATGGGCCATTGGCCTGACCCAACATTGGCTTCTCTCTTATGCTCTTATGTTCTGTTGGTTTAACTTACCGTGGCAAGCCAGGCCCTCCCTTCAAAGGCAGGGGGCTTCTTTAGGGTTGCCATGTCTGGCTTGGGAGATTCCTGGAGATTTGGGGGCACTGCCCCAGGGAAGGGGCTCAGCGGGAACGTGATGCCATAAGAATCTGTCCCCTAAAAGTGCCATTTCCTTCAGTAGCCCAGAGACCAGTTGTAATTCCAGGGTAGCTCCAGGTCCCTCCTGGAGGTCGGTTACCCTATATTCCTCCCTCCTGTTTTAAGCCAGGCCGGGCCACCAGCAGGGCATTCGTTGGGTGGGCAGGGAGCCATCCTTCCAGCTCTCCATAAGGGCCCACTGGCCAGGACCAATGCTTCCTCTAAGCTGTGGAGTCTTGTGAGCAAAAATCCTACTTTGGGAGCTGCTGGCATCAAAGTCGTGAGGGAGCGATTGGGCTGCTGCAAAAATCACTTTGCTCTGGAGCCCTCCTTCCTGAGCTAGGACAGAAATGTGTGAGCCGGAGGCTAAAAAACTGTGAGCTAGCTCACAGTCACTCAGCTTAGAGGGAACGCTGGCCAGGACTGCCCAACTTTCCCAGGAAAATCTGTAACATTCCAGGTTTTTAGTTCAGGGCCTGACAAATCAGAGGCCCCGGGGTGCCACGGAGCTTAGGAATCTAGTTGTGGCACCAAGAATTTCCAGCAAGGATTTAACTGTGTAGAGTCTCTTGGCTACCCCTAGCAAAACCTCAATGCTTATTTATCATTTCTGCAGTAATTTTAATTATTTTTTTTCAAAATATAAAAGTCACACTATGCGGATCCGATAACAACTAACGACATCTAAGAGTATTCTTTATTAATTACATTATTTTCCTAACTTGTTCAGTGTTAATATTTAAACCCAAGCTAATACTTTAGATCTCTTTGATTCTGCAGAGCAGTTCATATTCCAAAACAGTAACAAGAGGTGTCTATTGCCTTCTGGAGATCTTTTGTGCTAAATAACTATCTTTTCCACACGCAAGCGAAATACGGACTGTTTGTGCTGGTTACGAACCGTAATAAAGATTTCTTTTCCATATTGCACACATACACACAGAGCTTTTTTATACATTAACATCAGCGTTCCCTCTAAGCTGATTTAGTGTGCGCTAGCTCAAAGTTTTTTAGCCTCCAGCTCACAGAATTTTGTCTTAGCTCAGGAAGGATGGCTCCAGAGCAAACTAGCCAAATTGCTGGCTCACAACTTTAATGCCAGGAGCTCACAAAGCAGAATTTTTGCTCACAAGACGCCACAGTTTAGAGGGAGCATTGATTAACATTATATTCTAAATTTTCCGATACCACTAATCCAAACTTGGTAAGTTTGGTATTTTCCCATGCTCTGCCACCATCGTTCTTGCTGTACACTCGTAACTGCCATACCAAATACCAAACATGCTAGCAATTTATCTACGTTGAAATGTGGTAAACAAAGGAGAGGTGACGGAAATATATTTATCCCCATAATCTTATCAGTACTTTTTAAAAACTCTCTTCCAAAATATTCTAACTGGTGGACAGCTTCCTTCCCAAATTCCCAACATTAATTGCGCTCATGAACACATTTCCCATCCTCAGAGGTTTCAAAAAATGCCGTCTATATAGCACTTAATATGGTTTTCTCTAATTTCGATATTTTTGGAGAAACGATACACATCTGCAAAGAATCGCTTCTGAATTCTCTCTGGATACCACATCTTCATTTTTCTTTTTATGTTATTTCCTTAACTTTCTCCTCCTCTTGGAGAAATAAATATAACTTTCCAAGTACACCCGTCAGATCTTATTTATCATTTCATATCAGAGTATGTTTTGTTGTCTGACATGAAATTGCATATGTATGAAGTTCCTGTCGTTGCTTATGTTAACATTACACCATTCAGTGCTTGTAAATCCATTCTTTTCTTAACCAGCTGCTTTCTAGACTGGCTTCCAAATTCAATTAAACTGAGCTTTTTTTAAAGCAGTAACGATGTTATGAAGAATTGGGGAGAAGTCAGGTTGTGGTTAGGGGTTAGCTTTTTGTTGCGGGGAGGTCAACTAAGGTGAGCCCGTATTTGTTTATATACAATACGTATTTTGTCATAGCTTTAAAAAAAAAAAAGGTGAGAAACAGTGAAGAATTTGGGGTTAGGTTAGGTACTGCTTTGGTGGGAAGGTAACAGTGTTCCGTGCGCCTTGGCGCCTAGTCATGCCGGCCACATGACCATGGAAACGTCTTCGGACAGCGCTGGCTCTTTGGCTTGGAAACGGAGATGAGCACTGCACTCTAGAGTCACATTCGACTGGCTTTCGAGCAAGGAAACCTTTACCTAGGAATTATAGTCATTATAATATAAATCAGCAAAGCCTGGAAAATGCTCCTAAATTTTGAGGCTGGCTCCTAAAGTCAAAGGAACCTTGTCAAGACCTGGTTTAGTCGGCAGAAAGTGAAGGAAAGGGACACCAAGGTAATTCCTGGGGTTTTGCCTGGCCTTTCTTGCTTTGCATCTCCAGATAAACTCTAATTTAGGCCCAGCTTATATACTCAACAGAAGCATTTTTTTCAAGCCTGTTTTTTAAAAACATGTTTGCTTCTTATGAACAACAACAAAAAATACCCCCTGAACACCGAAAAGCGGCAGACGGGTGCAAAAATCCTGGCCGCTTCTCCCTGACGTGCTGCTTTTCTACATGCGGGTCGTTTTGTTCACTCAATCAGGCAATATTCTCCTCCTGCAGCCACAAGCAACGTTCCCTCGAAGCTGTAGAGTCTTTTGAGCAAAAATTGTACTTGGTGAACTACTGGCATTAAAGTTGTGAGCGAGCAATTTGGCTACGGCATGAATTAGTTTGCTCTGGAGCCCTCCCTTCCTGAGCTAAGACAAAAATGTGTGAGCTGGAGACTAAAAAACTGTGAGCTAGCTCACACTGACTCAGCTTAGAGGGAAGACTGGCCACAAGTGCTGCAGCCCAGGGGAAGACTTGCTTCTGTTGTGTATATACAAATTAAGAGAGATTATGTGACGTCAGGTCCAATGTTCCCTCTAAGCTTGTGAGCAAAAATTCTACTATGTGAGCTGCAGGCATTAAAGTTGTGAGCAAGTGATTTGGCTGCTGCATAAATCAGTTTGCTTTGGAGCCCTCCTTCCTGAGCTGAGACAAGAATGTGTGAGCCGGGGGCTAAAGAACTGTGAGCTAGCTCACACTAACTCAGCTTAGAGGGAACACTGGTCAGGAACACAGGCCGTGGGAGCAGTTGAGCTGGAAAGTCTGTGGGGAGGGGCTGTGGCTCAGTGGTAGAGCCTCTGCTTGGCACGCAGAAGCCCCAGGTTCAATCCCTGGAGTCTCCAGTTGAAAGGACCAGGCGGTAGCTGATGGGGAGGACCTTTCTCTGCTTCAGACCCTGGAGAGCACCTGCCAGTCCGAGAAGACAGCCGCTGGCCTTGATGGGCCCAAGGGCTGATGTGGTAGAAGGCCAGCGTCAGGAGTTCGTGTACAGGGGACAAGCCCTTTCTTTGCATTGGCCCCTGTGAAGGCAAAGTGTTTTCTGAGAGTACTGGTGAAAAGGTGAAACTACCCGTTTGCCGCTGGACGGCTGCGGTCACGCACACGAAATAATCCAATTTCAGGGCACTTTCCAACTGGATTTTACTCGTGTGAACGGGCAAAATCCGGTTGGAAAGTGCATCAAAAGTGGATTGTGTAGTGTGTGTGACGGCAGCCAATGTCTGGCGGACCGACACTGCTTTAGCTGTAGCACTCGGGGGGGGGGGCCTGGACAGTGCCGTCAAGTGACCCCTGGTGGGGGTTTTCAAGGGAAGAGACAGTCAGAGGTTTGCCCTTGCCTGCCTCTGCATAGCAAAGAGTGATTAACATATGGAATTCACTGCCACAGGAGGTGGTGGCAGCTACAAGCCTGGACAGTTTCAAGAGGGAATTAGATAAGCACATGGAGCAGAAGTCCATCCGTGGCTATTAGCCACAGGGTATAGATGGGAACTCCCAGTCTGGGGCAGGTGATGCCCTCTATTCTTGGTGCTGGAGGGGGCAGCAGTGGGAGGGGGCTTCTGCCCAAACCAAATGTATATAAAACCACCGAAACGTCTGTATTTGCACTTGAGCGCTTGGTATCGAGGCAAGCCACAGTGACTGAGATCAAAATTGATGAGGACAGGATCTCTGTTGTCTCCGTCGCTTCCATTCTAGCTTCTCCACAGTCGGGCCAACGGCATGGAGTGCAGCCGTCCCTGCACACCCCAACTGGAACTTTCCGTGCTGGCTGAAGAAATGCTTTTACCCGTATTAGTCTTAGCCGGTGATTTATTATTCATTATTATTATTTGTACACGAGCAGGAGCATCTGGACCAGCTGCCGTCTCCCCGGCCCACGTTATTTGTCTGTTTGGAATCTGTTGGCTGGAATGGCTTGGGAGAAGTTTCGAGAGCCTCCTTAGAAATGGACAGATGCTGTATTTCGTTTTATTTATTTAATTTATAGTCCCATATATCCTAGATTGACAAAAGCCCTCCAGATTATCTGTCCAAACACAGCCCACAAAAGCACGAACACACAAAAATAAAAGGAAAGGAAGCCCAACAAATGCTATTTGCCAGCCTGGAAATATTTTTTTGCATTTATAGATAGGCCGCATCAACTTTTATAAGAGCCGTTTTCGCACTAGCTGAATAAATATTTCAAATTCCTGGGTGCCGGCATCAAATTTCTGTATGTCATGTCCGAGTCTCTCCCCCCCCCCCACACCCAGTTTGTTAGTGCAGAGAAGTCGATTAGCTTTTTAGGGCTCGGGCGTTTGGATTCGCTGCAGAACCGTAACGTTAACGTGGTAATTGCTGCATTATTAGCCTGGTCACAATTCTGACTTCCCATTTAAGGGACTTCACTTTTGTTTCTTCAGGCTAGCTTTGTGCCCCTGAAAATCTGCAGTAGGTGTAAAGCTGTGTAAGGTAATGGGGCTGTTCCTTTGAAACACAAAAGCGTTGTCGGTTACGGAGTTGCTTGCATGGCCGTTGCCAGCGCCGCGCACAAACTGTAGTTCAGACTGGGCTTCAAGCGTCGTTGCGGCAGTCGCTTGCAGGCCATTGGCAGGCCTGACTTCCATTTCCCAGGGTTCCAAGAAAAGAATCCGTACAGCAAAGCGAACAAAATGAATTCCCCCTCCTAATTACTTTCTTAAACTAACTTTGGTCGCTTAAAAAAAAAAGAAGGATTTAGAACGTCTTGCCTTTTTGCTAGACGGTTCGGTAGGAGTCGGTATTTGAAACAACAGGTCCGGACTGAACAAAGGGGTACGATCCTTTTTTGGCTTTCCACCATAAGTGCATATTAATAGTTTGTTCTTGACACTTAATAATCCCAGTGGTTGTTGCGCGCCTCCCGCTCTACCTGCCTGAGCCTGAAGAGGAAAGAGGGTAATTTGAGAAAGGAATGTGCATTGTCGCCAACCACGGTGTTGCAGTCGGGCTGCTGCTAATTCAGGAAATGCAACACAGCCTCATCCCCTGCGAAGTGGCCTGGGCCCTAACAATTCAGGCGCTGCTATACTGGAAGCCCGGTGAGCAAGGCAGACTGGGACCCTTCCTGGGCCTTGGAGCTCTCTGGCAGTGAGGGGCGTGCACAGGTTCGGCAATGTGTCGGCGCGGAAGGAGGTACGGAAGGAGCCGTGTCCACTGGATGTCAGATTTCTGCAGACTGGTCTCTCCACGACTCACTGGGCACAAGTTTGTGGTCTTTAAGCCTGAAGGGTTTTAGAAACCTGCCTGGCCAGGGACGGAGAAGTGTGGGGCAATGCTCCCTCTAAGCGGCGGAGTCCTGTGAGCAAAAATCCTACTTTCTGAGCTGCTGGCATTAAAGTTGTGAGCAGGCGGTTTGGCTGCTGCGTAAATCAGTTCGCTCTGGAGCCCTCCTTCCTGAGCGCAGACAAAAATGTATGAGCCGGAGGCTAAAAAACTGTGAGCTAGCTCATGCTAACTCAGCTTAGAGGGAACACTGGTACTTGGGGGTAATGCGGGGCGCTTGGTTTTTTCCTAGTGTTTGCTGTGAAAACGGAGGCTGTGTTTTTTTCTTCCCCTCCCGAAGTGCACGGCCATGGCTGTGTGGAACACATGCCGGGTAGGTTGCCAACCTCCAGGCGGTACCTGGAGATCTGCCGGAATCACAGCCGGTCTCCCGGCAACAGAGATCAGTTCCCCTGGAGGAAATGTCTGCTTTGGAAGGCGAACTTTATGGCGTTAGACCCTGCTGAGTTCCCCTCCCGTCTGCTATGAAACTAATGAAGCTTAAGCTTCAGAATGAGGGGCCCTGAAGCAACTTTTTTAAAAAAAAAAATGAGTGAATTTTTCAACAAAATTGATGGAGATTTTTTTTAAGCGTTTGTTATTAAAATAAGGCTATTTCAGTGATAGAATCGTAAGCCAATGGGTCGAGGTACTTAATATCGCCCTTAGAATATGCTCTAATTACCCATTTCACGTGGCCTCAAAATGTCCCTGTAATTGTTCCAAGTTTGAAAATTTTCTCGTGGGCTTTGCAGCGCCGTTGCCCTATTCTTGCCGGTTGAGAAGGGGCCCCCCGTCACAGTTCAAGCCTTCGGGGTCCCAAAAATGTCGCCACCGCTCCAATCCCCGATACCTCACTCTCCCCAGGCGCCAACCCCAAAACCTCTAGGAATTTCCCAACCTGGAGTTGGCAACCCTAATGCGATGAGTGGCTCCCCCGCTCTCCCCCTTTTTTGTCTCTGTCTCTCCGCAGTGTGCTGACCTTTCCCGAGAAACCGCTTCCGACTCACCTCTCCAGTTCTCCCTCTCTGGTCCAAGGCCAGACATTTCTGCTCCGTGCCCCTCTGCGTTTACACCTCCCATAAAGGGTTCCGGGATCCTCTTCTGAGCCTGCTTTGCAGGGGAGAGTAGGATATAAATGGGAGGAAATAAATAACTAAACAAATAGAGGATCGAGGCCCAGGCCGCTTGTTTGCACCCTGTTTGTATTAGCGATACCTTTTTTATCATTGGGAACGGGGGTAGTGTAGTAGCCAAGTGTGTGAGCCGTGAGCCAGGAAGCCCCGGTCCAAAAGGCAGATGTAGGGTGTTCCCAGGGGTGAAGTATACCCTCTGGCACCACGCCCCCTCTACCTTTTCAATGCCCTGCTGGACAGGCCTGCAGTCATCTGTCACTCCCCTTGGGAAGAACATTTCTTCTGGCTGTGGAGTGGGGGGGGACAGTTTCCAAAGTGACTTCTTCAGCCATTTCCTTCCCTTTCCCTGTGTTTTACAGAAGTCCTTCCAGCCCAGATTAGGAACATAAGAACATCAGAGAAGCCAATGTTGGATCAGGCCAATGGCCCATCCAGTCCAACACTCGGTGTCACACAGTGGCCAAAAATACCAGGTGCCATCAGGAGGTCCACCAGTGGGGCCAGGACATCAGAAGCCCTCCCACTGTTGCCCCCCACCAAGCACCAAGAAGACAGAGCCTCACTGGCCCCAGACCGAGAGTTCCTATCTATACCCTGTGGCTAATAGCCACAGATGGACTTCTGCTCCATATGTTTATCCAATCCCCTCTTGAAGCCGTCCATGCTTGTAGCCGCCGCCACCTCCCGTGGCAGTGCATTCCATGTGTTAATCACTCCTTTTATCCGTTCTAACCCGACCGCTCAGCAGTTTCATGGAGTGCCCACGAGTCCTTGTATTGTGAGAAAGGGAGAAAAGTCCTTCCTGCTCTATCCCATGCATAATCTTATAAGCCTCGATCATGTCACCCCTCAGCCGTCGTTTCTCCAAGCTAAAGAGCCCCGAGCGCTTTAACCTTTCTTCCTAGGGAACGTGTTCCAACCCTTTTATCATTCTAGTTGCCCTTTTTATTATTATTAGAGGCTTGTTTTGGGAACGCGGCTTCATCTCTCCGGCTCCTAGCGATTTTTTCCCCCCCTGGTCTTAAGTTTGTGTTTTTGTTTTTTTAAAAATACACAGTTAGAAAGTTTAAAACTATTTCTATGTTAGAGAGCAGGCATACACTCTGGGCGATTTCTAAACCTTCTGTTGCCCTTCATGCCTGTCCCATCCTGCAGCACCCCTACTGGATTGGTGCCTCTGAGTCAGTCTGACCTTCCTGGCGGATACATCAAGATGGGTCGAGCCGTGTTGGTCTGTCTGGAACGGCAGGAAAGAGCAGAGCACCTGAACAACGAGCAAACCTTTTGTGGTCAGGGGGTGAGCTTCTGTGAGTCACTGGAGCAACGACTCATGAAAGCTCTTACCTGCTGCTGGAGTCTTCCTGGCTCACCTGCAGGCCTCACCTGAGGTCGTACCTCCTCGCAGGCGTCGCCTATTATGTTGTTTCGGTGAGCCTCAGTTCGGATCCAGTCTGCTCAGAAAGGCTGCCGAGAATTGGCCTCGGTGAAGCAGAGCTGCGTGGGAAAAGGAGACGCTGCAGGCAGGCCAGCGCCTCTGCTCCAGCCACCTGCTTAGCAGGTTTGTCTGTGGATGCAAACACGGCGTCCTGGGACCTCTGGTGTCCTCCTGCTCTTTTCGAGCTGATGTCCTGCACTTCTCCGGGGCTGTGTCAAAAAAAGTGCAAAAGGCCTTAAAAAATGAAATTGAGATAAGCAAAGCCTGAACAGGGGAGAGCAGGTGAGAGACAGCCCAGATGTCTCGGCATATACAGGTTGTGTTGTCGGAGGCTTTCACGGCTGGAGTTCATTAGTTGCTGTGGATTTTCCGGGTTGTGTGGCCATGGTCTTGGCATTGTAGGACCTGACGTTTCACCAGCAGCTGTGACTGGCATCTTCAGAGGTATCACCACGGAAAGAGGGAGTACTCTCTGTGTCAAGATGTGCAGAAAAATGGTAGGCAGGTAATTTATATCTACTCCAGAAGGTGGGGTAGGGCTGAGTCATTCTCTTGTAGGAGTTCTCCAGGCTATGAACATGCTAATGGAGGAGCTTTCCTGAGGAGGTTCTTTTGCCTATGGATTGTTTCCCTAAGAAGGTTTCCTGTTTCCTGAGGAGGTTCTTTTGTGTGTGTGGAATGGCTGTTGAAACTCTTATCTGTAGTGTCATTGTCAGCTGTAGAGCCTTTTGTGTTTTTCAGGACAGGAAACCAGGCCCTATTTATTTTTAAACTCTCTTCTTTCCTGTTGAAATTGTTTCTATGTTTACGAATTTCAGTGGTTTCCCTGTGTATGCTCTACAGCTAGGAATGATATAGTGCTCTACAGCTGACAACAGCACTACAGATAAGATTAGAGTTTCAATAGCCATTCCACACACAAAAGAACCTCCTCAGGAAACAATCCATAGGCAAAGGAACCTCCTCAGGAAAGCTCCTCCATTAGCATGTTCATAGCCTGGGGAAATCCTACAAGGTAATGACTCAGCCCTACGCCACCTTCCTGAGTAGATATAAATTACCTGCCTACCATTTTTCTTCTCACCTTGACACAGAGAGTATGATACCTCTTTCTGTGTGATACCTCTGAGGATGCCAGTCACAGCTGCTGGCGAAATGTCAGGTCGTACAATGCCAGGACCACGGCCGGACAACCCAGAAAATCCACAGCAACTAATATACAGGATGGATACGGGCAGCGCAAGAACATGCAAACACATGAATCTGCCTTATACTGGATCAGGCTCTCAGTCCCCAAAGGTCCGCATCTCTCCAGGGTCTCAGGCAGAGGTCTTTCACATCACCTACCGCCTGGTCCTTTGAACGGCAGGCCAGAATTGAACCTGGGACCTTCTGCACGCAAAGCAGAGGCTCTGCCACTGAGCCGCAGTCTCTCCCTTGAATTTTCAAGTTAGAGACCAATCAGTAACAGAACCAATAACAGAAGAAGATGTCCATGTGTAGTAGGGAGCGGGCAGAGAAGAACTAGAGAAAACAGAGGAAATACAGTGGATGCGGCGTGACCTAAAATGGCTGTAAAGATGATGGTTTGAGCAGCGTTTTAAACCTCTGTCTCTTATGTTCCCGTACGGTACCTTTAGAGTTCCCCGAGTGTTCTGACTGACAGCGGGCGGATGCGTGGGGAGTGGGCATTTGTTTTTCTAACTGCTGTGATCCTTGACTGGGGACTCTCGCGTTGGAAGCCGAACGGCCAGTTCCTCCTGTGTTGCAGAGGTTAACTTTCCTGGGGCTAGACTTTTGAATTTTTCTACAGTAGTGGAAACGGCTTTGAGCAAATTTTGCAGTTCCAGTTGGGCAGAATCTGTATCACTTCACTAGGAAAATGCGAGTCTGTCCTTTCTCCCCAAAGCTGGAGGAGAGAAGCAATCTAGTTGAGGTTACCAATCATGTAGAGGTTCTGCTTTGGCAATCTGTTTGACATCGTGGTCCTCTATTTCTGCCTTTACACGTTGAGCAAGAGGCAACCACGGAAAGGCCTGCTTTTCATAAATGGGTCTGATCGGGTTTTAACCCCCCTATAATGAAGGCATTCACAGCTCCTGTTGGCGTTGATTTCTGTAGGCCAAGTGCGTGAAAAAAACTCGTCAAATATTTTCCTCTTTGAAACAAGTGAAATGTTTTTCAGGACGGGGTTTTACTCAGTCAAAATGTATTGCATGAAGATCTAAGGACATTTTTCAAGTTTTCCAAAGGACATTTTTGGGATCGATGGGGGGAAAAGCCCTCCTATGATTCCCCCCCTTTTGGATTGAATGAAATACTATTAAAGACATTTTTTTGGGAAAATTTTGGAGACTACAATTAATTATTTTTTCATGTGAAATGCCTTTTAAGACAAGGTTTTATTCACTTAAAATGAATAGCATGAAACAGCTGAGGACTTGCCCCCTTTTTCCCATAAAAAAAAAATCAAGGAATTTTGGGAAGTACTAAAAATGCAAATGAAATATATTTTTATCCAAATGAATAAAATATATGAAGGTAGCATAGTCTGCAGCTCTCACTTTCATTTTGGGCGTATTTGGAATTTTGCTTGTAGAAAACGAAGAAATCGATACTTTTAAATTTCAGGAATATTCCAGTTCATACAATTCTATATGCTAAATTAAAAAATGGTGCCTTTCAAAGCTCCAAAATAGGTTTAGGTTTGATAGAAAACAGGTACTTAATATATTTCACTCCCCCCCCCTCCTGTATTTCCACATTTTTCTGAAAGCAAAAACAGAAAGAAAAATTCTTTTTTTCAACCGAGGCTCCAAAATTTTCAGAAATTTCCCATCTGTAAAGAGGAGGGGGAGTCCGCAAGGCATTGTGTGTCCCGCCCGTGCTGAATTTTGTGCTTCAGTTTGGGGCTTTCTGTCTGGGGCTCATCTAGTTCTTTAAAGCAGTACCAGTTTTCAGCTGCCGTTTGTGGAGTTCCATTTTTCACCATTTCTTGTCCCCTTCTTGCCCTTCTAGAGCACACGCTTAGTACACACAGCAGTTTCGTAATTCCCAAATGCGACTATTTCATGGCACCTCAAATCCAGTTATTTCTTTATCTAGTTTCACAGGCCCACCCCCCCTTCCCCAGTCCCTCGGCTTAGCCTTTGTTGAAATGCGTATGGCCACTCTTGTGATTGGGCGCAGTCGATCCAGAACGTTGTTTATAAAGGAAATAAAGAAAGCACGCACCACTCCACATTTCACAGTGCGAACAGGAAGCGCATCTGTTTGAGAACAATCTGGAGGTGGGACGTCCGTTGGGCCGGAGACCCTTTCGCGTGACTTTTCTGTGCAGGGAAGTGGCCAGAATTTCCAGGCGACGCACCCGCGTCTCTGTGACTTCAGAGAAGTCCAATGTTCGTGCTGAAGTTGGGTTTGACTCGCTTTCCAGACCTTTCTGGTCCGGCTCTGAGGCACTGCATTGGTACGCGTTTCCCGGCCATTGCTCCTGTGTGGCTTGTAGGGGAAACGGGTTATTTGTGTTCAGATTATATCATTCCTAGGAAACACTCTGTCCCAGTGGTTCTGTTCCTACTTGACAGATAGATTCCTGAAAAGGGTGCTGGGGGGAAATCTTTTCTTTTCTTTTTCTCCGTGGCGTTCATGCGGTGAAGGGCTGTGAGGTCTTGTACCGTCCCCCTGTGCTGTCCAACATCTGCTTGAAACCGCAGGAAGTTGGGAGTGAAGAGCCAGCAATAGGCAGGCGATGCCCCGTCCCCTGTGGCAGGCAGCTGATTCTGGAGCAACATAAAGGTTAGACTACTGTCACGCAGCCATACCTGGGGCTGCCTTTGAAAAAGTGCTCGGCACCTCCAGCTGGCCCCGAAAACTATGGTGAAGTTATTAAACCGGGACTTTTCAATAGATGGTGCCCCTCTGAGGGGCTCTGCACTCTGTTTGCCACTGGCAATATTCCCTCTGAACTGTGGAGTCTTGTGAGCAAAAAATTCTACGTTGTGAGCTACTGGCTATTAAAAGTTGTGAGAGAGCGATTTGGCTGCTGCATAAATTAGTTTGCTCTGGAGCCCTCCTTCCTGAGCTGAGACAAAAATCTGTGAGCTGGAGGCTAAAGAATTGTGAGCTGGCTCACCCTAACTCAGCTAAGAGGGAACATTGACCACTGGGTGTATTTCTGGGCACAATTCACATGCTGGTTTTAACCCATGCATCCCTAAAGTACTTGGGACTGAGATATAAATCTGCCCGCACACTTAGAAGAAGAAGAGCAAGGACAAACAGATTAAAAAACAGTTTCTACTCGAGAGCCATCATTGCCTTAAATGCTGTATGAAATTGGATTGGGTGACATCAGTGGTTCAGTTGTTATGTGAACTTTAAGTGTGAGTGCGTATGATTATTGTTGTAGATCATTGTGAGGGTTGTAGATCACCGAGAGGATTGCAGTTTAATTCGTTGTACTATGTACAATGACAATAAAGTTGTATTATTATTATTATTATTATTATTATTATTATTATTATTATTATTATTATTATTATTATTATTATTATATGAAGAGATTGGATTTATACCCCACCCTTCACTACCTAAAGGTGTCTCAGAGCGGCTTACAAACTCCTTTCCCTTCCCCTCCCCACAACAGAAACCCTGCGAGGTAGAAAAAAGAAGAGATTGGATTCATAACCCGCCCTTCACTACCCAAAGGAGTCTCAGAGCGGTTTACAATCTCCCTTTCCCTTCCCCCTCCCCACAACAGACACCCCCTGTGAGGTAGAAGAAGAAGAAGAAATTGGATTTATGCCCTGCCCTTCACTGCCCAAAGGAGTCTCAGAGCGGCTTATAAACTCCTTTCCCTTCCCCTCCCCACAACAGACACCTCCTGTGAGGTAGGTGGGGCTGAGAGAGCTCTTGAAAGAAACAGCTCTTTTTCAAGAACAGCTCTTATCAGAACTACGGCTTGCCCAAGGTCATCCAGCAGGTGCAAGGGGAGGAGTGGGGGAATCAAACCCGGTTCTCCCAGATTAGAGTCAGCGCACTTAACCACTACACCAAACTTAGACTTTCATCGGAAGACCCGATCCACTGGGATCGGGGAGGAATTCAGAGTCTGGCAGCCGTCGAGAGTCCATTCCGATCGTGTTGCAATCTTCACCAAATGGTCTTCCCAAAGTTGTTTTGCAAGCCCTGCCTTTTAGGTGCAAGAGAAGGAGACTTCGGAGTTTCTGCCTGAAGACTACCGACTTCTTTTGTTTCTTCCCCGGTGGGCTCCACTCTGGCAATGCAAAAGTGTGTGTTTGGTCCACATAGGAGCGGCCGGCCGGTCTCCCAGAATGTGATGGTGCCTCCCCCCCCCCCCATTTCCTCCACTTGCATACGAGGTTGTACCAGCGTGAGGCTGTGCTGATGCCCTGCCTGTTTCCGAGGGGCTGCGGTGGTCCAAGCGGTTAAGATGCTGAACTGCAGACCGGAAGGTCGGTAGTTCAGCAGTTCGAGACCTGAGTGCCGCGTGACGGAGTGAGCTCCCGTCTCTGGCCCCAGCTCCTGCCAACCCAGCAGTTCGAAAGCAAGAAATTGCAAGTAGATAAACAGGCACCGCTTCGGTGGGAAGGTAACAGCGTTCTGTGCACCTTGGCATCTAGTCATGCCGGCCACATGACCAAGGAAATGTCTTCGGACAGCGCTGGCTCTTTGGCTCGGAAACGGAGATGAGCACCGCGTCCCTAGAGTCGGATACGACTGGCTTTTGAGCAAGGGAAACCTTATACATAACCAGAATAGTGCAGCACCAGTTACGTTTCTTGGCACGGTTGAATGTTTCCCTGTTCGGTTCAGAAGAAAGATGTTGGCCCTTGCTTTGTTCCCGTAATCTCCTGGAGTTCTTATCATCAAAGAAACTTCCACCTCCCTCCCCCCTGCTTTGGAAGATCTAAAGCAGTTTCTTAACAGGTGATACTGCTAATCATGAAGTTTTTTGCGCACAGTTCTACCCAGCAGATTTCCCCATGCTCAGACACTGAAAAGTCTCCCACATAGAAAGGAAAATTCTGTTGGTTGTAGAGATGTAAATTTTCCAAAAGTGCTATGCCATTGGGGGTGGAACAGGGATATTTTCCTTGCAGGAAAAAAATGGCAAGTTTTGGAAACTGGAATACACGCAGAACGTATTGCCCTGTAAAGCCTAGAGATGTAAAATTTCTGGAAATGTTGAAGCCACAAGAAAGAAAGAAAAAACTCCCCCCCCGAAAAAAATAATGGAAATTTGGGGGAAAATTGAATTATAGGCAATACTGTCTGTTCTATCAAACCTAAACTGATTTTCCCACTTTAAATTGTCATTTATAACTTAATAAAATAGCAGTATTTGACATATTTATGGAATTAAAAAAATTATAAATGGTCCCCATTTTCTACAGCTGAGATTGCAGATGTACCCCATGCTTGAGAGAAGACTGTAAGCTGAAGGTCTCTCTGCTATCCGAGGGCAATAAGCCGTGTGTTATTCCCCATTTGTGAAGGCATATGGGTGTCACAGTGGCTTGAGGGAGAGACAGGTGAAAAGATCAACCACAAGGGAAGAGTCGGGTTCGAGAGGACAACAGAAGTCATTCAGAAATTAAAAAGCCCTGAAAGCCCTGCATGCCAGTTTGGTGTCATGGTGAAGTGTGCGGACTCTAATCTGGGAGAACCGGGTTTGATTCCCCCACTCCTCCACTTGCACCTGCTGGTGTGACCTTGGGTTAGTCACAAGCTCTGGCACAGCTGTCCTTGAAAAAGAGCAGTTTCTGTCAGAGTTCTCTCAGCCCCACCTACCTCACAGGGTGTCTGTTGTGGGGAGGGGAGGGGGAAGGAGTTTGTAAGCCGCTCTGAGACTCCCTTGGGTAGTGAAGGGGGGTATACATCCAATCTCCTCCTCCTCCTCTTCTTCTTCCTCTTCTTCTTCCTCTTCTTCTTCTTCTTCTTCTTCTTCTTCTTCTTCTTCTTGAAGATTAGGTATCCTTCTGTGTGCGGAAACACATCTGGGATTCCAGGGCTGTATACGTGCCCTGCCGTGTCCTGGGCAGCCCAGGCTAGCCTAAGTCTCATGAGACCTCGGAAGCTAAGCAGGGTCGGCCCTGGTTGGTACATGAATGGGAGACCCGGCATCACTACGCAGAGGCAGGCAAAGGCAAATGACTTCTGAACGTCTCTTGCCTTGTCCTGGATGGCCCAGAACAGCCCAGACTCATCTGAACCTGGAAACTGAGCAGGGTAGGCCTTGGTCTGCATTTGGACGGGAGACCACCAAGGCCTCACTGCTGGACCTCCTGATGGCACCTGGTATATTTTGGCCGCTGTGTGACAGAGTGTTGGACTGGATGGGCCATTGGCCTGATTCAACATTGGCTTCTCTTATGTTCTCATGTTCTCTTATGTTCTTATGTTATGTTCTTATGGGATTCCAGGGCTGCTGCGCAAGGGCACTTCTGGGCGTCTCTTGCCTTGAAAACCCCATGGGGCAGGCGGGTCGCCGTAAGTCAGCTGAACTTGACAGCAAAACAAAAGAAAAAAATCTCATTAGTTGCTGTAGATTTTCCGGGTTGTGTGGCCATGGTCTCGGCCTTGTAGGACCTGACGTTTCACCAGTGGCTGTGACTGGCATCCTCAGAGGTATAACACAGAAAGATGGAGTACTCTCTGTGTCAAGGTGAGAAGAAAAATGGTAGGCAAGTAATTTGGACAACACTTCCAATTACCATGCCAGATTACACAGGGAAGCCATTGAAATTCATAAACATAAACACAATTTCAACAGGAAAGAAGAGAGTTTAAAAATAAATAGGGCCTGGTTTCCTGTCCTGAAAAACACAAAAGGCTCTACAGCTGACAATAGCATTACAGGTAAGATTAGAGTCTCAATAGCCATTCCACACAGAAAAGAACCTCCTCAAACCTCCTCAGGAAACAATCCATAGACAAAAGAACCTCCTCAGGAAAGCTCCTCCATTAGCATCTTCATAGCCTGGAGAACTACACAAGATAATTGACTCAGCCCTACCCCACCTTCCAGGGTAGATATAAATTACCTGCCTACCATTTTTCTGCTCACCTTGACACAGAGAGTGCTCCATCTTTCTGTGTTATACCTCTGGGGATGCCAGTCACAGCTACTGGCGAAACGTCAGGTCCTACAATGCCCAGACCGCGACCACACAACCTGGAAAATCTACAGCAACGAATGAACTCCGGCCGTGAAAGCCTTCGACAACATAAAAAAATCTCACTCATTCCGAAAGAGAAAACTTTTCAATATGTTGTCGAAGGCTTTTACAGCCGGAGTTCATTAGCTGTTGTAGATTTTCCTTGACACAGAGAGTACTCCGTCTTTCTGTGCTATACCTCTGAGGATGCCAGTCACAGTTGCTGGCGAGACGTCAGTTCCTACAAGGCCAAGACCACGGACACACAACCCAGAGAATCTACAGCGACTAAAGAAAACTTTTCATTGTTTTTTTTCCCAATACTGCCTAAAATTTCCAGTTTTCCTGTAGGAAAAAAATGGAGGGGAAATGTTTTCCCTCCGAATTTCCAGTTTTCCCCCCTCTGGGCCTGCATGTCTGTAATCAAGCCTAATGTTATTTTACTGCTTTAACATCATAAAATGCACTATTTCTAATCTAGCATATAAAATTCTGCTGTTTGGCATATTGTTTTGAATTTAAAAGTAAAAATCCCTCTATTTTCGTATAAGCCAAAAGGGTTAAGACCCTCAAGGAGAGCACAAACTGCAAATTGCTACACCTCAGCCACTTTAGCACATACATCTTTCTGCCATCGGACACAGGGGGGAAAAAAATCAAAATTAAAAATATGAACCACATTTTAATAAACAAGATAAAGTGTATTATTTGACCAGAAACAGACTGATAAATTCCGAATGAGACTATGAGCAGCTTTTGATATCGTTAAACTTTGTAACACCAGAAAACTTAGGTCATTCTAAAATTTTACGTTATTTTTTTCTTATTTTAAAAAAATATATTTTATTGCTTCTTTGCTCTTTTGAGCGCAGGACAAAGCATCACAGGAATTTCATCAATGAAGGTATAAATAAAATAAAATAAAATGAACAAATAAAATAAGTAACACTACGCTTTCTGGGTATACATTTCCCTAAGCTGTAGACAAAGAGCCCCTGACTGGTTTCCCACAAAATACCGGCCAATCTCGAATGATGGACGATGCAGCAAATCCATGCCCGTATTAACTTTTCTGGCAGCCCGAATATCACAGACTGGCTCAAGCTCATCAGAGCTGAGAAGCTAAGCAGGGTCAGCCCCCAATTCAGTGTTTGGGTGGGAGAGCACCAAGGAAGCCCAGGGCTGCTACACCGAGGCATGCCACGGCAAACCATCCCCTGTTAATCTCTTGCCCTGGCCTGGATGGCCCAGGCTAGCTCAGTCTCAGCATAGCTCGGAAGCTAAGCTGGGCCGGCCTTGGTTAGTCCTTGGATGGGAGACCAGCAAGGAAGTTCCAGGCTGCCACAGGGAGGCAGGCAAGGTCAAAGCCACCACATCTGTGGCCTTGGAAATTGCATGAGGGGTCGTCATAAGTATTTTGAGAATTAATGGCATGTTGTTGCTATCCTTGTTACTATTGCCGTTGCTCTTAAGAACATAAGAAGAGAAGAGAATGTTGGATCAGGCCAATGGCCCATCCAGTCCAACACTCCGTGTCACACAGTGGCCAAAAATACCAGGTGCCCTCAGGAGGTCCAGCAGTGGGGCCAGGACACTAGAAGCCCCCCACTGTTGCCCCCCACCCCCAGCACCAAGAATACAGGGCATCACTTGCCCCAGACCGAGAGTTCCTATCTACTTGTGGCTAATAGGGGCCACTGATGGACCTCTGCTTCAGATGTTTATCCAATTCCCTCTTAGAAGAACATCAGAGAAGCCCATGTTGGATCAGGCCAGTGGCCCATCCAGTCCAACACTCCGTGTCACACAGTGGCCAAAAATACCAGGTGCCCTCAGGAGGTCCAGGAGTAGAGCCAGGACTCCAGAAGCCCTCCCACTGCTGCCCCCTCTCAAGCACCGAGAATACAGGGCATCACCTGCCCCAGACTGAGAGCCCCTATCTATACCTTGTGGCTAATAGCTATTGAGGGACCTCTGCTCCCTCTTGAAGCCGTCCACGCTTATTATTCATCTCTCGGCCATTCCCATTTAATGGACATATGGATCGGGCTCTGTTAAAAGTGTGTGTGTTTCTGTGTGTGAACGCGCACACTTCCGAGGGTCAGTTTCCCGGCATAACACACAGTTGCTAACTGCACTGCGTTCTTCATGTGGGGCTGGTTCAGTGACCGGCAGTGCTGGAGTTGTCCTCTCCTCCTGTGCCTGTAGGATCCCAGTTCCCTTCAGCTACTTTGACTCGGTGGAGGAAGCGGCCGTCTGGCCCGTGACCCCAGCGTAACATGTGGGGTTTCCTACCTGGCCCTTGTTCTTATCTGGCATTGTCTCTGCACAGGAGGAAACAGAAGTATCCTATTTGAGGGCCTGATAAACCAGATATTTCCTCCTGCTCTTGCCAGACATAGCCCTTCCCATTTTCATTGGGGCAGAGGGGGCGGGGAGCTAGTGGAGCCAGTCCTATACCGCTGAACCTGTCTGTGGGTTAATGGCCCATTGAAAGTTCCAGGGATCTTTAGACAAACATTTATTGTTCAGGAGAACTGCATTGTGGCTTCAGTTATGCTGGCATAACAAATGGAATTGGGTAAATTGGTGTAGGTTACTGGTAATTCTGAACATCCAAATTAAATCCGGTGTCATGTAGTCCTACATCTCTAAAAAAAATAAAAATCGGTGCTGTAATGAAAAGCAGAGATTGGTTAAAAAAAAAGAAAGAAAACTGTTATTTTCTTAACCTTTGTGGGTTAGCAGTGTTTATAGAGGCATGAAGAACACTGTTTTCAACCTCTGCCTTTCAGCAGGAGCGCAAATGAAAGGCAGGCGCCTAGGTGACATTCTGCTATCTGTTATTAAAGCGGAAGTCATTATTTGACGCCGTGAACTGCTTTGCGCACCTTGACCAAAAGGCAGCATGTAAATGTAATAACTTACCACATCAGCCGTTTCCATCTGCATGACCTAGAAGACCATCAAAGGAGGCTGAATTTAAAAGAACCACGGGCCCTGTAGCGAAGTTTCCGTTCTCTGCAATGAAAATGCAGGGTGAGTTAACGTCCCATGGATGCCTTACTCAATTTCTAACCCTTAGATATACTAGGCCGAATGAAGTACGTGGGGATTTTAGGCAGGTAATTAATTCAACAGCCGTGTTTTTTCCTGCTTCAGTATGGCTTGTGGGTTATATAGCAAAACTGACCGGGAAAAAGAAAACGAAAGAAGAGAAAACGCCAACAATCGCAACCCAAAGCTTTCTTTTGAGTATATTTGCTAAATATACAGTGGGGTCAAGATGCAGGAATTTGACTGTATGTTTCTATTGCAGGTTCAGTTGTATATTTAGTTATTTCTTTATAAGCCCACCTTCCTCTCAAACAATTGGGACACGACTGTGTGACAGAGTGTTGGACTAGATGGGCCACTGGCCTGATTCAACATTGGCTTCTCTTAATGCTCCCTCTAAGCTGTGGAGTCTTGTGAGCAAAAACTCTACTTTGTGAGCTCCGGGCGTTAAAGCTGTGAGCGAGCGATTTGGCCGCTGCATACATTCGTTTGTTCTGGAGCCGTCCTTCCTGAGCTAAGACCAAAAAAATGTGTGAGCCGGAGGCTAAAAACCTGTGAGCTAGCTCACACTCACTCAGCTTAGAGGGAACACCGGACGCGACGCAGGGAAACAACGTTAACAGGGTAATCCCAAGAACACTTTTCTGGGGGCAGCCCCACTGAATGGCCCTGAACAGCATTCTGAGTAGGGCTGTCCTCGGAGCCATTTAAAAGCCATCAGAAAATTAAATCAAGCAGAAAGCATAATAAAGGAATGATATTTAACCCCCCCCTCCCAACTGTAATGCAGCCTCTTGATCCCCTCCCCCAGGGCCTCTTTGAAAGTTCTGATTTACCCCCCCCTGCCCCCTTACAGCAGTTCGAGACCCGGGTGCTGCATGACGGGGTGAGCTCCTGTCTCTAGTTCCAGCTCCTGCCAACCTAGCAGTTCGAAAGCAAGAAATTGCAAGTAGATAAATAGGTACCACTTCGGTGGGAAGGTAACAGCGTTCCGTGCGCCTTGGTGTTTAGTCATGCCGGCCACGTGACCACGGAAACGTCTTCGGACAGCGCTGGCTCTTCGGCTTTGAAACGGAGATGAGCACCGCAACCCTAGAGTCGGATTCGACTGGCTTTCGAGCAAGGGAAACCTTTACCTTTACCTGCCCCCTTACAAGAGTGTAACTCAGCCGGGTCCATAGGGCCAACCGTTGACTGAGCACCGGTGGAACAACCAGCACAGGCTTTCCTGCAAAGTGTAATTGCTGCACCAAAATCATTCTGGAAGAGACTTCTTTTCTGTTTGTGTGTGTGTGTGTGCCCATGCTTGGAAGTCATGGTGCATGGAGGACATCCAGATCGGCGGCTTGCTGTTGCCTGCCTCTGGCCTCCCGGCCCTGGTATTCTCTGGAGGTCTCCCATCCGAGTGCTTGCCGGGGTCGGCCCCGCTTAGCTTCCGAGGTCTGATGATGCCAGGTCTGGGCTTTGGGAAAGGCATTTTTTGATCGTTAGGTACGTAGGCCGAGATATTTAAAAAGCAGGTCGTTCCAAGTCCACGTCGAGCTTTTTTGGAGGAAATCCAGTCTCCGAAAGATTTGGGCCGGCAATAAAATTTTCAGACTTAAGAAGTGAACTATTTCTTACGGTGCAGTCGACTCCTTCTTGAACCCCTTCCTCTGTGTAGGGTTGCATTGCCGTTTCTCCCAACTGCAGACGGGGCATTTCAAACGTCACATTGGCATAGTCGCCGCAGTAGAGGTAGAACGTTGCTTGCTATTCTGCTGCTGTGTGGTGCATTTATCTTCCGCCATGCTGGATTCTCTCTGGCTGGCTTCTGAGCAAGCTCTTCGGGCCTCCCAAATAAATAAGCGTCTGCCCGGCACAACAACGCTTTGGCCCAAGCGGCACGTTGGCTACCTTTCCGTGCCAGTGCAATCTGATCATCTGGGCCACAGAATAAACAGCAGAGGAAGAAGACGGAAGTGCAGAATGTAAAAAATTAATGACAGTATAAAATTTTCTTTGTACCTTGCTCCAGTTTACTGTTGTATAAATCCACTCCCGGACGCTTATTTCCTCTTCACTGTTCTGGTCGCAGAACAGTCCACTTCAAGACGCCGTGACGTGAGATACGATTGTTAAAAAGACCTGCATTTATTTTCCCAGGGAATCTTCCTTCTCACACAATTCTCGGTGCTGTGCGTTCGTTCCCTTTCTCTCACCACCTAGGAATCTGGCATCTGTTTGAGGAATTCCATCTCCCTCTCCCCCCATTTCTGCTTTGCCCTCTTTTTTATTTTTAGCAAGAAATTGAGAAGAATACGTTAATTCATCATCATTTTTTTTTTAAAGTCTTTTCCTTTGCCCGCAAATACTTTGATATTTGGCTGCATTTAAAGGGGACGGAAATAAATAAAATAAAATTAGGAAATACATTTCAGGCAGAAACCTGCAGGTCTCGGTTCCAGAAGCTGCACCGTGCCCTAAAGCAAGAGGATATGAGGATTAAATTAAACGAGAATAATTAATTTTGTTGCTGCTGCCGCCGCTGCCACCACTTAGGGCAGGGACTGAATCCATCCAAAAAGCTTCGCCAAAGGCAAACGTGTGGATCTTTCTTGAAATGGAGTTTGGGGTGTGTGAGTGTTTGGGTAGGTGAGAGAGAGAGAGAGAGAGAGAGGTCTAGGAGGGACCGTTGGCAGACAGACCCGCAGAAGAGAGCAGCGGGGGATACTCTGGGCGGAGGGTTCAGAATGTTCCCGGGCTTCGGCGTTCGCTGGAGAAAATATTGACACTTTCCGAGAGCCGTCTTCCTCACGTTCTGGGGAGGGGTATGTCCATCTGAAGTCCGGCTGACTGTGGGATTTCTCTCTACAGAATGGGGAAGCGCCTTGGGGGAACAAACGTCCCCGTATTGCCCGCTGTGGTAGCGGAGGAGAGAATACAGTCAGCGGGAGGCGAGGGGGTCTCTCTCTCTGCCCCCCAGGATTGAACGGATCTGCTTCGAGGAGCGGTCAGGCTTTCTTTGGCTGCTTGAGGCTCTCTCTCTGAATAAGTTCACCCTTTCAAAGATTTCATACCTGGCTCACTGCTGGTTTGGTTTCACTTTCCCTGGAAGAAGAGCTTCCAAGTCACTTGGGGAGGGTCTTTCCCCAGCCCCTTCTACTCATCAGATCCAAGACCCTTCCTCTTCTTCTTTTGTTTCTCTCCCGTGTCTGTTTATCGAGTTCGTTTATACTTCATTTGTCTATACAGAGAGCCAGTGCGGTGTCGTGCTTGGAGGGTCAGACGGGATCCCGGAAGCCTGCTGGGTGACCATGGGCCAGTCACGGCCTCTCACCCTAGCCTATCTCACCGGGCCGTCGTGAGGATAAAAACGGAGGGGACAAATAGGAAGTTAAGCTGCTTTGGGCCCCCATAATTTTACAGAGCTTTTCAGACCAAGTGAGAAAGTTACACAATGGACTGAATCGTTGTCGTAGGGACATGAATGCCTTACCGTGGCTGTGCAGTCCTTAAGGATGAGGTTAACAATCCGTATTCTTTCCACTGGTTACACAGTAATTATCGGGACAACTGTCTCTTGGTCGGTTTATGGCGAATGAATGGTATATTAATGTCAGTGGCAGTGTGCTTTTACTGGTTTGATCACCGAAGAAGGCCCGTTGGAGCCGAAATGCATTTTGGTCAGGGTCAATATTTGTCATTATAGATTGTCAGTGATAACTGAGGCGACTGTAAGGACCGATATCTGTTTTTAATCAATGGTGAAATAAATACGGGTATTTTCATATATTTGTTAATTTTTGAATTGACAGACAGTAGTATTTGGCCTGTATGGTTCCTTAACCTTTAGGTACACAGATCAATTTGTTTTAAGCCCCCCCTCCTTTTTTCCAGTTGTGGCAGAACTGCAGTGCTGAACTCCCAAGGGGAAACTCCGGAATATTCTTAGATTAGGAGACATTTATTCAAGGAATCAAGTGAGACAATAGGCATACAAGAAAATAGCAAGAATAGCATCATAACAGAAACACTTGTCCGGCTTGAATCTTAGAGGGTACAGAATGGCACGGTTTGTCACAACTGATTTTAAGGTATAACTAATCCACTTTCAGGGGGCTGCGGTGGCTCAAGTGGTTAAGACATTGAACTGCAGACCGGAAGGTCGGTAGTTCAGCAGTTCGAGACCTGAGTGCCACGTGACGGAGCGAGCTCCCGTCTCTGGTCCTAGTGCCTGCCAACCTAGCAGTTCGAAAGCAAGAAATTGCAAGTAGATAAATAGGGACCACTTCGGTGGGAAGGTAACAGCGTTCCATGCGCCTCGGCGTCTAGTCATGCCTGCCACATGACCACAGAAAAGTCTTCGGGCAGTGCCGGCACTTTGGTGTGGAAATGAGCACCACACCCCTAGAGTCGGATTCGACTGGCTTTTAGGCAAAGGTAACGTTTACCTTTACCTAATCCATTTTCATGGGCCGTAGTTCTGCTTAGAAGTAAAGTGAGTATCCATCATTCCAGTGGGCTAGCAGTCTTTCCACAAGTCATGACCACTAAGCTGAGCACAGGGCCTCAGCCTTCTACAGTGGGCTCAGTGAAGGAACCTCTGTGTGGCACGCAGAAGGCCCCAGGTTCAATCCCCGACATCTCCAGTTGAAAGGGCCAGGCAGGAGGTGATGGGAAAGACCTTCCTCTGCCTGAGACCCTGGAGAGAGCTGCTGCCAGTCTGAGCAGACAATACTGGTCTTGATGGACCGAGGGTCTGTTTCAGTCTGAGCCAGCTTCACGTATGTGGGGAAGGGTGGTGGAGCCTCTGCTTGGCATGCAGAAGGTCTCAGGTTCTAATCCTTGGCATTTCCAGTTAAAAGGAGCAGGCAGTAAGTGAGGGGAAAGACCCTTCCCTGCCTAACACCTTTTGGAGCTGCCACCAGTCTTGAAAGACCATGCATGATTTCAACATGAGGCCCCTTCGCTTTTCTGCTTTCCGGGGATCGTGAAGCTCAGAAGGTTGCGGAGCATCTGGAGTCACAAGTTAAGCAGGGGTGCTGTAGATAGGGGTTTTTTTTGTGGGGGGGAAGGGACTGTTTTTGTCTGTAGCCCCCTCTTTCTTGTAAAGACTGCTCCTGCGCTGCTAGTTCTAGAAAGGTTTTGTTTTTTGCTTTTGCTGTCAAGTTGTGGCTGAATTACGGGGACCCCCACAGGGTATTCAAGGCAAGGGAGGAGCAGAGGTGGTTTGTCCTTGCCTGCCTCTGCCTCTGCGTGGCAACCCTGGACTTCCTTGGTGGTCTCCCATCCAGTTACTCACCAGATCCGACCCTGCTTAGCTTCCGAGATCTGATGACATTGGCCAGGCCTGGGGCACCCAGGCTAGGGGGGCTCTGGAAAGTTCACGGGCAGCTCATTCCTCCTTGATGGACCTGCCTGGGAGTCGTCTTTGGAAGACGGCTCCAGATATCTCCTCTTTAGGAAGCCCCCATGAGCCGAGAGAAAAGGTGGGGTATAAATACCTTAATAAATAAATAAAATGTCGCTTTCACCGTCGTGGCCCTTCCCAGGAGGAATGCTCTTCCCACTGGAGTTTTCCGGGCACACGTTTGGGGCCCAGGTTCCCATTCCTGTTTCATTCCAGAACTATTTGTTAGTTTTGATTTCTCCGTCGTCTCCGTCGCTCCGAAGCCTTGTGTGTTTTGGTTTCGATGTTCTAATTTGATTTGGTAGGAGCTTTCGTCAAAACATAAAAATAGAACTGAACGGTTAATTAAACAGAAAGGCAAGGCGTACATTTTTAAAAATAAATACAATTCCCGAGCTTCATGTGCAGAGCCCACACTAGAATTCTCATCCTTGTCCCCAGTTCCTTCTGCAACTGTTTCTTCTCAGCAGTTTTTCAGGACGACTGTTCCCCACCAATGTCCCCTCCGTTTTCCTCTACTGAGCAGAGCAGTTCACCGTCCGGAGCAGAATAGAACTACTATAATCTTTAAATGGGCCACAGGCAGTGCAAGACCCTGGGCGGCTCCAGATTTCTGCTGAGCTGGGAGCTTCCCGTGTTCATGAGTGGCCACTTGCGCACCACGCAGTTTAGGGGGAACACTGTTCCCCACCACCACCACCACCACCAGTGTTCCCTCTAAGCTGAGTTAGTGTGTGCTAGCTCACAGTTTTTTAGCCTCTGGCTCGCACATTTTTGTCTCCGCTCAGGAAGGGAGGCTCCCGAGCCAACTGATTTATGCAGCAGCCCAATCGCTCGCTCACAACTTTAATGCCAGGAGCTCACAAAGTTGAATTCTTGCTCACTAGATTCCACAGCTTAGAGGGATCGTTGAGGAGGTGGGCTTTCGCTCTCCAGAAATCAGGGCCAGCATGACACTGGCAGTTAAACCAGCAGTTGTTCTGTTAACGATTTCCCGAAAGGGCTTTTATGTCTGTCCGAACTAGGTTTTCAATATTCTGTAGGCCCAAGAGATGTTTATGCGCTAGAAAGACCTCGGGGGGGGGGGGGCTGTGTCCCGGTCTCCTCCCCTGCTTGGGACTTGCCCAGGCACTCTCTGGAAGTGAATGTCCCAGGCCTTCGCAGACAGGGCTGGCTTTCCGAAAGCCATTCTCAGAGAATGGGGCAGGTGAGTAGTAAAAAACTGTGTCTGAGGTCATGATGCCCCGAAACGCCCACTTTCTCAGGGAGAAGACGTAGCTGGGAGATTGTTGGAATTCCTCGCATGGTCTCACTAACCGGAAATGAGCAGACTCTATTTTACATGTGTGGTTTTGCCACGTTACCTCTGCCACAGCCCCCAGTGTTGGCCGTTCCCCTTTTGGATTTTTTTTTTTAATTGACAGTTGACATATTAGTAGCTGTAGATGAACTCCGGCCGTGAAAGCCGTTGACAACAAGTTGACATATTAGTTGCTGTAGATTTTCTGGGTTGTGTGGTGCGGTCTTGGCATTGTAGGACCTGACGTTTCGCCAGTAGCTGTGACTGGCATCCTCAGAGGTATAACACAGAAAGATGGAGGACTCTCTGTGTCAAGGTGAGTACTCCCTCTTTCTGTGTTATACCTTTGAAGATGCCAGTCACAGCTACTGGCGAAACGTCAGGTCCTACAATGCCAAGACCACGGCCACACAACCCGGAAAATCTACAGCAACTAATGAACTCCGGCCGTGAAAGCCGTCGACAACAAGTTGACATATTAGTTGCTGTAGATTTTCTGGGTAGTGTGGTGCGGTCTTGGCATTGTAGGACCTGACGTTTCGCCAGTAGCTGTGACTGGCCTCCTCAGAGGTAGAACACAGAAAGAGGGAGCACTCTGAGTCCTTGATACAGAGAGTCCTCCCTCTTTCTGTGTTATACCTCTGAGGATGCCAGTCACAGCTACTGGCGAAATGTCAGGTCCTACAGTGCCAAGACCACGGCCACACAACCCGGAAAATCTACAGCAACTAATGAACTCCGGCCGTGAAAGCCGTCGACAACGAGTTGACATATTGTTATACTGTGGTGACGTTTCATCAGGTTCTCTGAATTCTCAGCTTTTAACTTTCTAAAGAAAGTTTCTAGCCCCTTTCACCGTGGACATATCAGGCGCACCTCTGCTAGGAAAGGGTGGAGGAGATTTGTGGTTTGCGGTTTTGTTTTATTTGCCCCGACCTGGCTAACCCTATCTTGCCGGACCTCAGCAGCCAAGCTGGGTCAGTCCTCCGAAACACCTCAGAATGTTTCTTGCCTTGAAAAATCCAACAGGGTTGGCAGAAGTCAGTGGCAAAAATAATAAAATAAAATGTGTGTGTCTGTGTGTGTGTTTGTTTTAGCTGAAAACACTTTTATCTAGCCTTGTAAGCCACCTTGAACCATGAGGAAAAGGAGGGATATATATATATATATATATAATTTATTTATCTGTTTATTATTTTCGATTTATACCCTGCACAAGCAGGCTCAAGGCGGTGTACAACAAATTAAAATACGATAAAACATAGTGCACAAATGCAGTACGATAAAAATTCCATATAAAACAATATACAAGTAAAGTGCAGATCAGTATAGATGGCGGTTGCTGGACAGAGATCCGATGAACCAGGCTAGCATCTATAGATGCTCTTAGTGCTCATTCATCAGTGGCAGCCCCTAATCGAAGGCCTGGCGGAAGAGCTCCGCTTTACAGGCTCTGCGGAACTGTAGAAGGTCCCACAGGGCCCTGATGTCTTCCGGGAGCTCATTCCACCAGTATGGAGCCACCACTGAGAAGGCCCTGGCTCTGGTGACAGCCAGTCCGGTATATTTTGGGCCAGGGACAGTCAGGCGATTTAGGGGCCCCATCCTCAGTGCTCTCTGGGGGACATGTGGTGATAGGCGGTCCCACAGGTAGACAGACCCCCGACCATATAGGGCTTTAAAGGTCAAAACCAGCACCTTGAAGCGAATCCGGTATGCTGTTGGCAGCCAGTGCAATGCTTTCAGCACAGCCATGATGTGGTCTCGTACAGAGAGACCATCAGCAGCCTGGCTGCCGCATTCTGCACTAGCTGCAGCTTCCGAATTTGCGGCAAGGGCAGCCCCAGGTAGAGAGCGTTGCAGTAGCCCAGTCTCGAGGTGACCCCTAGCATGGATCACCGTTGCCAGGTCATTGTTTTCATACAATAAACAGACCAATAAGGAAAGAGGACAGGGACTTCAAATCAAAGCGGGAGATTCAAAGGAGCCACTGGGCCGGGATTTGTGCTGCTGATTAGAAACCAAGCCAGGGAGGCCTCCTGCTGGTGTGGAGGGAGAGGGGTGGGTCTGGGGGCTGGGACAGGGGCTGTGGGGCTCCCATGGGGGGGGGAACAGGGCAGGCCCGTAGCCAGGATTGTTTAAGTCAGGGGGCATTTAAATTTCTTAGGGGGGCACTGGCTAATTGAATTAAAGGAATACCTGGCTCCTTTCCTGCACCTGCCACTGCTTGGGGGCCCTGGGCTGGATGGGAAGTCAGGGGGCCTTGTCAGTAAGTCAGGGGGCCTAGCCCCGAGATGCCCCGCTGTAGCTACGGGCCTGGAGCAGGGAGACCTGGGCTTCTCTGTCAACCTGGGTGCTGCCCCGTCTTTGCTCCCAGCCTGGGAAAGATTGCAGGAAAGTCACCTTTCGAGGGGCTGTGCCTCGGGTGCCCCGCCGGCCTCCTAAGTTGAGGTGGGTAGCCACCCGGCAGACAGCCGTCTCCGTCACAGCACCAAAGTTTTGGAACTCCCACCCCGGGGGCAACATTTGCCTGTCCCCTTCCACCACTCTCTTTCCCCCTGCAGGATAAGACCTTTTCGTTCCGTTTGGGGTTCCCTCAGCGAGCCTTCCTTGCTCTGTGCTTTTAATCACTGGGTTTAATTGATTTTATGATGTGTTTTTTTAGTGTTCCGCTTTTAATGTTTACCTGCTTTGGTGGCTCCGTGAGCCTAGAAGGCGGCGTATAAAGACCCGTGAGCAAATAACTAAACAGAAGCCAAGACGGGAACAGACGACCCTTGTGCCAGGACTGGAATCGTCCTCTTTCATTTGCTGAGCGGTTCCAATGCCCCCCCTGCTCATGAGGCCCGCTGTCCTCTGTCCCATTTTGTTTTGAAATCCCTGATGGACCAACCCTGGGAGCAGAAGAGAACAGAATTTTACACGGTGACAGATCTTACCCCTGTAAGACTTCCCTTACAACCTTCTTTTCCTTTGCGCTCGATCTTCTAAGAGTTCCGCATTTTCTGTCTGGTGTCAGGGAGACGGTCAATTAATTATCGGATTTATGTTTTCGATGGGGTAGTTTCCATTTTTGTTTGTTTTCCCCAGAATGCCCTGGGGGCCATCCGATACCCGCCACACCTGGCTTCCACGGAACCCCACAGATCAACATCTGTAATTCCTGGGAAAACCATGTCCTCTTTGATTTTTTGGCAGGTGTGCCTCTGTGCGTGCTTTGCTTTGTGGGCCTGGCGTTGTCGGTTGCTTTGTGCACAAAATGCTGGTGTGCTTGAAATTGGTCGTGAGCAGTCGGTTCTTCTTGAGTATATGGTCCTTCTGCGTCCTCATCAGAAAGGAGGCAATTGAGGCATATTACACGGCCCTCTTATTGAAACGATGCATTTTTCTCGGGGAAGACGGGCGCTTCGTCACCGCTTGCGCCTCTTAGCTGATTGTGGCTAAGGAGCTCCCTCCCGTAACTGCCCCATTTGGGAACTCGTTCAAAGTTGCACTCTCTCCATCTCTCTTCCGATGCAGCAAAAGCCTCCCATTGCCATATTTTTTATGCTTTTCATTTAGTCTTTTAAACATTGCACATAATTCCTCTTCAGCTGAGGAAAGATGTCCCCACAGTGAGTCTTCCCTGCCTTCCCATTTTTGTCCCCAGGCCGAGTGAGTTGTCCGGGGCTTATAAACTATTGGGATTAAAGAACGTCTACAATCTTAGAAGACCGTGGCGCTCACAAGTTCAGGAGTTTTTCTTCAGTCAGCCATGCTGTGTGCCAGGGATGGTGTAGGTTTTCCGGAGGGGGTGAACCTGAGTTGCAAAATTTTCCAGTCGCCTAAACAGAGTGTGATCTGATTTAGCATGTTTATTTTGACTTGTACTTAGTAAACAAAATTTTTAAAAGTACTTGGCATTAATATTCTGTCCAAATAGCAACAAATGTTTGAATTGAAATATGTGATTGCGGGGGGCGGGGATTAAAACGTTTAGAATGCTATTTCAAATGCAGGCAAAAGCTTTAAGCAGACATTATTATTGTTAGAACAATACTTATAAAAAGTTAAGGGCCGTAGACCGTGCTTCCCTTAATTGAAAAATAACTTGAAGGCACTGAAAACTGATTTTAGCACACCCAGAGAACTCTGCCTGCCCCGCCCGAGCCATGGCTGACCGCTCGTCGGTTTCGGCAGAATTTCACTCTCTTCCGCAGAGGTCGCGGGGGCACCTCAGCCTCGTCGCCATTATTCTCCACCACCGCGCGGCTCGCCTGGCATGGTAGATCGGCATCAGGCGGGCGATTGCAACTCCCATTCACCCCGTGAGCACAGAAATAAGAATGTTGTCCTTGGTTCTAGTTTGACCTGTGCCAACAATGAGGTGAAGTCATCATTCGATTTTTTAAAAAAAATTTGGATTATTTTTATGTGTTTGTGATTTTATTCTCTTTTCCTCTCCCCTGGTCCCCGTTAACTAATCAGCACAACAATACATGCGCTCTCTCTCTCTCACACAGATACACACACACACACACACACACACACACACACAGAGTTCCTAGGGACATTCACCTGGAAAATATTAATTACAACTTTTAAGCCGCCAACCTGGCCTAATATTGTATTGGCAATGGCACCCATTCCTTTGCAATTAATTTTATGAAATGGAAAACTTCAGAAATTGAAAAGCACTAGGGGGAAAAAAATTACGGGTAGTTTTCTGCCCCCATGTCGCTGCATTACGGCACCATATTGTTTGGAGCAGAAGTACCAAAATGGAAGTAACTGGAGTTCAGTCTGCCAGTACTCTTGTGACCAGTGTTCCCTCTAAGCTGAGCTAGTGTGAGCTAGCTCACAGTTTTTTAGCCTCCGGCGCACACGTTTTTGCCTTAGCTCAGGAAGGGTGGCTCCAGAGCAAACTTAATTTATGCCGTAGCCAAATTGCTCGCTCACACAACTTTAATGCCAGTCACTCACCAAGTAGAATTTTTGCTCACCAGACTCCACAGCGTAGAGGGAGTATTGCTTGTGATAGATTTTTTTTTCTTTTTTGCTGTTGTTTCAGATATTCTTCTGTTAGACTAAAAACAGTGTGTCAGACCTGTGCTTTAGTGGGCATCAGTGCACTAAACAGAGGCCCGGGTGATTGAAAATCAGCTCTTCTTTTTACAACACGTTCGTGAATCGGCAGAACTTACCCCTGGTCGTGGGTAGGAAACAAAATCCAGTTTATCCGGAAAGTGGAACTCATGTTTGGGCATCCACCTAACTCCAGATTGTTCTGAAGACTTCTGAAACCAGGGAATCTTCATAAGCATCCCATACCGTGAACAGAGCAAAGGGTGGTGTGGGGCCAGAGAAAGAAACAGGGACACCAAGTTACAGAACCGTCCAGGTGCAGAAGAGCCCTTGGCTTGGAAGACTTCCCTCGAAATGGGACGGCCACTCAGAAGTCTGTCTCTTTGGGATTGGGTCTGTTTTTGGGACTGACTGCTTTGGAGGGGGCAGGTGTGTTGGGCGGGATGAGAACTCGGGGCTGGTTCCCACATTGCAAAGTCCTTGTGGGTTCCCTGAGGATTCGGGATTCAAAATGTTCCCTGTGTGGGTATACAGGCCTTCTTCAGTTTGGCATGTATAGCAAAAGGGCTTAAACCTTCTCCTCGCGCCATTTTCCTAACTTGAAACAACTCTGAGGAAATGCCGTTTGCCTGCTTGGGGAAACCGAGGTGTGGCCATCGTTACATTTCCCCCAACAGGACTGGTTCTGGTCAGGAAAATGGTTCGTTCGTATGTGTGTGTGATTCTGAGAGGACAGTCTAAGCCTCTTCCTTCCACGTGCTGTGGTCCCATCCGAATCAGTCCTCCGTGGACCTGGGATGTGCGTAGGGTTGTACCTGGAGATCTGGGGGGCGGAGCCTGTGGAGGGCGGGGCTTAGGGAGGGGAAGGAATTCAGTGGGGTAGAATGCCATAGAGCTCACCTTCCAAAACAACTGTTTTCTCCTGGTGAACCAATCTCTGTTGCCTGGAAATCAGTTGTCACGGTGGGAGGCACAATCTAGAGGCCGGCAGACCTAGAAGTGTGGAATTCACTGCACACGCGTGATCCAAAATCCTCTTGGGCAGCCATGACAACTTTGTCATGTGCGAACCAGCCCTTCAGTCCTGTGAGGCCATACCTGGAGTTGGAAGTGGCATAGCCGCGACAGAGGTTTATCGGCTCAGTGGCTGCGATCACACGCACCAGGAGATCCGGCATAGGGCGCAATCGGACAGCAACATCTGGGAAGGGTCCCGCAGTCGTCGGCAACCCGTGTTGCTCCGCCACGGAGTAAAAAGACACCGGAGAAAATCCGGTAGTAAAACGGGTTGCGATGGGCCACGGACGGACTTTCCCCTGTCTGATCACGCAAGCACGCCCGCATGCCGTCGGGATGGCCTGATCAGGCAATCCCGGCTTGGTGCCAATTTCCCCCCTCTCCTTCACATCATCGTATACCCATAGGGGGTCCTTGGTGTGGAGGTGCAATTCCTCGTTTATATGCATGGGAAACAAGCAAAAAAAAAAGAAAAGATGACTCAACCGCAGTTGCGTCTGATCACACTCTGACGGGCTGCACCCGCAGCTATGAAGGGAGGTGTGATCCCGCAACTGCGGGTCAAATTCCTCCGGAAGGAATAGCTTCGCTTCCCCTCTGCTTCTGCTGGTGCGTGTGACCGCAACCCAGTGAAAGATCAAGACCACGTTACTCTGTCTGTAGCAGTAGAAAAGAGCAAGAGACCAGTGGCACCTTAAAGACCAGCAAAATTCATGGCAGCAGTGACTCACGAAAGCTCCTCCCGTTCCACAAATTTTGTTAGCCTTTAAGGTTCTCTTGGACTCTGTGCTCTTTTCTACCTCCTCAGTGACCATTAGTTCATGTGTTAGAACTGCATTTTGTTCCAGCCTAAATATGGAAGATTTTCCTGGGCGTAATTGAACTGTGGGAATTCAAGGCAATATTAATTTTAAAAAAAAAATTATTTATAAGCCTGACTTGGAAATCTAGCAAAAAGTGGCAGACCTTGGCACATCCGCATATCGCTCTGGTTTCAGTCTTTTGACATTTAACATTTTTGCAACCCAAAGAATAATGCCGTCTGAGCTTTAAAGAGACACTAAAGAGAGTCTTGAAAACTATAGTGTCGCGTGGGATGAGTAGGTCTGCTTTTTTATGAGTATTTTGTGGGATTTTTGTAGAAGGGGTCAATTGGCACTAGAATATTGAACACAGCTCCTCTGACGCGTACCTGGTCAGGGTTTGAGCTTGCTCTTTGAGATCTTTAAAGGGCTTAAAACTGCCCATAGGACAAACCTGAGCCGGCTGACCTTTGCCTCACCCAAGATCTTGATCTTCCATCTCCACGGTCATTAGTTTAAATCAGAAATTTCCCATTTGTCTCAGTCCTTCTTAGTTTGGTCATTTGTAACTTCGAATTACAACACAGGCAAATAATTTGCCTGCCACAGGAACTCAGACGGTGTTCTGAGTTTTAGAGAGCAAAGAAGAGGTAAAGAGTCAGGTGAGAATGAGGATGGTGGCGGAGGAAGAGGTTAGAAATGGGCTCTTTAAATTAAGTGGCTTGAACTCTGCCATTATTACGTACAAATCTGTTTCCCATCTTTCTGCCTTTGCAAGGGCCGGCAAGGCAGCAAACAGTTTAAAACCTACATAATTTTCCTCCAGTTTGCATTTCGTAACAGTTTACATTTCTCACAGTTTGCATTTAACTTATGGATGAATGTTTTACTGCGTATTCTATAAATATGTATGCACAAGTCTGAAAGGATTCTCTGTTGCTGAGCCCCCCACCCCCGCTCCCAGATAACATTGCAAAATTATTTAATTCATTCTGGGTTGTTTTTTTTTAATGGATTGAAGTTTTCTTTCGGAGTTGCATCAGGCAGTGAATCATATAACTTCTGAATTGTTTGAACAAAGAAGGCCATACAACAGTTGCGTTTTTACGAGCAACGAAGCAAAATGTTTTGAAAGCAAGGTTGCCTTTCACTTTCTCTCGCAAAAAGAAGCAGATGTGTCGGAGGGAGACCGGTGTCGGTCTCCCCGGTAGCAAAATATCAACTGAGCACTTTGCAGAATTAGGAGTTTGTTGTGGCAGAAGGGTTTGTTGGCCGGGACCTAGAGATACTGAGAAAGGCTGCGTTCCAGAGCTTTGGACGCTTCTCTTGTTGTATGCGCTTCTCATAGGGTCTCGATCCTGTCCCTTTTGTTCTTTTGAAATTTTAAAAGGCGTTTAATATCGGACTAGATTTCTCCATCTTCTTTCCACGTTCCTCGTGTGAGGTTACGTTGCTGTAATCTGTTGCAGTATTAGTGAGGGTGGAAGAGGGAACTCGGGGGACGTGAAGAAGAATAGATGAGTTCGAGAAGGAAGGGGGCTGGAATGGAGGACTTGGACGCGCGGCACGTTGGGTCTCTGTTAAATAAGTTTAAACATCCTGCTCATCGCTCGTGGGGTCGGGTGGTCTAAAAACCTCCACGGATCAAGGCGTTTCCTCTGAAATTACAGAAATCGGACTTTGCAGCTCGGTCATTTTAGTATGTGAAAATTCATCACACTTATTAAAGAAGGTCTGTACGGGAGTCCTGTTCCCGGCACTGGCTGAGGACTGATTCAGCAGCAGCAGCCGTAAAAGGAAAATTGTTATTCCTGAGGATCGGTCACCTCTCCCTTGCGTCGTAAATGTTTGTAAAATATTGTGGGCAAAAAGGTCATGTGTAATGTGTGTCGGGGGCATGCGCCTGTATTTATTTATTTTATTTTATTTATAATTAAATTTATACCACGCCGCCCTCCCAGCGCGCCATAGCAACAAATACCTTTATAGCACAACAACAAAGCAAAAAAATGTGGTGTCAGGTGGTCTTCCACGTCGCATCTCCCGTGCTTCTTCCGATACGCTTCTTATTGTTTATGGAGCTGAAAAGGAAGATCGGAATTGACCCACAGATGTTCTGACGTCTATATCCTCAGAAGCCCGGGGTGCGTTCTTTCTTCTTGCAGTTCCTCTCCATCCGTCATGCAGCGTGGGGACTTCCCACGTCCATTCATCTCTGGGTTCCCCGTCGTTGCTGTGCCAAAAGTCTCCAGACCGTCCCAAGCCACAAAATCATTGCTATCTAGGGCAAGAGTTACCCCTCCTCTTTTCCTCTAACCCAATTATATCTAGCGTTCTTCAGCTCTTTGGCCCTTTCGCAGAGAAACCTTCTGATAGCTTCTGGCGCGCAAAATAATATCAATGTCCTTTGTGTTCCAAAGAAGCGTGCAGTCAAACAATGGAAGAACTTCAGTGAGACCCACCCGCTAGTACATTTTCACTTGGCGATTCTAGGTTGTGACCTCCGAGCGGGTGGTTGTGTCCAGCCGGTCTGTGGCGTTTGAAGCAAATGCCCTTGTAACTTCAGAAACCATGTTTTGACCTGACCTGAGGTAGAAAATCATGGTTCGGCTGTACTACAATAGATGGGGAAACACGGGGGAAATCCCTGAGACATAACGGAGGTGCTTCCTACCATTAAAAGTATTGAAAATGTTAAACCTGAATGGATGTAATGATACAGTCCGAAATATCTACCCATTTTCTTTCTCCGGTTATGTCTAGGCTGGGCTCAGTTCCTAACCTAATTTGGTAGAGTTTTACGTCGGTTAGGTTTTGGGCACACCTTATATTTACAACAACATGTTTTACACCCGTATGAGAGCCATCGAGGACTGTGGAGTACTAACCTCGAATGACGTCCCTGGAGCTCTGGTCTAGTATTATGAGTTGTAACTTTGAGCGTTCCCTTTCGAGCATTCAAATTTGCAAGAGCAGCTAGATTCTAGACCAGGCTCTTGATTTAGTTCTTGTGGAGTGGCAAGAGGTGTCAGGAACAGCCCTGTAGGCCAGTCTCCATGAAATGTTTTTTCGCCGGACAGAGAACCCAGGGCTGCTCGAAGACTGGGCAGGCGTTTTCAGTAAGTTTGCCGGCCGTGAGCTTCTCAGTCTTGCCGTCTGAACCCAGGTGGTGGTGGTGGTGGGGGGGGGTTGTGCGTGTCTGCTTCTGAACCGAAGACAGGAGTGCATTCATAACCTGGGAATCAAAATTTCTGCTGTTTCCCCCTATGGTTTATAATTGTAAAAACGGGAGAGCGGCTACTGTTGCGATCAGCGATTAGTTCCAGATACTTTCTTCCTTTCATTTAAAATGCTTGGCTTAATGTTAAATTATGGAGCAGTTTGTAATTTTTGAAACCTTTTCACTTATTTATCACGACCGCTTCGGTCTGCAGATAGATTTTATTTTAAAAAGAGGGAAAATGGAAAAGGAATGTTCCCGATGGTTTGACTGGGCAGGTCCTTGCCGACATGTGTCCCGTGTTGCTGGTTTCTACCATTCTGTGTATTGTTTATTTTCCCTGCTCAGACAGGAGAAAAAAAGATATCTGAATGTAGGCTTCGCCCCCCTCCCTTTCTAAATAGAAAATTGGCTAGTGAACCATGCTTCGAGAGGCTGAGGGGAAGCGTCTTTCTTCCCCAGCATTAATTAACTCAAGTTCGTTACGACGTTGAGTCTGCTGCACAGTTTTGCCTTGTTTGTGCTAAATCAGGTCAGAGAGGGAAAAAACTTTTCAAGCAGACACTGTGCGTTAGCCCAGAAGAATGAAGACGGGAGAATCAAACTGGTATAGCTATTACGTAGAATTAAATTGGCCTTTGAGGTGTCTCCCCAACCCCCCCTTTTGAGTCATACGCAAGGAGGAGGGTGTGAGACATGAGGGAGCCAAGCTTTCTTAACATTGTGGAAATAAATTCTGTCTAATTTTAGGGTAACTTAAGTAGGGAGCCTACGATGCTTGCACGGGAGTGGGTTGGGCTGATTAGAAGAAAGGTGAAAAACAGATTACCAAAGAGGACACAGAGAGAGAAAGAGAGAGAGAGAGAAGGTAGCTGTTCTGTCTGCTTCGGGTACCAACCACGAGGGGGTTCGCTGCCCGTGCCCGGGTTGAAGCCGCTGCTCTTCGCTTTTCCCGGAGTCTTTTCTTTCCGCGGGATCCCTGTTGCTATTGGGTGTTGTTCAAATATAAAGCTCTACTAGTCTGTGTTCTTAAATCACAGCGTTTTTTTGGTCGAAGTCCTTATTTTGGGAACTCGTGATAATAACGGAGTAGCGTGACGCACACCTTCAGATTTTCCGCGCGCTCTCTGGAGCCCGGCCAAGTTGGGCCGAAAGTCCCACTGACTCATTGTTAGCCAGAGCTTTCTAATTTCAGCACTCTGGGCGAGAAAGGAACGGAAAGGGGGCACGCCGTGGGCTAATATAGCGTAAGTCTCGCTAGCCCCGCGGAGGGTGGAAATTTATGTACTATTCATTCACCAGGGAAGTCGTTTGCCAGGGTGCTACTGACAGTTTCTATGACAACCCAAAGAAAGCCTTTGCTGGAAAGCCAGTGGCTGGGAAAGAGGGAATGTGAAAGAGAGAAGGAAAGAGAGAGAGAGAGAGGGAGGGAGGGAGAGACCTAAAAAGGAAGAGACATAAAAATTAGACTTGGAGTTGGAAAGTTGTACTTGAAGTCATTAAAACTCATAACCCCCTGCAAGGCTTTGGGGGACTGTAATGTACAAGAAAGGATGGAAGAGAGAGAGAGAGAGAGAGAGAGAGAGAGAGAGAGAGAGAGAGAGAGAGAGAGAGAGAGAGAGAGAGAGAGAGAGAGAGAGAGAGAGAGACTCTCTCTTTTCTTAAAGGATGTTCTTAAGAAGTCTTTCAGCTTTGCAATCTTCCAGGTCACTATATATGGGATAGCTGAAGACGTATATTATGTCACTCATTTTGAGGGGAGAAGGGATTCTCAGATCTGTAGACTGAGGCCAAGTAAGGCAGTGAGAAACATTTTCTTTTTTTTCCCTCTCCATTTTTTTGACACCCTCCCTAACCCTGGAGGTCCGCGTATCTGTCCTCCTCCATGTTTTCTTTCTCGGGTCCCCCCCCCGCCCCCCTGGTACTTTCCTCTTATTTTGCTGTCCAGAAAGGGCCTCCTGTATTTTCTACTTGCTTTCCCTTTGCTTGTTGAGTTTTGTGTCTGAAGTTTCCCTGAGATCCTATTCATCCCATTTTATTTGTGCAATTTATAACATGTATCATACACACACACACACAAAACCCAATCAAGCAATAATAATAATAATAATAATAATAATAAAAATAATAAAAATCTTAGTTTTCTGCGTTAGATACCAATAGGACTTATTGAAACAAACTGTCCACATTTAAGAATTGTTTCTCCCTTCCCCGCAAGACTTCACTGACATGAATGGAGTCTACGAAGCGCTCATTTATAAACCGAGTCCTAGAAAGCGAGTGTGTATGAGACTGTTCGTATCTCCTACGTTCTAGAGATGGAATGAATATGCCGAGTCAGGCTGTTACTTTCTGTTGCGGTCATAAAAACAACCCAAGAGGGCTCCGTGTTTCCCACGAGTTCCTGTTGCGCTCAGCAACTGTGGGTGCCAGTGTTGACGATCCGTCCTTTGTTTCCACATCGCTCTTCTTATTAAATGACCAATCCCACCAACAGTATGCTCACTTGCTCCTCTGGATTATGGCACAAGTATGGTGGTTGTCAAGTGCACAGAGTTGGCATTGGCGGGGGGGAGAGCGGTGCTACACAACGCTCCCTCTAAGCTGTGGACTCTTGTGAGCAAAAATTCCACTTTGTGAGCTACTGGCATTAAAGGTACGAGTGAGTGGGTGATTTGGCTCCTGCATAAATCAGTTTGCTCTTTTGCCATCCTTCCTGAGCTAAGACAAAAACGTGTGAGTCGGAGGCTAAAACATTGTGAGCTAGCTCACACTAACTCAGCTTAGAGGGAGCACTGGTGCTACAATCATAATGGCTTCCAGGCTGTGTCGTTCAGTTCCATAGATGCTGATGTGAGCATAATCTACAGATCCCCGTAGATGCAAAATGCCAAGCGTGTGTCAAAAATGCCCCAAAAGCAAACCTGGTTTTTCTACTGTTGTTATCCCATTATGAACTGGGCCCGTCGGGGTGGGCTCGAGTGTCCAGACACCTCGAGCAGCTGAATAGCAGTTGGGTACTCTTGTTCAGTATGGAGATACTGCTTTAAATCAAAACTACGAAGACTCCAAGACGGTTAGAAAGGCAGGACGATGACAGTAATAGTTTATTACTCCTTCAGCTACTGAATTTGCAAGGCTCTAGTTCCAGGACTGAGGGGTTTAGTGCGGCGCCCCTGCCTTGGATTCCTTTGAGGCTCCAGTCTGTGGTTCTGACCAAAGGGGACGAGAAGGTTACCGGCAGGGATAGTTGGTCATTTTTCTTTGTTTAGTTTTGGCTCCGTTCCTCTCACGTTTTTCTTCGCTGGGTTTCGCATTCTCAGTCTTTGCAGGTCCTCGTGCCTGTAAATTTAGAGTCTATAAATGTAGTGTTGATTAAATTAATGCTACCCTGCTACAACCTCCCCCCCCTTTTTTTTTTTGCAGGAAACCTTTCCCAGTTTCTAGGATGTAGATTATCTTACAGTTGCACAACAAACCTTTGTTCCCTTAGCATGCGTTAGATTTAACAGCTTCGTTTCCCCAGCGAAAGGTGGTCTTTCCAAAGGAAGGATTCCGGGCCTAAACACCTGGGCACATTCTCATGACAAGGGAAGCGAGCGCTTGAAACGTGGAGTTTAAATTTCCACGACGGACTTTTCGGGATGTTTTTTTGGGGAGGTGGGCGGGGTGGGAGAAGGGCGGCAGTTCACTTTCGCCTTTATCTCCTTCTCCCTTTTCTTCTGCTTCAACTTACACCCTCCCCCCCCCCCTTCTTGACACAGAGATAGAAAAATAATCCCCCGGCTTTTGTGTCTGGATGGAACCCTTCCACCTCAACGGCCGGCCGGCCTGCCTGCGCACTTTCCTTTAATCTGCCTGATGGAGGGGGAGGGGCCGGCTCAGGTATTACCTAACACTACGAGGGACAGATCACCTTTGTCTCACGGCCCTCGGGGGGTTCGTCACTAAGGTCACGGAGGGGTGGGGAAGAAGTCCGTGGCTTTTCCCAAGCAGACAACATATTTATGAACGGCAAAGAGACTGGAAGGCCCCGCGTCTTGCTTTTAAGATCGCGCTGGCTGACTGGGCGGGGGCAAGGAAGGGGGTAGCGGCAAACGTGCCCCCCTCTTAGTTTAAGGAATTAGGGTGCAGGGTGGTGGTGGTGCAACGTGTCTCCGCGGGCATGAACCTGAGAGCTCCGAGGTAGGGGCTGGTGGGAAAGCGGGCCCCGAGGCCCGGGTGGGGCAGGCCGTGGGCAGTCGGGAGAGGCTCGGCGTCTGTCTGATTTCTGTGCTCATCCCCACCTGCGTTCCATCCGTGGCACACTGGACTCCTCGAGCGCTGCCACCATGCGACCAACATTGTGTTTCGAGGCACGCGGCTGGGATGCAAAGGGACATGTAGGTAGAGATAAATACGTAAATAGATAAGTTTTCCTGGGAGGGAATGGAGCCCCATTGCTTTGTAAATGAATCTCTCTTTCTCTGCTCTGCTGGGCGTTATTGGGGTGGGGAGGCCAGGTTTGTAAGGGGTGGGGCGGACGGACAGATAAGAACACTAGCAAGGGGGGGCCCTTGGAGAAGAAGGCCACTGTTGGCTCAGCTGTACCTTTCCAAATGCCCAAATATTTAAAGCGGCAGTCTCAAGAAGGACTCCATCCTTTTCTTTGCCCTCTCACGCTAGCCTTTCATTTTCTGTTGCTCTTCCACACCTTTATTTTCACTTACCATTTCAGCCTTTTTCATTTTCTCTCCCGTTCCCCTTTCTCTACCTCGGCTCTGCCGTCTATTCCTCATTTTGTGCACCGGCATCATTTTTCTAATGTCTTTGTTCTTTATTTTTTCTTCCCAGGTCTTCTTCTTCTTCTTCTTTTTTTTTAATAAATTCCCTTTTGGTTAAAAAACAACAACAACGTAGCGTAAGTAATAATAATCCGGCTGTGGAAGTGTTAGGGTTGGGACATTTTAAATAGTTGCTCTGAACCGAGAACGGTTTAAAACAGTTAATGTTGCCTTGTTGGATAGTTTGAGGGGTAGCGGTTGGGCTGGAAGGGAATAACTCACGTCAGGGAACCGGACCACTTGCATCCCAAGTCTGCAAGGCGTATCGTTAGGGACTGAAGCGGCTGGAAGACCGAAATGGCGAGCAGGTACACAATTAAATTGTGCTGCCCCCCAAAAAAACCATTTCAGCTTGCAGAGCTTCGCTTGAGGCCTGTCGAAGACAATGCTAAGGTCTTTCAAAGAAATAATATCTGTATGTGTTGGGCGTGGGAGGGGGGGTCATGTATCACGTAGGTGGATGTTGCCTATACAAAAGCTTAATCGTAATTATGTCTGCACCGAAAGTTGTAGTTTGGGAAGGCCATTCCCTCCCCCACCCCCCACCCCCACCCCCACCCCGACTTTTCTGCGCTCAGAGTTGCGGGGAGAAGAGGAACAACGGAAAAAGAAAATGAGATAGAAAGAACAGCTGCTTTTTCTAAGGCCCTATGGGACTGTCTCTTGGGGTGGGGGGAGAGAGAAGGGAGGGAAGATTGGGGGGGGGGAGAGATGCTCAGATATTTATTTATTTAAAATATTGTGCCAGTCGCCTGCTTGCCAAAATCCGCCGGCCAATAAAAATTTCATTGCGGCTGGACTTTGCTTATTCATTAGATATGAACTTGACGATTTGGCAAATTGTTTCCAATCTCGTAACTGCACAAGCTCTTGTCTCTCCCGGTGCCACCCCCCCCCTCCCCGATGCCTTCTCCGCCAACCTCCCCCCCACCTCCTTTTCCCTTTGAAGCAGCCATTGGCTGCTCCGCTGTGTGTCTCCTTGCCAAATAGGTGGATCCTTCTCTCCCTCTCTCTCTCCGTCTCTCTCTCCCCCTCTCTTTTTTCCTCCTGGCATGGGCACAGGCAAATGGTTGGGGACTGAGCATGAAAGGAGAAAGCCAGCGAACAAGAGAGTTTAAGAGGGAAAAAAGGGAAGGGGGGGGAAACAGGGGGGACGACCCACCACCACCAAATCCCCCACAACCCAGCAGTTGGGTTCTGCCAGCAGCCGGTCACAGCTGATTCCAGAGTGGAGCCTGGTCCCTTTTCCCCTAGACCCGCGGTCACCCCCTTAAGTTGCATCTTTGCCTTCCTGCCAACGCTTGAAAAAGCTGCTCTCCCCCCCCCGCACCCACTTCCCCACCTGATCAGTCGCTGTTGTTCTCCTGATTTTTATTCCCCCCCCCCTTGTTCCTCCATATAGGATTTTTTTTCCCCCTTGCAGAGAGACATTTGGCATCCTTAGACCTATTCTGTATTTGTGTGTGTATGCGCGAAGGCGGAGAGGTGGGGGGGGGAATGTTGATTTATTTTTGTCCCTGGCTGATTTTTCTCCCCCCTCCATTCCTAACCTGGTTTCTTCCTATCTAATCTTTCTTTTTTGTTTTTTTTGCCCTCCCGTTATTTTTTAAAAAAATTAAATAAGACTAAAACAGTTTTGTGAGTGGGTCAGAGTGGGGGATGCCGGCGTCAATTGTTTCCCGTCTAATTTAGGAAACCGTTCTGCACTTTTTTTTTTTTCCGGGGGACTTCCTTCTTAACATTTTGCGACTTTCCTCCTTCTTCTCCCCTCCTTCGGCTTCCCCCCTCGCGGTCCTTGCGTCCTCCCCTTTCCACTCTCTGCAATTCTGAGCCCAGAATTTCTGAATCGGGGGCTTAGCTTCGTCGGGATGAGCCAGAGGAATGGTAATTATTTCCACTTTTGACTTTTTTCCCCCCCTGGATGCTTTTGCCTTTGGAGGGAGGGGGGAAATCTTTATACATTATATATATATATTTAAAGGTAGAGTCAAAAAACCCCCTAAAATTACGTGATTAGATACAATTATCCAGAGCATATCTGCCCAGCAAGGGGATCCGAACCAGTTTTCTTTCTAAGCCCAACATTGCAAACCAACTTTTATTACTTTTATTGTCAAGGGTGGTCACATTTGACTTCTGTTGTTTGATGCTGTGTTAAAAATTATTAGTTCTTGTTCTAACTGCAGTCTGGAAACAATCTCCCCCCCCACCACCACAATATTCTTCCTCCTCGACACCCCCTTTCCACTGCTGTGTTTTATCTTGTTGTTTGCTTGATGGCGTTTGGTGCTCGCCTGTTTGTTCCTGTGATTCTTGGCAGTTTGCGATGGTTTGGGAGGCGTCATATGAACTTTTGGTATGAAGGGTGATTCTTCCTTCTCGGTGTTCTAACATTTCTCCCCCCCCCTTTTTTTTTCTTTTGTTTTGCACCCTCTTCCGTCTCGCCCCGTTCCCCTTAGGATGAATTCCACCCCTTCATTGAAGCTCTCCTTCCTCACGTCCGTGCCTTTTCCTACACATGGTTCAATTTGCAAGCTCGGAAACGAAAGTACTTCAAGAAGCACGAGAAGCGGATGTCAAAGGATGAGGAGCGCGCCGTGAAGGACGAGTTACTTGGTGAGAAGCCCGAGATCAAGCAGAAATGGGCGTCCCGGCTGCTGGCCAAGCTACGCAAGGACATCCGCCCAGAGTTCCGCGAGGACTTTGTCTTGACCATCACCGGCAAGAAACCCCCGTGCTGCGTCCTCTCCAACCCAGACCAGAAGGGCAAAATCCGCAGGATTGACTGCCTGAGGCAGGCCGACAAGGTCTGGAGGCTGGACCTAGTTATGGTCATCTTGTTCAAAGGGATCCCTCTTGAAAGTACTGATGGGGAGCGACTGTACAAGTCGCCGCAGTGCTCGAACCCGGGACTCTGCGTCCAGCCACACCACATTGGAGTCACAATTAAAGAACTGGATCTGTACTTGGCGTATTTTGTTCACACTCCTGGTAGGTCAAAGAGAAAAAACACCACAATACTGTTTGTTGTTTCCCTCCCCCTCCCCCTCCCCGGCCCTTTGTGTGTTTAATTTTAAAGGCAGTCGTTTTTCCCCCCAACGTGTCTCTTCTCTCTCCCTCTGTTTCCTCCCATTTACCCTTAACATATCTGCTAACCTGCCAAATATGCCGGGATGACCCCCTTCACGCTCAGGAGTTTGCGTGGCAAAGTGGCCCTTTGGTGACTTCCTGTCTCACTCCTGCCTACGATGCCCACAACTTCCTATGCGGGAACGGATCCTCTTCTCCCCACCAGGATGAACGATACCAAATAGGAATGTCTGTGTACAGAGGCCTGATTACTAAGTATGGGAAGGGGCTTGTGATTTTTGCTAGGTTTTGAAATTTTAAGACGCATTTCTCTCTCCAGGTGAGCTTTCTGTCTTCTTTGCTTAATGCCACCCCCCCCTCCCCCAATTCCTTCTGTTGGTTCGGTGTCGCAGGTCGATGTGCTGGCAACCTGCGGCAACAAAACAGGCAAATGGGAACTGCCAGCTGCTTGAAGTGGTGTGTGGCAGCGTTAGAGCGACCGCACTGCATTTCCCCGGTCCGCTGTCCCAAACAGGCGCAAGTTCCTCAAGGGGAAAGGAATATGGACGAGATGATAAGGAACCCTCTTATTTTCTTTTGTCTCCGTGGCCTTCCCCCTACCACCCCCCCGCCAACACATGCGTTTCATGCAAACATGCCTGTCTTTAATTTTGTTTCCATGCTTCTTTGGGGCTCTCCTTTTTTGTTTTGCTTTGCTTTCAAGTCGGAACAGAAACGCCTGGTTAATCTTTAGCCTTTGCCCAGAGACACCCGATTTGCTGCCGACTTTGGGCAGGCTCTGGCGGGCGGAGGGTGTTTACCTTTCGCCACGGCAAGTTGTCATGAAAAGCGTCTGCCCTGGTCCCCACGTTGTTCCTCTCCGACTCCTCGCTACTTCCCCCCCCCCATTTTGTTTTCATACGGAGGAGTCGAGCGCTCAGTCATTCGAGCCTTGGCTTCCCTTTTGTTTTACTTCCCCCCCTCCCGTTTCCTGGATAACAGCAAATCTCTGCCCTGTGAAATCTGGCGGTCGGTGTGGTTACCGCCTCGTGTGTCCCGGCATCGTTTGCGTTTGTGCCGTTTCCATCTAATTATATCGCCAGGAGTCTTTTCTCCTTTTTTAGCCTGTGCCCCCCCCCCACCCCCATGCATGTGTGGCGGCCGCTGGACAATGTCAGGCGGGTCATCTCAGGGCCTGCGGATGGCGTAACTGGCACGCTTCTACCGTCCAGGCGGCCCAGAGCACTTCCAGACTTGGCCAGCAAAAAACAAACCGTGCTTACAGCGTCCCTTTTCTTTTTCTTTTACAAATTCCTTTTCTGTACTTTCCCATTCTCCCTTCGTCCAAGTAAAAACTGGAGGCCCTTTTTACCTTTTCACACCGTTCATTCTTAGCGCTGAAACATTCCCTCCTGTCCCCCAGGCTGGTACGGAATTTCTTCCATGTGCCCAGGCACTGGCGTGTCAAGCACCCTTCTCAGGGTCCATGCAGACATGCTAGTTTTTCATACGTAGGCAGGGATGCGCAAGTAAAGCGAAACAGGGGCCTGTCTGTATTTCTGTATTTATTGATTTTCCTTGAGTGTACCCTGCCCTTTAAGTCCATAACAGGCCAACGGGGGCAGTTCACAAAATCATACTAAAGGAGCTTGAAAAAGAACTTGCAAACTGACCGGAAATATCAAAACCCTCTCCCGAACTGATTAATCCAGTTCCAGGCATGCAAGAGCGCAAGGCAAGTTTGTCAGGTGAGCTGGCTGGATCACTCCCAGCTTGTCTGCCGCTGCTGCTGCTGCTGCTGTGGAGGCTCAGAGAGTTTTGCCTTCCGGGTTGACAAACTAGGCAACTGAGCAGTCGGAAAGCATCATTCGGTCTCGTAGCTGTCCGTCTCCCCTGCTTTGATGCTTATGTTTGTGTGCTCAGAGGCACACAGTGGGACTGAACAGGCAATATTGCTTACTCACTCATGTGCACGCATGCACGCACCAAGCTACCTAGATCTCCGAGGCTTCATTTTCTGAGAGGGGCGGGCTCCCTCATCTCCAAAGGGCTGCTTGGTCAGGAGGTGATGAACTTGCCTGGAACGGCAACAGCTCATTTGTGGTCACCGTGGGCAAATACTAAGAGTCACACAGAAGGCCCGAATTTACCCTTAAAAGGCGAGGGTGGGGAGGGCCGTAGACGAGGGACCTCCCCGGGGGACGCTCCGGCCGGTGATGATACTGCTGCTGCAGCCCGCAAAAAGACCAATCTGATTTTTATTTCTATTTTTTTGCTCCTGTGAACTGAAGCAGGAAGTCCAAGAAATGTCACTTTGTTTGCAAAGCCTAGTTTTAAGGCCTGCACTCAGATTTCAAAGGCAGTGTTGGAAAAACGCTGTGGCTCCTCGTCCTTTGGCGGCATTTATGGGGAGGGGATGGATGCCCGGTGCCAGACATGCGTTTTACAGGCCAAGCTCTCTGAGAATCAGTTGCAAGAGTTTGGAGCCTCCTCCTACGGACTTCTAACTGAAAACGGTTTGGCTTCCTGTGTCTGTGCGGATCCCAGGCGTAATACCAGGGACGAGGCAGGGTGGGGTTTCAGTGGGATATGCGGCTGCATTCTTCCAAAGGTGTTCTCTGGGAGGGCGTCAGGAATGAGGGGCTGCCACCCGAGGCCTGCTGCTCATCTAAGGGAGGAAGATTTTGGTCCTTTCTGCACTAGACCTTAAATCCTGCTTCAATCCTGTTCCCGAACTTACATTCTACACGACACGCAAGTTCACCCTGTAATTATCTTAGGGTATTTCTACATTCTACGCTACACTCAAGTTCACCCCTCTAATTATCTTGGGGTGTTTTTTGTTTCCACATTACCCGGTTTTGCCCCACACTTGTCCCTGGATAAACGGATACTTTCCGCGCTTGGATCTCATCCCTGGTTTTATCAGAGTTCAACTCGCGACACGATAACCTTGCATTGATCCCTGGTTATAACAGCATCCGTTTATCCCGGGACAAGTGTGAGGCAAAACCAGGATGTGTAATGTGACGTGGAAATGAAAAATACCCCGAGATAATTACAGGGGTGAATTCGAGTGTAGTGTAGAATGCAAAAATACCCCGAGATAATTACAGAGGTGAACTCGCGTGTAGTGCAGAATGTAAAAATACCCCGAGATAATTACAGGGGTGAACTCACGTGTAGTGCAGAATGTAAAAATACCCCGAGATAATTACAGGGGTGAACTCGCGTGTAGTGTAGAATGTAAAAATACCCCGAGATAATTACAGGGGTGAACTCGCGTGTTAGTGTAGGATGTAAAAATACCCCGAGATAATTACAGGGGTGAATTCGAGTGTAGTATAGAATGTAAAAATACCCCGAGATAACTACAGGGGTGAACTCGAGTGTAGTGTAGAATATTAAAATACCCCGAGATAATTACCGGAGTGAACTCGCATGAAGTGTAGAATGTAAGTTTGGGGACAGGAGGATTGAGGCAGGATTTAAGGCCTAGTGCGGAAAGGACCTTATTGTCATCGACCCCTATCCCGGGTTCAAAGGCATATGTTGCTCTTAAGCTTAGGAAATAGGGTCTGTGAGAAATACATTGGGCTTGTGAGATGGTCACTGCATGGCACCCCTCCCACATCTGTCCCTGCTTCCTGCTGGGATTTGCCCTTGACAGGTCCCTGCTGTGACCTGTGGAAGACAGGCGCCCTGGCCTGTGTGCGCAGTATAGGGTTTTGCTACTTCAGAGGGGTGGGACTGTGTTAAGAGAAAAACCCTCATCAGGCAAATGGAGATGTGGGAGCATGATCGGGGGAAACCTGCGAACCAGGGGTAGGGTTGAATAACATTCCCTGGGACTGCTGATCCCCTCCCCAGCTTCTTTTAATTCTTTTTTTGCCCAACCAGTCTTCAAAACTGGGGTGGAGGGGGAATGGTTTCCCTTTCAGGGGTTCTGTATTTTCACTCTCTCTTTGCGAGGTGGTGTAAAGTTCTACCCTAAATGACGGCAGCCCCGTTACCTCTTGCGTGTAGTTTTAACGGACAGTTTCTTTCTTGGTGGCTCCCAGGGGCGGATTAAGGCTCACCGGTGCCCTAAGCACTTACCAATCTCGGTGCCCCCCTCCTTTCCACACTGACCCCAGTCCATTTTAGTGGTAGACCTGGCTGACCGGATAGACAATGCAGGTGGCAGCAATACAAAAATTTATTCCTATGATAACACAGTATACTGTACAAACTAAGCCAAGCTTTGGCTACATACAGTTCTACAAAAACGCAGTACAATTTTATCAATTTTTTTTTTTGCAAACTTTCATTCGCTTGTTTTTTTCCTTTTCACCCTTTCCCCAACTTTGTGGTGCCCCCTTTGGCCCTGGTGCCCTAAGGCACGTGCTCAGTCTGCTGAATGGCTCATCTGCCACTGGTGGTTCCAAGCTGGAGATGATGAAATGGCAAATGGCAGGGCACAAAACCGCGTTCCTGCATGGCCATCGGTCAGTTCAGAAACTTCCTTTCTGTTTCCCGCGTTAGAAATTCGATACTCGTGCCTGTCAGGTTTTCATACACGTGTATCAGCCGCGGAAGAAAGGCTGAAAAGTCCCCGAAGGGCCACCCGTGAGTGAATGCTGCCAAAGTAATTGCTGGACGAGCATTAGGAATGATGGGGAGAAAGTTTGCAGAAATAGCAGCATGCCTTTTCCCCGAGCTCTAGCAAGATGCGAATGAGTAAATGAATCCCAATCTGGAGTTGGGTTATGAGGATTGTTTTTAATTTTATTAGCGTGATACCGCTGAAGGCCACTGGGCCGAATGCGTGGTTTCGTTTAAAGTAATCAGATAATCTCTCCCTCCCCTCGTTTTCTTCTTACGACAGCCCTTTGAGGTAGGCCAGGGTCACCCACTCGGCACCCTGGCTGAGCAGGAGCTTTGACCTGGGGTCTCTCGTGCGGGGTCTGCCTTCCAGCCACTGCACAACATTGCCTCTTGCCTTCTGTTGTAATTAATTGCAGATCCTATTTAAGCGGCCCAGTTGACCAAAGTTTCTAACTCCTGCTGACAGAGAGGTAAAATATTTGCATATGTTTCCCAGGTGATTGACAGGTGATTATTTCTGTGGTGGTGGGGGGAAGGGGAGGGTTTGCTTCCTTCCTGTCCTCCTGGCCCTTCCCCTACAACGATGGAGGAGGAGGAAGAGATTCCCTGCTAGCGTGGGGTGTGTGTGTGTCTATCAGCTCTATTCTTCTGGTTACAGCCAGTCCCCCACCTCCTAAGGCAAGTCGCCGAAGAGATGATCTTCTTCCCAAATGGACTGCAGTGAGCTTTTTCGATGGTGTGACTTTTACTTCTCATGCATGGAGCTCCCTCTAGATCCACAGCCTGTCCACTGTACCTGTTCGCATCTTCGGTCATCCGCCCCATCCCACCCACCCACCCCCGCCCCGCTGTCATCTTCTGCTCTGCTCACGGACCTGACACTCCGGCCTCCCGTCCCTCGGGGGTCAGAGTCACTCCGAAGTGACCCTTGGAGGGAAGGACAGAAGCCAGCTCCCTGCTTCCTCCATCCTTTGCTCGGTCGGTTTTCTTCTTGTGCGCTGCGCAACTGAGCAAATCTGCTGTTTGCCAGTTTCGTTTCTGCGCACCACGGGCCCCGAGATGGGCTATAAATGCCGTGGAACAATGCTTCTGGTTAGTCCAGGGCAGTGTGGGAAAGATTGACGCTCACCCAGCTGGGATGTGGCGCTCCGGGGACTGTCGGCGTTTTGTGTCTTTGCTTTCCTAGCCTGCGCTCTCTGCCAGCGTGGTCCTCAAGGCACTTTGTGGCCCGCCTTGTCTGCCTTTCCCTCACTTAAGGAAGTCCTCTGGGAGACGCCCTCCAGAATGGAGGAGCCAAAGAGTTTGCATTATTTGAAGGAGGCTTTTGGATTCTGGGCATAACCGTAGTCTGTGTCTCCCCCACACTGGCTGCTATTCAGATTGCCATCTCTCATTGAGTAGCAATAAGCACAGTCACCCTCGCAACCGGCCCGTGAGGAAGGTCAGTCTATGACCCATGGATTGTAGTTTGGGGCAGGGGTGCCCTGGGACTGAGAGAGAGTGGCGCCCCAAAGTTCACCGGGGAAGTTGATGTCAGACATGAAACCAGAGCTAGCCACGTCTGCTACCACGGCTCAGTGTCTGGGATCTCTGGGGTCAGCCATTTGCAGAGCTTTTCAATCTGTTCCAGGCAAAGAAAGGGCCGTGTCCGGTCTCCAAACCAGTGGCGTGGGATGGGGCGGTTGCCTATCGCGTTGGTGTTTTCCTGCACTTCCCATAAGAGGGGAGATTTCAGCTCAGCAAGGTCCTCTTGCCCTTGAACCTCAGCTAGGTGCCCCCAGGGAAGAGTGCACTGTCCTACCCACATGCAGTGGGCATCTTGGTGGGCGGGGGAGTAGAGTTGCCATGCTGCCGCCCCCTTGTTCCGTTTCAAAAGACTATGCAACGTTTTGTGTGCCAAGCAGAGGAGATCTCGCCGAAGAAAAGACGGCTGGCAATTTGACTAGGTTCAAGACTGGCCACTGGGGTTAAGAGTCACCAAACGGCATAGGCCAGAGAGGGGAGTCTGTCCTCCGCAGCGTCACAGGCATTGTCCAGTAGGGTCCTGTGATACTCATGCTGTTATATTTTGGAGAGCCTTTCTGATCACAGGGCTGGGGAGAGAACAGCTTCCCCTCCCAGCAGTCGTTTGTGAGTGCTGGGAAAGGCTGTGTCCCTAAAATCAGGTACTCCTTTTAAGGAAGGGTTAGGGTTCCTCACAAAAACTAACGACTATTTAACATTTGTCGTCCGATAAAGAAAATAACCTGGAAAGACCTGGTGTTTTCTTCCCGCTAGGAAATGGGTTGGTGCTCCTGTGTTTTAGGAAAAGGGAAATGGACGCTGTTGTATGAATGGCAGGGAATTCTGGAAAAGACGCCTACAGGCAGGAGGATGGAGAGTGACGTGGGTGGTTATAAGGAAACCTCGGGCTTCTGGGGGTCCATTCTGGCCTTTCCCGGGTGTTTCCTCGAGGTGCCCTGGGGTCTTTCAAAACCAGTTTGACTAGAAATCGTCATGAGGCAGAGCGTAAAAGTGGTGTGCCGTGGATGAACGCAGGTTCACGATACCACCGTTGTGTTCTGCCCACAGCCAGGGAGATGTATAGTGAGAGGCGTAAAGCAGTAGCAGGCCATAGGCAAAGTACCCCGGGTGAGTTTCTGGGAGGTCGGCTGTGAAGGAACCAGCCCGATAAGGGGACTGAGGTGAAGACCTGGAAGAAAAAAATCAGGAAAAATCAGGAAGGGGGGAAAAAACGCCCCCTTACCCCCGACTCCCCCCCACCCCAGGTTTTCCAATGGAAAAATGAAAAATTTGGAGGGAGCCCTGGGGTGGTAGTGGGGAAATCCTATGATATTTTTTTTCTTTTGGAGTGACGGAAATGGTTCTCAAGAAAAAGTTTTTTCACATTCAAAATGTAGAGCATGAAAAAAAAATCCCAGCAATTTTTTCACTTGGAAAATTGGGTGAGTTGGGAGAGCCCTGGGGAAAAAAGTCTTATATGAAATATTCCGTCTTTTTGAGTGAGAAAAAAAAATCTTGTCCTTCAAAGCATCGCACTCATCCCAAATATATACGGCATTGAAGAAGTTTGAGGACTTGCTAAATTTTTCCAGTGGGGAAACAAACTCTCATACTGTAAAGGTAAAGGTAAAGGTTCCCTTGCTCGAAAGCCAGTCGAATCCGACTCTAGGGTTGCGGTGCTCATCTCCGTTTCAAAGCCGAAGAGCCAGCGCTGTCCAAAGACGTTTCCGTGGTCATGTGGCCGGCATGACTAAACACCAAGGTGCACGGAACGCTGTTACCTTCCCACCGAAGTGGTACCTATTTATCTACTTGCAATTTCTTGCTTTCGAACTGCTAGGTTGGCAGGAGCTGGAACTAGAGACAGGAGCTCACCCTGTCATGCGGCACACCCGGGTCTCGAACTGCTGAACTACTGACCTTCCACAGCCTGCAGTTCAGCGTCTTAACCACTTGAGCCACCGCAGCTCCCTCATACTGTAGATACGCACATTTTCAATTTTTTTTTGTTTAAGGGTAGATAATTTTGGCGACAAATTAACATTCTATAATGTGTTTAATCACAATACATTATTAAAGAATTTGATGTTTTCAGCGTTTCAAATCTTAGCTGAATATCTAGACATGCCAGGCAGTCACACACATTATGAATCCCTGAGACATCTTCTGTCCCAATGACACAAATTCTTTTGTTTACAACAGAATTTGTTCTCTTCCTTCAACTTCTATTTTTTCCTACCTCTCAGATGCCAAAAATTAAAGATTCTTCTGCTATGGTAGCACAGGAGGCAGCAGTCTGCAAGTCTTGATTCATTTATTGGGCATCGTTGCAATTCTTTTTCTTGCAGAAAACAAAGACCTTTGCACCTTTAAATTCCATAAATGTGCCCAGTGGTACTGTTGTACCTGCCGACTGAGTTATAAATGTGTTGTTAAATCAGTAAAATAATGTGTTGTTAAATCAGTAAAAATGTGTTGTTAGGTCAGTAAAATAAGTTTAGATTTGATAGGAAAGCAAACACTGCATGTATCTCAAACGTTCCCCGATTATTGTTTTAATGTGAAAAAGTACGGGGGTACTTTCCCCCCCGTGCTTCAAAACGTATGGAGATTTTACATCTCTAGTGAAGATATTTTTTTTAGCGGAATCATTTGAGGGGGGGAAACACCCCCCCCCGTTACCGTGTGGTCCCTCATTTCCAGCTTGCGTGCGGCTGCTTCCTTCCCCCGCCCCTAAGAGCTACCGCCAGAGCTCAGGTCTCTCTTCAGCCATCGTGGGAACCTTGGATAAGCCGTTAAGAGGAATTAAGACAATTGACACTCTTCATTTTCATATTTTTATCCTGATGAATTAATTGCTCAGGAAAATTGGTTTCCATTAAAAATCCTTCAGCCAGCAGAGGAGGAGAACTTAACCGGACGAGTTGGCGCCTTTCCCAACTCCCTTCCTGTGGGTACCTGAGCTGGGCACTCCCTGCTCACCCGATCTCATCGGATCTCGGAAGCTCAGCCGGGTCGCCCCTGATTAGTCCTTGGATGGGAGACCACCAAGGAAGTCCCTGGTTGTTACGCAGAGGCAGGCAATGGGCAAAACCCACCTTGTTTGTCTCTTGCTCTGACCTGGGTGGCCTAGGCTGTGCCGATCTCACCAGATCTCAGAAGCTGAGCAGGGTCAGCTCTGGTTAGTACTTGGGAGACCGCCAAAGAAGTCCAGGGTTGCTATGCAGAGGCAGGAAAGGGCAAATCTACCTCTGTTTGTCTCTTGCTCTGACCTGGATGGCCCAGGCTGGCCCGATTTCATCAGATCTCAGAAGCTAAGCAAGGTTGGCCTTCGTTAGGACCTGAGAGGGAGTCCAGGGTCTCTCCACATAGAGGCAGGCCATGGCAAACCACCTCTGTTAATCCCTTGCCTTGAAGACCCCTTGATAGGACACCAGAAGTTTGTCTGTGGCACGGTGGCACTTTACACGCACACCTGCACAGGCTGTGTGCAAAATGTGCTGTGTCCCCCGTGCGCTCGGGTATCAGTTCCCAGAGGCCTTTTCTCCTACACTGGGATGAGGCTAGTGGCCTTCCGTCGTAGTAGCCACAGCAGGCCTCCAGCCAAAGATGCTGTGGACCCTGTAAGGCCCCCTCCGGAGTACAGAAATTTGGAGTGCGCCTAGGGGTTCTTCTTTGTCTCTATTCTGGGGTTCTGCGTGAACTTCTGGCCAAGAGGTTAGTCTTGGAAAACATTTAACATCCTCTCTGAACTCTCTCTTGGGACTGTGAGACGTGGGTGGCTGTTTGCCCCTCAGACCCTGTTTACAGACCACTCTCTTCCTCGTGGCTCCGTAAAGCTTCCTTAGCACCATAGGGACACTTTTCAAGTTTCGGTGATTTTGCTTGCCCCTGGCTGTGGTAAAACCTGAACTCACTGTGGAATATTTCAGAAAGGCGGGCAGTAAATAAGGCAAATAAACAAGAAGCGTCTCTGAGTATCTGACACACAAAAAATAATCATAGAAACATAGAATCATAGAATCACAGGATGTTAGCATTGGAAGGGACCTTGCAGGTCATCTAGTCCAACGTCCTGCACTCTGCAGGAGCATAGCCAAAAGATAGCCCTACATACCTACAACATTCCCAAAAGATGGTTGTCCAGCCTCCACTTGAAAATGTCCAGGGAAGGAGCATCCACCACCTCCCAAGGCAGTCTGTTCCACTGCTCAACCACTCTTACAGTCAGGAAGTTTCTTCTGATATCTAGCCGGTATTGACTCCCTTGTAGTTTCCACCCATTAGATCTCGTCTTGCAATCCGGAGCAAGAGAGAATGGATCTGAGAATAGATAATATTGATGTGGAATAGAAAGTGGCATGGCGTTTTCACACCTGGGGAGGGACCCTGACTTAGGCAGAGCCTCTGCTCGGCATGCAGAAGGTCCCAGGTTCAATCCCTGGCATCTCCAGTTGAAAGGGCCAGGCAGGAGGTGATGGGAAAGACCTCCGCCTGAGACGCTGGAGAGCTGTAAAGAGGGGTGTGGCTCACTGGCAGAGCCTCTGCTTGGCATGCAGAAGGTCCCAGGTTCAGTCCCCGGCATCTCTAGTTAAAAGAACCAGGCAGTAGGTGATGCGAAAGACCTTGACCTGAGACCCTAGCTCAGTGGCAGAGCCTCTGCCTGGCCTGCAGAAGGTCCCAGGTTCAGTCCCTGACATCTCTAGTTAAAAGGACCAGGCAGGAGGTGATGGGAAAGACCTTGACCTGAGACCCTGGCTCAGTGGCAGAGCCTCTGCCTGGCCTGCAGAAGGTCCCAGGTTCAGTCCCTGGCATCTCTAGTTAAAAGGACCAGGCAGGAGGTGATGGGAAAGACCTTGACCTGAGACCCTGGCTCAGTGGCAGAGCCTCTGCCTGGCATGCAGAAGGTCCCAGGTTCAGTCCCTGACATCTCTAGTTAAAAGGACCAGGCAGGAGGTGATGGGAAAGACCTTGACCTGAGGCCCTGGCTCAGTGGCAGAGCCTCTGCTTGGCAGGCAGGAGGTCCCAGGTTCAGTCCCCGGCATCTCCAGTTAAAAGGACCAGGCAGGAGGTGATGGGAAAGACCTTGACCTGAGACCCTGGCTCAGTGGCAGAGCCTCTGCCTGGCCTGCAGAAGGTCCCAGGTTCAGTCCCTGGCATCTCTAGTTAAAAGGACCAGGCAGGAGGTGATGGGAAAGACCTTGACCTGAGACCCTGGCTCAGTGGCAGAGCCTCTGCCTGGCATGCAGAAGGTCCCAGGTTCAGTCCCTGACATCTCTAGTTAAAAGGACCAGGCAGGAGGTGATGGGAAAGACCTTGACCTGAGACCCTGGCTCAGTGGCAGAGCCTCTGCTTGGCATGCAGAAGGCCCCAGGTTCAGTCCCCGGCATCTCCAGTTAAAAGGGCCAGGCAGGAGGTGATGGGAGAGCAGCTGCCAGCCTGAGCAGACAAGACTGACCTTGATGAACCGATGGTGTGATTCAGCACAAGGAAGCTTCATTTGTTCATGTGTACTTTCAATCCACTTGAAAGCCAGTTTGGTGTAGTGGTGAAGTGCGCGGACTCTAATCTGGGAGAACCGGGTTTGATTCCCCACTCCTCCACTTGCAGCTGCTGGATGACCTTGGGCAAGCCATAGTTCTGACAAGAGCTGTCCTTGAAAAAGAGCAGTTTCTATCAAGAGCTCTCCCAGCCCCGCCTACCTCCCAGGGTGCCTGTTGTGGGGAGGGGAAGGGAAAGGGGTTGGTAAGCCACTCTGAGACTCCCGAGTGAAGGGCAGGGGGTATACATCCAATCTCCTCCTCCTTTCAGTGCCTTTTGCAGCTGGGCTATACTGTGTGAAATGGCAAAACTCCCCAGCAAGCGATCACTAAAGTGCATTGAAAATGGATGGACAGGGCATCGTTCAGTGCGCGTGAAAGAGTGACCGTCAGTGCAATTTTCCCAAGAAGGAAAGGCAAAGCCGGTCGAAGTGTAGCGTGTGAAGGCAGGCCAGAATCATCTGTGCGCATTTCAAGTGTCACTTGGCAACCTCTGTCCCACCGTGCCCCACCCCAGGCTTGACGGAAGCCGCCCTCGGAGGAAGAGTGGATGAGCCACAGAAATGTTTGTGGGTCCAAAGAGGTCCACGGAGGCCACTCAGGACCCCAGGGTGGGGCTTTCTGTTGATGACGACATGGCTCAGGAGGAAAGGCCTCCTGGGAAAGGAAAGACCTGCTCAGGAGTAGGGCAAACGAGATGAGAAGCAGGCGAGGCAGATAAGAATTCAGTTAATGGAGATCCAGGCAGGAGGAGGAAGGAAGAATGACGCAGGAAGGGAGGGAGGAAGGAAGGAAGGAAGGAAGGAAGGAAGGAAGGAAGGAAGGAAGGAAGGAAGGAAGGAAGGAAGGACCCCGTTGGCTGATGCAGGTATTCAGAGTGGTGGCAGAGGAGCTCACCTGAGGGACTAGGCCTTGAATCCGTGGACAGGGTAACCCGATTCCTGGCTAGGGCAAAGGGCGGACCATTGGCTGCTCTGGCAGGAGCCCTGGAGAGGGGAGCTCTTCCCGGGCCTCATGGTGAAGCCACGGTGCCGCGGGCAGAGGCCGCAACCAAAAGAACCGGGAAGATGCCCCCTCCGCCCAGCTGCAGCCCACGGCCAGCTTGTGGCAAACCAGAAAGGGGAACCCGCCCTCATCTGGAGAAACAAGAGCCTCATCCAGCCTCGGGGACACTGGGTTGTCTTTGGGGGGGGGCGGTCCACGGCACCTGTAAAACTCTCCTCCAAAACCATATTTCGGAGGGATTAACTTCCTTCCTTTTAGCGTTCTTCACTGGCCGACTTTCACACCCATACATAGTAATGGGGAACACTATGGCATGAATTGACTTCATCTCGGTCATAAGAACATAAGAGAAGCCAATGTTGAATCAGGCCCATCCAGTCCAACACTCTGTCACACAGCGGCCAAAAATACCAGGTGCCATCAGGAGGTCCAGCAGTGGGGCCAGGAGACTAGAAGCCCCCCACTGTTGACCCCCCCCAAGCACCAAGAATACAGAGCATCCCTTGCCCCAGACTGAGAGTTCTTATCTAATAAGAACATAAGAGAAGCCAATGTTGAATCAGGCCAATGGCCCATCCAGTCCAACACTCTGTGTCACACAGTGGCCAAAAATACCAGGGGCCCTCAGGAGGTCCAGCAGTGGGGCCAAGACACTAGAAGCCCTCCCACTGTTGACCCCCCACACAAGTACCAAGAATACAGAGCATCCCTTGCCCCAGACTGAGAGTTCTTATCTAATAGGAACATAAGAGAAGCCAATGTTGGATCAGGCCAATGGCCCATCCAGTCCAACACTCTGTGTCACACAGTGGCCAAAAATACCAGGGGCCATCAGGAGGTCCAGCAGTGGGGCCAGGACACCAGAAGCCCTCCCACTGTTGACACCCCCCCGCACCAAGAATAGAGTGCATCACCTGCCCCAGACTGAGAGTTCTTATCTAATAAGAACAGAAGAGAAGCCAATGTTGGATCAGGCCAATGGCCCATCCAGTCCAACACTCTGTGTCACACAGTGGCCAAAAATACCAGGGGCCATCAGGAGGTCCATCAGTGGGGCCAGGACACTAGAAGCCCTCCCACTGCTGCCCCCTCCAGCACCAAGAATAGAGTGCATCACCTGCCCCAGACTGAGAGTTCCCATCTATACCCTGTGGCTAATAGCCACTGATGGACTTCTGCTCCAGATGTTTATCTAATTCCCTCTTGAAACTGTCCATGCTTGTAGCTGCCACCACCTCCTGTGGCAGTGAATTCGCTGTTAAAGGCGGCTTATTCCGTCACAAGGGACGATGGACCGGACTGCTTTGCCCGTCCATTTGCTGTGGCTGCAGAAGGACGGGATTCCCCCGGAGGGGAAGAGGCCCCGATCCAGACCTCCCATCACCAACGCTCCCTCTCAGCTGTGGAGTCTTGTGAGCAAGAATCCTACTTTGGGAGAGCTGCCGGCATCAAAGTTCCAAGCGGGCAATTTGGCTGCTGCATAAATCAGTCGGTTCCAGAGCCGTCCTTCCTGAGCCGAGGCAAAAAAATGTCTGAGCCGGAGTCTAAAAAATTGTGCGCTAGCTCACACCGACTCAGCTTAGAGGGAACACTGCCCATCACCCCAGTTTTGACGATCGTGCAGTCCTTCCTCGGTCTGCTATGGGTGCCAGGCCACCGAGCCGTGCAATTTCGGCTTCAGATAGCAGGATGGTGTCGGCTTTATCTGTGTGTGTAGCACCTTCTCAAGTGGGTTTGTTTTTTTCTTTTGGAGAACTGGGGTAGCGTGTTGACGGTGTGCTCTGTTGCCGGTGTGTGTGCAGGGGCCTTGCAGCCAAACAAACACAGAGAGCGCTTGGGAGTGTATGTGTCTTGTTTGGCCTCTCCGCTTCCTCCTCCTCCTCTCTCTTTCAGTGAAGACACAAAAGAGTTTGGGTCAGGCTGCCTGCCTTTCCCCACGGCATTGTGTGCCCCCCCCTTTCCCTTCTTCCCTCTTAAGAGTGATCAAAGACACACCTTCATTCAGGGGAAGAGAAGAAAGGAAACCGGTGTGAGTGGCTCTGTGGAAAAAAACCCTTCGAGGACTTCAGGGTTTCTCCCCCCACCACCCATTTACAGGTGAGACGGGTCTCAGGAGCGCAGAAATGCCGTGCGTAGCTCCATCCTCAGAAACTCGGCTGCATATTCTGCTTCTGCACACCCACAGAGAGCGGATCCAGAGGGCGTGTCTGAGACTGGTCTCCGACTTTTTCCAAAATAGCGCCTCCTGCAGCCCTCGAGAGCCCTCCTTCCCGTGAATTGCTCTTTTCTTCCGCCCTGCGAGGTGCTCTTCTCCGGTACCTGCTCACCTTGCAACATCCTGTATAGGTTCCTAACCCCTCAGAGATTTCAGTCGCGGTGTGTGTGTGTGTGGGGGGGGAGAGCTTTGGGGCCGGGCCCTATTCTCTTCCTCTCGTCAATAAACTCAATTAATTCATGCTGAATGTCGTCAGCTTGGCCCACGTTTGGTTTGTGTGTCTCTATAAACCTAGAGTTTCCCCAGCAACCATTATGGGGCACTGGCATTGATAAAAGCAGCGTCTCTGGTGTCTGGGGAGTAATTTATATCTCCAATTCAAAACGAGATGCGCCGTGCATATCGTGGCGAGACAAGTCTCTTCCAGATCCCCATTGAGTTGGGCTGGGATTGGAGGAAGACTCGGACTTTGCAGCCCCACGCAGGGTCAGATCCAGGGGGAAGAAAAGATCCAGTGTGAATGTCCAGTGTGGGAACCCATCTTAAGGGCCACTGCCCGCTGGATTCTCTGCAAAGGGATCTGGTTTGAAGGGGTCCTTCCGTGGCACCTGCCGGTGCCAACGATATACAGCAGAAGAAGGCTTGTTTCAGTTTTTGGCTGCGTTCTTTTTCCAAAACAAGAAGGGAGGCTGGCTACATCTGAACCACAGCGCCGAGACAGAAAGAGGAGGCGGTGGACTGTCTCTTGCTTGCCTCCTCGCAGGGTGGACTCTGGGCCTTTTGGAGGGGCGGGGAGGGGGGCCAGGGAGTTCAGTTCCTTTGCCTGCTTCCTCTCTCCTCCTCCAGCCCCAGCCAAGGTCAGCACAGGGACGCTTAAGGGGCTTAGGTGAAAGGGCGTGTTTCCGGGACTCCCTTGCTCTGCGGTTCGGCCAGACCCCTCATGAGGGGGAGGAGGGTGGTGTTAAGGATGCCACTCGTGGTGCCTTTTTCCGTGGGCTGGGCTGGGGGTCTGAAGGTGGGAGTAGAGGGCTTGCTGCTCCGCCCCTCTCTATATTCCTGGAATGTATCTGGTGAAAATCTGAGAACTAGGGTGGCGGTGGTGCTAAGGCAGAAGAGCCGCATCTCAAGACATCTACTAACACCACCAGCCACGGAGATGGAAAGTGCCATCTGGTTTATTTATTCATTCATTCATTCAACTTGTACCCCATCCTCCCCGCAAACAGGCTTAGGGCGGCTTACGCCGTTGGTAAAAAATTACCCATAAAACCTCATGCAGCCCGTTAAAACAGGTCAATACAGATAACATCATAAAAACCATTAGGTGCCAGTGCTCATTCAGCTACCGAAGATGGCGTTACGAAAATGTTTGCAAACGGACAGTTTCCGGCTCAGCGGTCTTCCCAGGCCACTCGATGGCATGAGGCAGATGTCAAGGCGGAGGGCGGGGCTCGCTGGTGGCAGTAGTGAGGGGCGGCTCCTTAGTTGAAAGAACTGGCGGATGAGCTCCGTCTTGCAGGCCCTGCGGTTGCAGCTGACTCATGGGCGACCCCGTTGGGTTTTCAAGGCAAGAGATGGCCCCAGGTGGTTTTAACACGGCCTGTCTCTGCCTAGCGTGACCCTGGGGTTTCCCGGGCGGTCTCCCATCCAAGTACAAACCAGGGCCGGCCCTGCTTAGCTTCCGAGATCGGATGAGGTCAGGCTAGCCTGGGTCATCCAGGTCAAGGCAGGAGAAGAACAGCGGTGGTTTGCCATGGCCTGCCTCTGTGTCACGACCCTGGTATTCTTTGGAGGTCTCCCATCGATGCACTACCCGGGGCTGACCCTGCTGAGCTCCTGAGATCTGATGACATTGGGCTGGCCTGGGCCATCCAGGCTGACACTAATAATTTGTTGTTGTCGTTCAGTTGCACAGTCGAGTCTGACTCTTCGCGACCCCATGGACCAGATCACGCCAGGCCCCAACTGTCTTCCGCTGTCCGCTGAAGTTTGCTCAATTTCATGTTCGTTGCCTCAATAACACTGTCTAACCATCTCACCCTTCGCCGTCCCCTTCTTCTTTGACCTTCAATCTTTCCCAGCGTCAGGGTCTTCTTCTCCAGTGAGGGCTCCCTTCTCATTTGGTGGCCAAAGTATTTGAGCTTCAGCTTCAGGATCTGGCCTTCCAGGGAACAGTCAGGGTTGATTTCTTTTAGGGTTGACTGATTTGATCTCCTTGCAGTCCAAGGGACTCTCAAGAGTCTTCTCCAGCACCATAACTCAAAAGAATCTATTCTTCGGCGCTCGGCCTTCCTTATAGTCCAACTCTCTCAGCCATACAGTCATACAGTACTACTGGGGGCATTAAAAACACAACATTGCAAAAAGGAGGTATTTAATTAATAATTATCAAATTACTTAAATTAATAATAATTAATCATTGCTCTGGATTGTGTGTGCCAGAGAGCCACAGCCTTGTTTTTCTTGGTTGCTTTATTTTCCTTAGCCTACCTTCAAAGGCACCAGAGTAGCTGCCAGTTCAGTTCTTCTGTTGCATTTGAAAGTCGGGGGCACCTCATCCTTCCTGTGGGGGAGCGCTCATCTGAGGACGTCGCAGGCACCCCCCCAGGTTCTCTTTGGTATTTCAGCTGCAGCCACGTGCTCCGTGCAACCTGTTGGTTAGGCTTATTAATCAAGCCGGTTTGTTAAGCATTGTAGTCTAGCAACTAACCAAGTAGAACGCTTACAAAAATTTTATTTTTATTTTTATTTATTTTTGTGAGTATTTTGTGTGTGTGCGCGCGCGCGCGTGCCCCTGGAAATCATGGTTGACTTCTGGCGACCCCTGGTGGGGCTTGGATGTTTTAGAGAGGCGGCTTGCTCTTGCCTGCCTCTGCTTTCCCGGCCCTGGTATTCCTTGGAGGCCCCCCTCCCTCTTGCCAGTCGCCTTCCAGACTGACAAGATTTTCGGGGCGTGAGCCTCCAAGAGTCAAAGCTCTTTTCATCCCCTTAAATTACCTCCCCTGTGAGCACCATCCACGGTCCCCGTGGAGAGTTATAAATTGTCCTGTTGCTCAAATCCGTGGGCACAGAGCACAGGTCGGGCTGGTTGCACACGGAGAACATTCTGTGTGTGTGATGAAATCCACTCCCCGTTGTAGACTATGACAAAACTCTCATTCCTTAACTCATTCAAATAGGCTTTGGTTCAGGTCTGAGCAACTAATAATTTATTGCCTAGCCAAACTAAGCCAGGAGCCATGTCTCCACCTTGCGTTCATTGCCGCTGAGAATCCAGAGGCTTGTCGGGCGATGCTGCTTCCGCACATGAGAATGTTCAGCATACTTTCCTCCATCTTTCTCTGATTTTGCCTTCCCACACGGTTCTCCATATTGGCTTCCCATTGACTGTTGGGGGCATCATGGCTCCTGTGGCAACCCTCTGGCCCTCTCCTTTTTGTTCTTCACATCTGCTATGTTGTTAGAACAGGTTCTGTTAAAACTGGAAATAGATCGGTGGCAACATCTAGTGCGGTATCAGCCAGTACATACTATTGCACCAGCTGTCATGCATCTTCCCCTCCCCATTCCTTTCCGGGAAATCTGGACCAAAAACTGCCTGCATCTTTCCTCTTATATCTCTGCAACAAAAAGGGCTGGGTACTTCATTTTTAAAAAAATAAAATGGGGAATTCAGAGGAGCTAAATCAGGGGTGTTGAACTCATTTGTTACGAGGGCTGGATCTGACATAAATGAGATCTTGTTGGGCCGTGTCATAAAATGTAATGCCGGGCAGCGGAGATATAAACTTCATAAAGGACTCAAACTTAACAGGTTTTTTTTTAACTTAAAATAGAAACACACAGCACTCTTGCAATAGTTTGTTTCTTTAACCATGTCTGATCACGGACACCTCTTGCTCTGAATGGTTGCATCAAAATGTCTGTGCTGTTGCCATCTTGAGTCTGCTGTTCAGGTGTGTATCTGCAAGCTGCAAACCTACAGTGACACAGCAGCAGCAGCAGAACTGGAAGAAGAAGAAGAAGGCAGCCAGTTCCACTGCGGGCCTGATAGAAGCCCTCCGGGGGCCTAATCTGGCCCCCGGGCCGCATGTTTGACTCCCTTGAGCTAAAACTTGAAATAGACATATGTGAGTGACAGTAGATTGTTGCAGCACAATAACAATCACTGTATTTTTTTTAATAGGCCACACAAAGTCCTGAGGTGGCAGGAGAAAAGAGTTGTTAAAAGGGCACCCAGAAGGGGCTGATAACCATGGGAAATGGCTCCGACGTGGGCAGGATCTTTGTGTCTGGGAAGCGTGCTCCATTCCTTCCTCATGGCGTGCTGATGTGCTTGGGATGTGTTCTTTCCAAAAGGGTTGGGGGTAAAGCCGGTTTGGGAAAGAGCCTACGGAGGGCGTGGAAGATTGTGTTGTAGGGATGCTAAAAAAGAAAGGACTCCAGTCTGGAAGCCAAGGCGGAGAGAAACCGCCATGCGGAAACAGCGTAGGTTGTAGGTTGGGTCTTCCCAGGGACGCCAAGGAGGCAGTGGGTGTTCATGGCTGAGCCTGGCTTTGCTCCGCTGGGTTGAGTAGAACAGAAAGCGTTCACGGGGGGGGCCTGATTACTGGGGGGGGGCGCGGCGGCGGGGTTCTCTTGGAGTGAGTTTCTCCAACCGGGGTTGCTCTGAGTTTCCATTGGCCGTATGCCCCAGCACTGAAGGAAAATATTCTTCTTGGTTTCCGCGAGTATGTCACGAGGCCCATCTTGAAACAGCCTTGTGCACGTGAACCTACGGCAGCTGAGACCCCTGGGAATGCAGTCGTACTAGATTCCACTTATGGAGTGGACTCTTAGATTTAATCATGAATATTTCTGGTACAAAAACCTACTTTTGCACAATAGAGCATCCTTCCTGTTGCGAAGACGTTTGTGTCTGTGGTTCCCTGAGTGTCATAGGAAACATTTGTTCCTGGATTTCTGGGGAGCGTGGCTTTGCTCTGCGTCTGGAAGCCTGTATGGGAATCTGTATGATATAAAATGTGCTAAGGCATGGTGTGTTGCCATCTCTTGACGACATTTTCCCTAGGGAGGAGGGACACGCAGGGCGAGGGGTTAGATACACAGCTGGTTTGAGAAGCTGGGCGGTGGTCACTGATGTTCATGTTACTCAACTGAAAACAATCCTGACGCATTTTCATGTGCAGTTACAGTCTGTGGCTGACCACCGGTCACTTGGAGCATCCTCTTGACAGTTTTAAGAACACCAGAAGAGCCCTGCTGGGTCAGACCAGGGAGGGTCCATCCAGTCCAGCCTCCCGTCTCACTCAGGGGCCAGCCAGTTCGTCTGCAGGGCCAGCAACAGGGCAGAGAGGCCGAGGCCTTTCCCTGATAAGGACACCAGAAGAGCCCTGCTGGGTCAGACCACTGAGGGTCCATCCAGTCCAGCCTCCCGTCTCACACAGGGGCCAGCCAGTTCCTCTGGAGGGCCAACAACAGGGCAGAGAGGCCGAGGCCTTCCCCTGATGTTGCCTCTTGGCTTTGGGATTCAGAGGTTTAGTGCCTCTGAACGTGGAGGTTCTCCTCAGTTCCCGTGGCTAGTAGACATTGGTAGACTTATCTTCCATGAATCTATCTAATCCCCCTTAAAAGCTGTTTATTCCTGGGGGCATCAGTATGACTTCTGGCAGCGAATCCCACATTTCAGTCACTCTCTGTGTAAAGTAGTAATTCCTTTAAAAAAAAATAAATTTCTTATTTAGAATTTTTTTTAAAAGGGATACAGAAAGAAAAGAGGAATAGGGAGAAACACATAGGAAATATTATTTATTTATTTATTTATTAGATTTATACCCCGCCCTTCTCGTCAAGGCAGTCTCAGAGCAGCCTACATTTTTAAAAAAGAAAACAATTAAATCGTAGAAATTAATCATGAAAAACATAATGTAACGGCAATTTTACAGGTATTGAGGACATTCCTTTATCAGAATAGATACGTATGCATTAAAAAGTATATGGTATAATAGCTTAACAAATATATAACATGATATGTATGGTGTAATGGCATAAGAATATAGCTTAAAGTATACATGATATATTAACTTAAGATATCAGTATAATGACCTACTTGGTATAGTCTACCATTTTCTCATACTGCATTATGTCTGTCCTGAACCTACTACCCATTGGCTTCGTAACTTTGTGCCGTGAAGTTCATGGGCTACTCTGGCACAAATGCCAGCCTGCATACTCCTTGACCCATCCAAAGTTTAAACTTCTTATACTTGTCTCCTTTGAAAAGATGTGTGATTTTCTAGGTCTGTTGCCAACGGGGCCACAGGTGCCGTGGCAGAGCCCACGTTCCGTGGGGTCCTCAATTTAATTAATTAATTTATTTTTGCATTTATACCCCGCCCTTCCCGCGAACGGGCTCAGGGCGGCTTACAAGAGGGCAAAAAGTATGCCCATACATAAAATAGGATAAAAACAGTAAAAACCAACCAATATTACAAATAAAGTGCTCAGATTTACACAAGACGGTCATTCATTTAGGTAGCTGATTTTTCATGGAGGTGGGTAGTGTCCAGTAGATGTTAAACTGTCCAATCCAGCGGTACCCGCCCAGCGCTGTATTGTGGCCAGATCTCAAACAGCTCCAGTTAAAAGATAACCAAGCTGGCAAAATCCCTTTTGTGCTGGAGAACTGGGAGGGGGGTAAGCAATTGGTAGTGTACAGTCCAGGGCAGCTGCAGGTGGTTATGAGACCACCGGGAAAGTTGCTTGGCAGGCCTGTTGCGTAGAGAAATGCGGGACAGGGACTGGAGGGCGTCCTCGGCGGGGGTCCCGGGGCCTGCTTCGGACGAAGGCTTTTGACTACAGTTTTCATGGCTTGTTGTTTTTACATCGATGATTTATTATTTTAATTGCAAGTCAGCCTGAGCAGGGCACTGGAGAGACGGCACAGGAACCCCCTAAATAAATATGCCTCTGAAGCCGGCTGTTGGGGCTGAGGCGAGGCCCATCTGTCGGTGTGAGTCAGCCCAGTCGCGGATTTTGCGAGGGGCTTGCGGCGGCGGCGGCCTTGCACGGATCACCGACTCCGGGCTAGTGGTCCAAACGCGGCTTCAGCTTAACAAACAAATGAATCCGGCTTAGAAAAATATTCCTGAGCCCCGGATAATCTGACCGAAAGGCTTCCACTGCTAATGAAATCATTGTAACATTCCCCCCCCACACACACACTTTGTCAATAACTGGAAGGTCTGCTTTTGATTTAGAATGTCCGGTTTTATCGAAACCAGCGTTACGCTTCTCACGGAGGAGATCAGGAATCCCGTTCTTATTTTATGTATTTCTAAATGCCCCTGGTAGGCTGAAAGGATGGAAGTTCTCAATTGCAGGAAGTCACGTCACTTATAAGACCCCACTGAAGCCCTCAAAGGTGAGGGGGATTTTTCGGCTCGTGCATTTCAGTGCTTTTGAAACGAATATATGCTGTCCTGGACTCAGCAGAGGCCAAGAGTGTTAGTAATGCATTCAATATAGTCCCTTTTGGATTGTATTGAATGGGAACAAAATCTGGTTTGATATTTGGGTGGATTGTATGAGCAGGAGGTTTTCAAATTTAACCACTGTCGTTTTGATATATATATTTTGGATCAGACAGAATGCCAAAGCAGTTTGAAAAGCCAAGGCCTCCATTTTGTGATTACTGTAGGGGAGCGGCCGCCGGCGTGTTATCAGTTCAGCAAAGTTGTCTTTGGGATGCAGACTTCCCCCAAAGACTTCCCAAACACACAAATGTCTTTTTCACGTTCTCTTTCAAATCGTACTGCCGCGACAGGGGGAAAATAGACTTTTTGACTTGGCTTCTCATTTTAAGACAGCTATTTTGCATGGAGCTGGGTGGCGGCAGGGGGTGGGGGGGCAGAATTTGAAATCGCCTTATGCTTGTGTTAAAAAACGACGCTGTCCAAAAAGGCCTTCTCTTATCCCGAGCTTCCTCTGCAGGAAAGGAAGATTTCTGAGGACTTAACAGGATTGCTGCTTCCTGTTAGGCGTGCTTATAATGACCGTCGCATGGCCACATGCTTATAATGACACAGCCAGATGATTGTCTGACGTGTTGCCGCTGTGAGCAGTCGCCAGATCGCGACATAACAGTTGCCAGTTCACGACATAACAGCGCACCAAGCTTTTGGTTTTCATATGAAAAGGGAAGATGTTAAAGTGGAACGTGTTTGTTGTGTGTGTGTATTTTTGTTTTTAGAACTGGGAAGAAATGATTCTGGTAGATTTCAGCAAGAAGGTTGTAGAGTCTGGAAGATTTCGATCGCTCGATAGCGAGATCGAATCCATTAATTGGGCCGCGCGTGGCCGATGGAAGAACTGTCGGGGTGCGTGAGTCTGTGGTGGGGTTCGGACCGGAGAAACAGCTGGCAAGGAAGCGATGTGCACCCCTAAAGATTTTGTTTTCGAAGTGGCTTCCACGTCTCCGAAGAGTCATTTGGGAACACGTGCATGTACACACGTGCGCATGAATGCACAGAGTGGGCATTGGCCAGGAAGCCTCTGCTGGGGCTGTCTGCTGTGTAGGCACTTTGACGGGCTGGGCCACAATTCCTCCTGTCTCTCCTCTGCCTGGATGGTGCCCAGTAGTCTGTGCAAAAATGAAGCGTGGATGGTCCTGCGTGGGGTTGGATCTGACAACTGGGTGATTCTTCCAGCTTTGTGATGCTTTGACCGTATATGTCTGCCGGTGCCGATTAGAGACAGTGTCTCATCCTTGGTTCCATTGATAAAAACAGCTGATGGTAGTAGAGGAGTATGATTTCTCTCTGACTCATCCAGCAAAATAGCATGGGTGAAATAGGGTTTTTTGTTTTGTGTGTGTGTTTTTTTAAAAGAGAGTTGTCATGGCTTCAAGTCCCAGACCTTTATCGTTAATGACTTCGTTTGGACTCAAGGAATCCCTGTCCATAAAATATATCCCAGGAACAAATTTTCTTCCCTCCTTAAATATTGCAATATCTTCTATTTTTGCTATTTTTAATTAAAAAAAAAACACTACTGTTTTAAATTTTTTAATACTGTTAACCTGCAGGGTAAGTCCATCGCTAGCTGTAAGAAATAATGTCGCCTTTGAAAATGCGCTCCGCCCTGTTGTTCCCCATTCGTCGTTCTTGATTTCAGTTCAGCCTGAATTTCTGGGCTGTTCTGCTAGAAATAAAAGGAAGCTCTGCACCCCGTAACCATTGGTTTCTGGATCCCCTTCCAGTTTTCAACGTGCAGGGGGCTTCTCTGCCTCATAATACTTTTCCCAATTGCCTTCTTTTTGGGGCCTCATCCAGATGGCTATGAAATGCTTGACCCAGTCACATTAAGATTTTCTTCTAAGGACTCCTACAAGACCCCATGCAAAGTCAATTGCATATTTCCAGCCTGCATGAAGTGGGTTGTGAACAGTGTTCCCTCTAAGGTGAGTTAGTGGGAGCTAGCTGACAGTTTTTTAGCCTCCGGCTCACAGATTTTTGTCTTCGCTCAGGAAGGAGGGCTCCAGAGCAAACTGACTGATGCAGTATCCAAATCGCTCGCTCACAACTTTAATGCCAGGAGCTCACAAAGTAGGATTTTTGCTCACAAGACTCCACAGCTTAGAGGGAACATTGGCCGTGAATGTGGGGGCACGGGGAGGGGCATGAACAGCCAGTTGCTTCCATCTTCAGGAAAAAACAAATGAGGCCAAATGTACATTTTGGTGCTGGAGTGAGGGAAACACATAGTTTTTCACATGTAGAAGAAAAACAAAAAGGTTCACGGAATAGAGTGCCCTGTTGCTGGGTATGTGCAGCGGCTTTGCCAGTTCGGCTCCCTCCCTCCCTCCCTCCCTCCCTCCCTTCCTTCCTTCCTTCCTTCCTTCCTTCCTTCCTTCCTTCCTTCCCTCCCTCCCTCCCTCCCTCCCTTCCCTCCTTCCTTCCTTCCTTCCTTCCCTCCTTCCCTCCTTCCCTCCTTCCCTCCTTCCCTCCTTCCCTCCTTCCCTCCTTCCCTCCTTCCCTCCTTCCCTCCCTCCCTTCCTTCCTTCCTTCCTTCCTTCCTTCCTTCCTTCCTTCCTTCCTTCCTTCCCTCCTCCCTTCCTTCTTTCCTCCCTCCCTCCCTTCCCTCCCTCCCTTCCTTCCCTCCTTCCCTCCCTTCCTTCCTTCTTTCCTCCCTCCCTCCTTCCCTCCCTCCCTTCCCTCCCTCCCTCACTTCCTTCCTTCCTCCCTCCCTCCCTTCCTTCTTTCCTTCCTTCCTTCCTTCCTTCTTTCCTCCCTCCCTCCTTCTCTCCCTCCCTTCCCTTCCCTCCCTCCCTCACTTCCTTCCTTCCTCCCTCCCTCCCTTCCTTCTTTCCTTCCTTCCTTCCTGCTAGTTGTACACAAAAGGGAGTACCAAGCCTCTCAGACATCAGAAGAAAAACCCTAAAAATCCCTCACCAGTAATTGTGGGCGGTTGTGGGAGAGCTGTGTGTTGTTCATCGCCAGTCACAAACAAACGCTCTGTAGATAATCGTGGCCAGCCCTGCATTATCTGGGAAAAGAATTGGCACTTTCCCAGGTAGAAAGGGAAATGCGTTATCCTCACAAGAGAAATGCGACCTTGAGGAAGACATCTGGACGGTGCCCGGCAGATCGGTAACAAATCACGGTGCATTCACGGCACCGGAGACTGATTTGTGGAAGAGACGTGGCGCACGACCAGTGGTCCAAACCCTGCATAAAACCCAGAGCGATGCGTGACCGCTGTAGAGGGTTGTGTTGTCCCTTACTGTGTGCTTTGGCTTGTGAATAATAAGGCATTGTGTGTCTGATTCCTGGTGTTTTGTGGGTTGTGTTATTACATTTGTTTCCTTCCCTTCATCTCAGGAGCTCAGGGGGGTCTATGTGGCCCCTCCACCTCTGCTGTCATAATGTCCTCGGGAGGCAGGGTTGCCAGCCTCCAGGTGGGGCCTGGGGATCCCTCCACTTTCACAACTGATCTCCAGCTGACAGAGATCAGCCCCCCTGGAGAAAATGGCTGCTTTGGAGGGTGGACTCTATATGCCGTTGTGCCATGCTGAGGCCCCTCCCCTCCCCAAACCTCTCCCTCTCTTGGCTCCACCCCCAAAGTCTCCAGGTATTTTCCAACCCGGACCTGGCAACCCTATGGAGAGGTCGTAGTTCCGGCCCAGGGAGTCACTCGTTCGGGGTCACCTGGTGAGTGTCGTGGCTGAGTGAGAGTCTGAGGGTCAAGCTAACAAATAAATTATTATAAAAATATACACATGTTTATTAGGGTGTACTCATGAATAAAACATACATAAGGTTAAAAGGAAGTCTAAATATCAGACTCAAAGCTATGTCATTCCGAGCTGATTAGTATACAGGTCCAATTGATGGGTAAAACCTTTGACCTAAAGACCATACGCGTTTTGGCCCCTTTGGGCCTTCCTCAGTGGTCAATATACCTTATTTTACAATGACACACATCCAGAAATACATGCAAAAAGAATTTCCTATATAGATATATGCGTGACCAGGTGTTGCTTTCTGAAATTGTTGAAAAAAGGAAAAGAAAAAAAAGCCAGATTATTATGCATCAATTATATATAGTAATTATATACACTAATAATTTTTCTTAAAAATAGATAGATAGTAGCTAACTATGGCCTAACATACTAACTTGTAGCAAATGCAAAGCATATACGGTAACCCCTGTAACGATTTTGGATTATTTTTAAGAAAAATAGGAAATTCTTTTTGCATGTATTTCTGGATGTGTGTCATTGTAAAATAAAGTATATTGACCACCGAGGAAGGCCTGAAGGGGACTTGCGAGGCACCCGTCTGTGGTATTCCAGGATGTTGCTCATCCAGACCCTGACTTGTGTAGCGCCACCAAGATTGCCGTAGCAGGATCTTATCAGGCCTTTAAAAAAAAAATTCTTGTAAGTATTTCGTGACTCATAATTTGTTGGTGCTGTTCTGAGGTTATATATTTATTTATTTTATTTAAGACATTAATTAGCCATCTTCCTTGTGGAGCTCAATAAAATAAAGTCCATAAATACACATCAAACAAACAAACAAACAAACAAAAATTAAAATCACACTTTTTCACAATTTAGGGTGGCTTTAACCAGTTATTAAACAGTACTTGTTCCAGGTTTTCACAGGTGAAACGGGGATTGCAGTCTGAGCCCATAATAATTACCACTGTTTGCTTATTCATTCATTCCCTGAGTTGTGTTTAGATGCCTCCTGCTTTCATCCAGAGCTCTCCTCCTCATTTTACTGTAAACCAGATTGCTTTTAAGAGACACTGAGGTGTCTCTGGAGGATGTTGACCGGGGCGAACCTGTTGGCTGGCTGAGTCGGGATACGAATCAGGGTCAGGTGTCTGACTCTTTGTCCATCAAATGCACGGATGTATTCATGACTGCTTTCTTTCTGGGCCTGCTATCATTATTAATTATGCCCCCCCCCCATATCTGCTGCCGTTAATGTTTATTCTTCAGTAAACTGCTGTTCAAGGTCACCTTCAGTATAAGCACGATTCTGTTTATAGTGTTCTGGCAAAAAAAAAATAGTCATATTTTTAAAATGTTTGTTTGGAGATTTTCAGGTAGGACAAAGACAAAACGAGAACACAAAAAGCTGAATAATTAAAGCAGAATTTCTCGCAAAATGTTACATGTACGAGCCAGTAAACAAGAGAAAGTATCCGCCAAGTGCAAGATTTAATACTAGGCCTATAGTCATGATTTAAATTTGAAAGAGAAATGTTTTGGACGCTTCCAACTACATAGCGACTATACGTGACCCGAAAGAATCCTCTTTTGAAGCCACCCCAGCGATATCAGGACTTTCGTTAACAGGACCATTTAAAAAAAAAATCCTAGGGGTGTTGTTACAAGACCAGCTTATAATCGGCGACGGGTTTGATGTTAGTCTGGATACACCCACTTTCTCGTAAAATATTAATATAATAAACTGATGAACTACATGAACCAGAATATTTTCATATGTGTTGCTAAGTCTGCCAGGGATGTGCCATTTGTGAACCGGTTTTAAATTGGAGAACTAGTTTTTCAATCAGGTGTCTTAGAAACTAGGACCTTTCCCCAAAGTTGCCACCCAGTACTGGGATTCAAAGGTTTGCTGCGTCTGCATGTGGAGGCTCCCTTCAGTCACCATGGCGAGTACCCACTGACGGAGCCATCCTCCATGGATCTACCCAATCCCCTTTCAAAGTGTGGCCCGTGGCCTTCAGCCCCTCCACCGGAAGGACCTCCTTGGTCTGTCCTGACTTCTTTGCCAGTGATTTTGTTGGGTGTCCCCAAGTTCTGATATTCTGGGAGAGGGAAATGCCTACTTTTTTTTCAATTCGATTTATTACAATCAAAGATCAGCAAATACTTTAAAATGTTACATACAGTTAACAGTGAAATACAGCCAGACAGTTGGCACAGGTTAAAATTTTAGTTAAGACAATGTGGATTTTAGAATTTCCTAAGAAGTAAGAAGGAGCTGTGGTGGCTCAAGTGGTTAAGACGCTGAACTGCAGGCTGTGGAAGGTCAGTAGTTCAGCAGTTCGAGACCCGGGTGCCGCATGACGGGGTGAGCTCCCGTCTCTAGTTCCAGCTCCTGCCAACCTAGCAGTTCGAAAGCAAGAAATTGCAAGTAGATAAATAGGTACCACTTTGGTGGGAAGGTAACAGCGTTCCGTGCGCCTTGGTGTTTAGTCATGCCGGCCACATGACCATGGAAACGTCTTCGGACAGTGCTGGCTCTTCGGCTTTGAAACGGAGATGAGCACCGCAACCCTAGAGTCGGATTCGACTGGCTTTCGAGCAAGGGAACCTTTACCTTTACCTTTAAGAAGTAATGGTCTTCTGTCTGGTTAGGCTAGGCGTAGCACAAAATCTTGCTACCTTAGCAGTAGTTTCATTAAAAAATATTAGCTAAAAGAAGAGTAGAATAAAACTGATTGGACCTGCCTGGGTAGAACAAATATTTAGAACGAATCTCGTGATGAAATTGATAAGATAAAAGTTCTTGGCTTCTATCGTGGTTGAAAGATCTTCTTTTCATCTTACCAAAAGTCCAAAATACATTTGTTAGATAGATTAGTAAAGTCCTTTGGGGTTAGTTGATGATCAGCTCCATTCTGTCGTCTCACGAAGAACTGTTATATCTTGGGATTTCTTCCTTTTAAGTCTCTCAGATTATAGGATGGACCCGCTTTCCCCTTTGGTACTAACAAAAAAAGCATTAACATTTTAACAGAGAATTCACTCATTCTTTTTCTTTATCCATCTATATACCCTACCCTTTTTCTATATAAAAAAGCAATAAAATTCTCTCCTTTTTAGGAGGGTTTTAAACAAAAAAAAGAAGAAATTGATAAGATAAAAGAAGGTGCTCAATTGTCTTGACTTGTGCAGAATTACAAGGACAGAGTCGGCTTTATTTAATCGTGCAATGCCTACTTTTATAGACCTCTGTCATGTCTCCCCTTAGCTGTATTTAATACCCAGAGCAGAATTTGGAATGCAAAAGGCGGAACTTCCCCACCCAGAGCCTGCGCATATCTCCCCTCACCTGATAAAGGCAGATTCAGGGCAGTTGGAATCCTCAAGGAGAGACAAAATTTGCTTTGGAAATCTTTGCAGGTAGTTTAAGTTCCATCTAGTCCTTGAGAGCGGGAGGCCAGCTTTTTAATAGTCACTCTGCCGGTTGTTTCCAGGCAGAAGAGGATGTTGCTAGGCCACAAAATACTAACTCAGCGATGTGTTGGCAGGCAAGCCGATGAAACCGTTCGGGGGGCTACTGATTTTTGTGGACAAAATTGCCAAGCAAACTAAATTTAAGAACATGAAAAAAAAATGGTGAAAAAGACAGGCAAATATAATCCTTCCAGTGTATCTGCTGTGCCGAGGGGCAGGGCGGGGGTGCCGTGTGAATTTCCTTTGAGGTGTCCGTGAGGTCTCACCTTACTCTGGCCTTAGACCACCAGATCCCAACGGAACGCCTGTCCCTGCAAGACAAGTTTGGGGCCTGTTTATTTCTCTCATCAGGGACTGAGTTCAGCATAGTGATCTCTTAACTTGGCCGGGGGTTGAGTTGTGTGCCGGCCGTTCAGCCGTGTCGCGCTCCTGTTTTGGCAGCTGGTATTGGGGCACCTATTAGGGTTTTTTCTTTCTGGGGGAGGGGTTCTCGTGCTTTGTATTTTCCTGTTCATGGAAATAAAAACCACAGTCCGAATGCCAGTTGCAGGACAGAGCTGCACTCTTAGTTCCTCCCCGCCATTTGTTCTCTCTCTCTCTCTCTTTTTTCCCGGCTGGAGGAAGGACTCCATTGTTTGGCTCCTTTCCTTTTGAAACCTACAGCATGCCAAAACAGATTTTCGGGAGGACTTCAGTGCAGCCCCTTCGGGCCAAAATACACATTAGGTATGACACAATTCGGGTCATGGGTGCCTAATGCGACTCTCAGTCATTCACAGGGGCAGAGGGGGGGCAGAGGAAAGGGCAAATCAGCCGCATCCCTCGGCTGTTTCCGCTGGTAAAAATGACACAGGAGGGAAGCCAGAAACCCCTTTCTTTCCTTGCAGCATTTGGAGCAGCGCATAGTGACCGAGAGGTGGTAAAGGCTGGTCCCCTTGTGGAATGTGCGGCTGAGAGTTGGGTTGGACTCCTGTGCACCCGTGACCCAGCTCCTGTCACACCCGTAGCATTGCATTTTGACCCTTATGTCCCCCGACCTGAAGGTCCCTGCTGGTTTTTGAAGCGAGTGCGTTTGTGTAATGGCGGTCCACAAAGAGCAATCTCTGTGGTCACTAGGAAGGAGAAGAGAAGGAGACGTTTTTCTCTGATCGCAAAGGGGGCGGGGGAATGGGGTGAATGGAAGAAGTGTGGCTGTGTGCATCTCTCTAAAACAATCCTTTATTTATTTATTTGATTCCCGCCAAGCCAGGCTCAGGGCGGTTTAGATAAAATGCATATATAGAGACAGTTAAAAACATCCATAGACAAGTGCCGGAAACAATTAAAGTGCAGAGCAGAGATTCATCGTCATTGCACCGTCCCATTTCCAGTATCGCCAAGAGTTATGATTGTGTTATGTTCTAGCATGGCATGCCCACCCCCTCCTGCCGCAAAGGGGGAAAACCCTTCGTTCTCAAAATTATCTGGCCTCATGGCAGTTTTGGGGTCCAATCCAAAGTAAGCTGGTGCGCCCGACCACACCCGGCTCCATTCCTACAGCGAGAGGAAAAACAAACTCAGAGCCGATTTTATTCTGCCGTGCATAGCAAGCAGCTGTTGCTACGGAACAACTTAAAAAGAAACAACAACCCCCAAACCCTTGCATGCACAGATTTCTTACAAATGCACAATGTGGAAATAATGTTCCATATCTCATCCTACGAAACAAAAGAAAAAAAACGGATTAGACTCCTTTCCTTTCGAGGGAGAAAGACACAATGGCCAGTGTGCCCCATTTGTGTATAAAACAAGTGGATTTTTACACCAAAGGGGGCGCATGAGTCAGGGACTATCAATAATTGCGGAATTACTTGAGGGTTGAACTAGAGAGATAAGATTTCTGGAAATTTTGAAACGGCAGCAGGTAAAAAAAACAACACATTTTTTCCCCTTTTTTCCTCCCCCCCCAGAAAAAAAGGGAATGGAGGGGGGATAATTAAAATATACACAACACTTAACTGTCCTGTCAAACCTAAACCTCTTTTACTAATTTCACGACATAAAATGCATTATTTATAACTTAGCATATACAATTGTACTCTTTGGCACATTTGTGGAATTTGCAAGTATAAATATCTTTATTTTCTGTAAGAAAAAATGGCATGCCTACCCAATAAATGGGAAACAGGCTGTTGCACCCTGTGCGGCTGTAGCACATGTACCTTTAATTTTTGCCATCTGAGAGGTAAGAAGAATATAAGTTGAAGGTAGAAAACGAATTCCATAGCATTTGGACCGAGACTCACTCATCGTCACAGTCGGTAGGGTGACTGCCATGCCTGGGTATTAAGCTAAACCGTGTAACTTTGAAAATGCTGCACTCTTTACATTATGCCATCTTAATTGTTGCCAAAATTATTCACATTTAAACAAACTACAGATTCTTGACAGTGGTATACATTTATGCAATATAAGTGTTTTGCTCAGGGCTATCAAGGATTAGACCATTTTTCCAGTGGGACAATGGAAAAGCTTTGCAGTTTTTTAAATACTGTACATTTGGAACAAATGCTTTGTGAGACAAGATTCTTCTCAAAATATTTCATAGGAGGTTGTTTTCTTTTGGGGGGGAGTACAATTTTTCCATTGGAAAAATAGGGGAGTACTAAAAAAAACCCCTACGAAATATTCTCTCTTTCCATGGGAAAAATTGAAAACAGTCTGAGCCTTTTTTGGTGTGTGATTCATTTTCAGTGTGAAAAACCTTGACTTTAAGAAACCTTTTATTCATTCTACAAGAGAAAATATTCCATTGGTGGTTTTTCCCGTTCTCCATGTTTTCCATTTTTTACCATAGGAAAGAGTAAAAAAAATAGTCCAGGGGGGAGGGGGAAGTGAGTTAAAGTCCCCCCCATTTGCTTCCCTATTCACTGCCCCCCCCCCAGACTTCATGTCTCTTGACTGAACTAGCTAAATTCACCTCACTGATACCAAGCAATGCTCCCTCTAAGCTGCGGAGTCTTGTGAGCAAAAATTCTACTTTGTAACCTACTGGTATTAAAGTTGCGAGTGAACGATTTGGCTGCTGCATAAATTAGTTTGCTCTGGAGCCATCCCTCCCTGAGCTAAGACAAAAATTTGTGAGCCCAAGGCTAAAAAACGGTGAGCTAGCTCACACCGACTCAGCTTATAGAATCACAGAATGTTAGAGTTGGAAGGGGCCTTGCAGGTCATCTAGTGCAGCCCCGTGCACTCTGCAGGAGCAGAGCCGAAAGATAGCCCTACAACATTCCCGAAAGATGGCTGTCCGGCCTCTACTTGAAAACGCCCAGCGAAGGAGCACCCACCACTTCCTGAGGCAGTCTGTTCCACTGCTCAACCACTCTTACAGTTAGGAAGTTTCATCTGATATTTAGCCGGTAATGACTCCTTTGCAATTTCCACCCATTAGATTTAGTCTTGCAATCCGGAGCAAGAGAGAATAGATCCTGCTCCATCTTCTACATGACAGCTCTTCAGATATTTGAAGACTGCCATCATGTCCCCTCTAAGCCTTCTCTTTCCCAGGTTAAACATACCCAACTCCTTCAGCCTTTCCTCGTAAGACTTGGATTCCAACCCTCTCACCATTCTGGTTGCCCTCTTCTGGACATGCTCGAGCTTGTCAACATCCTTCCTAAAATGTGGTGCCCAAAACTGGACACAGGACTCCAGGTGAGGCCTGACCGTAGCAGAATAGAGCAGAACTACCACCTCCCATGATCTGGACACGATGCTTCTGTTCATGCATCCTAAGATTGCATTAGCTTTCTTCACAGCCACATCGCAGTGCAGGCTCATGTTTAGCTTGTGATCAACCAGAACACCCAGATCCCTTTCACCGTCACCTGAGATGAAGGACGGTGAGAAAGGAACAGGGCCCAGCCCACAGGGGAGGAAAGCCAAGTCCCTCCCATTCTATACCTAATTTAATCTTAGAGGGAACATTGGTACCAAGACATATGTAGGTATGCATGTATCACTTTCGCACATGACATCTATTCCGACACATCTTTTAGCTCCCCAGTGTTATCCAGTCAGCTTTATCCAGCCTTAGAAACTTAGGCAGATGAGAGCTTAGCTCGAATGGGCAGTGCATGCTTTGTGGAAACCCTGTAGAGGTGGCTTAATTAGCATAGAATCCTAGAATCACAGCGTTGGAAGGGGCCGTCTAAGTCAGGGGTCTCAAACATGCAGCCTGGGGGCCGAATCAGGCCCGCAGTGGAACGGGCTGTCTTCTGCTTCTTCTTCCAGTTCTGCTGCTGCTGCGTCATCGTAGGTTTGCAGCTTACAGATACACGCCTGAACAGCAGACTCAAGACTGCAACAGCACAGACATTTTAAGAACATAAGAACATTAGAGAAGCCAATGTTGAATCAGGCCAATGGCCCCTCCAGTCCAACACTCTGTGTCACACAGTGGCCAAAAATACCAGGTGCCATCAGGAGGTCCAGCAGTGGGGCCAGGACACTAGAAGCCCTCCCACTGCTGCCCCCGCCCCAAGCACCAAGGATAGAGTGCATCACCTGCCCCAGACGGAGAGTTCCCATCTATACCCTGTGGCTCAGAGCCACTGATGGATTTTGATGCAGTAATTCAGAGCAAGAGGTGTCCATGATCAGACACGGTTAAATAAACAAAATATTGCAAGGGTGCTAATGTTTTAAGCATGTTTGTATTTTAAGTAAAAAAATCCACCCTTTGTGTTTGTGTCCTTTATGAAGTTTATATCTCCTCTACCTGGCATGACATGTTACGCCCAGCCCGACAAGGTCTCATTTATGTCAGATCCGGCCGTCATAACAAATGAGTTCGACACCCCTGGGCTAGGCTGTCTAGCCCAACACCCCTGCTCAATGCAGGATCGGCCGAGAGCACCCCTGACAGTCCTTCCGCTGCTTCAAGATTGCCGGGGAGGGGGAGCTCACCACACACCCCCAGGCAGCCGATTCCACTGCAGTGCCAGCCTCAATGGACCCCCACCCTTCTGAGACCACTGAAGTCAAGGGGGCTGAGTTAACAATGCTTGCGCGAACAGACACTGAATGGTGGGGATTGAACCTGGGCCTCCTGCGTGCCGAGCAGAGGCTCCGCCACTGAGCCACGGCTTAGAACAGCTCCGTCAGCCGCAGGGACACAAGAGTTGTGTTGCTTCTCTCACCCCCCTGCCTGGGCTGGGCTAGTCCTCAGAGAAGCAACCAGTGGGGATGCGGTTGCTGGGGCACGTTCCCCCCCCCTCCTTCAAATTAGCCCTCATCCTCTAGCTTGGATATTTACAAAGTAACCGAGGTGGTGCTCATAGTGAGAACCTCAGGAGATTTCAGCTATAAATACAGTACGTAATAATATAGGCTGAGTTCAGACTGGCAATTTGCCCCGCTATAGCCACGTTTCAGCCACGTTTCCCAAGCGTATTAAAGGGGGCGTCCACACAGGCACATCTGCCTGGCGTTCCCCATCCGTAGGCAACCCGTGCTGTTCCGCTTCGCTCCTGGGATTAAAAGATACCTGTTGAGAGCGGTAGCAAATCCCGGAGAGCCCGTTTATCCCGCTGCGTTCTGCTTCCTGGAAGTGTGAATGCTCAGCCGAAAAGCCGGGAGCAACCTGCATTCCGCATAAGGCAGCAGCGATATGATTGGCTGTGCTCTGCTCTACCAGCGAATGCGGTGCCGGCACAATGGGATCCTCCCCAAATCGGCTGGATGCCTATGTGCGCATGAGCGCATATGCGCTCATGCACACATAGGCATCCGGCCGATTTATCAGGGAAAAGCTGTTTACAGCTGCGCCTCCGGGCCAGCAGTCTGAACGCTCCCGCGCACCTCCTCCCGGTATGCTCCTGCATCAGTCGGTGCAGCGTGACTGGGAAAACCCAGAACATTTCGTTCCGGGGCTTTTTTGCCACGACTGGCTCCGGCTTCAAACTGCCAGTCTGAACTCAGCCACGGTGTCACTACGTTGTTTTTAATCCCTTGCATTTTATTAGATTTAAATTTCTCTGAGTCGCCCCGATGCACATTTAAAAGTCAGTCAGTAGCTACGGAATGCATTTAGACCTACGTGGTTTAAGAGATGAGATCCCTGCAATTCCCGCGAGGACAGCCTTCCTCCGAGAATCACGCTCCGCCCTTCCTGTTTCCGTCGAGGCAGACACATCCGTGTGGGCTTTTGGGGGGGGGCCTTCTGTGATGCGCTGCCAATGCACATCCTCTGTTTGCTCTCATCTTGGTTGTGGAGAAGTTGCACAAATGCTATTGCCATGAACGCTGGGGAGGCTTAGGAGAAGGTTAGTAGGTTCTAAGTAGATTCGTCATTGGTGCATCCAAGCTCTAGGCATGTTTACGCAGAAGTAAGTTTCCCTGAGTTCCACTGGACATTCCCTAGTAAGAGTGCGCAGGAGTTGTGACCGCCTTAACAGATTCTGCAAATAGTTTTGGCCCAATGAAAAAGCTGTTGGTGGATACAGTGCCTTTTGATAAGAATAGTAATGTACCACTTGTTGATAGATATTTTTAGAGTGAGGCAGGTTGTTTACGGCTTGATGTGTTGACATTCTAGGATCTTTTCTAGGAGCTGGGGGGCTCTTGCGGTGGTTCTCCAAAGCCATCCCCTGCACGGCAAGTCCAAAATGTCTTTACACAGCCAGTTTGGTGTCGTGGTTAAGTGCGCTGACTCTAATCTGGGAGAACCGGGTTTGATTCCCCACTCCTCCACTTGCAGCTGCTGGATGACCTTGGGCAAGCCGTAGTTCTGACAAGAGCTGTTCTTGAAAAAGAGCAGTTTGTTTCAAGACCTCTCTCAGCCCCGCCTCCCTCCCAGGGTGTCTGTTGTGGGGAGGGGAAGGGAAGGGAGATTGTAAGCTGCTCTGAGACACCTTTGGGCAGTGAAGGGTGGGGTATAAATCCAATCTTCTTCTTCTTCTTACTCTTCTTTTAAGAATATAAAAACATAAGAGAAGCCAGTGTTGGATCAGGCCAGTGGCCCATCTAGTCCAACACTCTGTCACACAGTGGCCAAAAATACCAAGGGCCATCAGGAGGTCCAGCAGTGGGGCCGGGACGCTAGAAGCCCTCCCACTGTTGCCCCCCACCCCAAACACCAAGACTACACAGCCTCCCTTGCCCCAGACATAAGAACATAAGAGAAGCCACTATTGGATCAGGCCAATGGCCCATCCAGTCCAACACTCTGTGTCACCCAGTAGCCAAAAACACCAGGTGCCATCAGGAGGTCCAGCAGTGGGGCCGGGACACTATATTTATGCTTTCGGCTTATATGCTTTCGGCTAGAAGCCCCTCCCACTGTTGTCCCCCTCCAAGCACCAAGAATACAGAGTGACTGTATTTTGTGACTCAGATCAATAATACAGAAAAGATCTTCTGTATTGGATGGTTTTTTTTTGCAGTACAGATACCATCCAAGATACAAATATGAAATACGTCGTTTGGGAGAAATGTGCACCGTTCCAGGGCATTTGGCAAAAACCAGATAATATTTGAAAACGAAGGTAGGTTGTTACTAAGGCAAGGCAATGCAAATCAGGAATGGAATGGGGAATCGATCTGTCGACATCCTCGGTCCATTGTACGTATGTGACCACGTGAGTGACCTCTGGCCTCAGGGAATGAGTCCCGGGGCAGGTGTGCTGAGACCAAGGGGGGGAAGAAAACCCAAGGGGCTCCCGCCAAGATGACCCTATCAGGGGCCAGCCGTACCTCTGCCTGCTCTGCAGTGTTCTAGTCGATCCGCCGTGGTTCTCCTGGAAAGTTGGAGGAGCTGCCAAGACAACCATTGCCTGGGAGGCAAACTGCGTACGAAATGGGAGACACTGGCTGGAACGTCCTCCATTTCTATTGTTACCTAATAGCCACTCTTGGTAGGTGGGGGCCTTGTTGTCATCGGGAGCAGCCACCAGCGCTGGTGCGCCCTATGGGTGTGCCATGGTCCCAGTCTGAGCTCCCCCCCCACCCCGATAATAGCTTCAGGGGCTTTTACAGCGGGTTGGGGGGGCACAGAAGGAAAGGTTAATCCTTCCCCCAGTGCCACGGCTCAGAAATAAACTTGCCCCCCTCCCGCCCATGACTGCTATTAAGCAAAGCCGGAACGGTTAAGTGATACGGTCCCCGCTGTCCCACGTGGTGTGTAAGCTGGCCCGGGAAGGAGCGCTCCCCCTCTTTGCCTGGGGCATAACTCTTCCATATGGCTGGGGCAAGGACTTCCCTGGGCGGGGACCCCCCCCCCATTTCTGACTGAAACAAGCAGCCCCCAGAAGACCCACCCAGACACATGCACCAGCAGTCAGGGATTCTTTTGTTGCTGATCGTTGGTGCAACGCAAGGGAGATCTGTGCACCTGGCAACTCTCAGTGTGGAACAGAATATCGGGGAAAGACCACCGCCGGGGCGGAGGAAGGTTCCCTGGTGCCCAAAGCAGCACTGACCCATCTCGGTGCCCCCCTCCTTTCCGCACTGACCCCCGTCGATTATAGTGGTTGACCTGTCTGACCAGCTATACAATGCAGGTTGCAGCAATACAAAAATTTATTCACAGGATAACACAACAGACTGTACAAACTGTACAGAGTTCCGATATTCGTGACCTGAAAGGCGTTTTTCTGCATTTTTTTTCACCCTTTCCCCAACTTTGTGGTGCCCTAAGGCACGTGCTCGGTCTGCCACTGACCGCAGCTTAGGGTTACGTCCAGTGTCGTGCTGCACGAGGTCCCGGGGTCCAAGCCTCAGTCAGTCCAGTTACAGGCAACGTTCCCTCTGGTTTTTTCCCCTCTCCTGAGCAGAACAGAATTGCTGTCATCTTAAAATGGGCTGAGCAGGGCTCCCTGGTTAATGAGCGGCCACTCACACAAACCGCTTACAGGGGGACACGGGTTACAAGGCTCTCCAGTAGGAGAGCTGGAGAAACGGAAACTCCGGTAGACATGAGAAGACCCCCGGTGTCTGAGAAAGGGAACTTTGACCCTCGAAAGCTCACACCCGCTAAGGCTGACAGCCCCGGTGTTATGTATGTGGGCTGCCACTAGGGGTCCGTGGCTACAGCGTGGAGCTTGGCTCCTCTGAACAATAGAACTTAGGATCCTAGTTCCCCCCAGCATTCACCAATTAACAAGTGGAATTCACTGCCACAGGAGATGGTGGCAGCTACAAGCATGGACGGCTTCCAGAGGGAATTGGATAAACATATGGAGCAGAAGTCCATCAGTGGCTATTAGCTGCAGGGTATAGATGGGAACTCTCAGTCTGGGGCAGGTGATGCACTCTATTCTTGGTGCTGGAGGGGCAGCAGTGGGAGGGCTTCTGGTGTCCTGGCCCCACTGCTGGACCTCCTGATGGCACCTGGTATATTTTGGCCGCTGTGTGACAGAGTGTTGGACTGGATGAGCCATTGGCCTGATCCAACATTGGCTTCTCTTATGTTCTTACCAATAGCAACTTTGGCGGGAAATTCGAACCCCCCCACACCATGAGATTGGGGTGGGTGTATATAGTTGGCCTTGCAAGGCTGTCTTGCAATCTTGTTGTGAAGTCCCAATAAACGCATCACACCGCATGTCGTTTTCCGAGTCCTCCATGCCGCGAAGCCAGTACTTTACACCCTCCCAGCGGACAGCAGGGGGTGGGGTGGGGGGTATGGTTGCAGATCCAGGTTGGGAAACTCTTGGAGATCTGGGGTTGGGGCCCGGGGGGGAGGGGCAGGGACCTCACTGGGGTATAAGGCCATGCCCTCCAAAGCTGCCGTTTTCTCCAGGGGAAGCTGACCTCCGTAAGTCTGGAAATGAGCTGTAATTCCTGGGGATCCCCGGGTCCCCCCTGGAGGCTGGCGTCCCTAGATACCTCCCAAAATCTTGTTGGTCTCCAAGACGCTGCTGGACTTGAATCCAGCAGTAAGAAGACCCTGGAGATCGTCTGCCAGTCGGAGCAAAGTAGAAAGCTGGACGGGCCGGGCTCCAAATAGGGCAGCCCTTGTTTGCTCCGGGAGCGGCATGAACAGCCAGGCTAGGACCGTAGAGCGGGGGCTCCTCTGCAAGGAGGCTGGGGAGGGCTGCCTTCTGGGCAGAGTTCGGGAAATAATCCAGTCCACGCTTTGGAGTTGGCTTGCGATGAATTTACTGCCACAGGATTTTGCAGAAAGACCGTCACTGACTGCAGGCCGTGAATGCGACAGAGAGAGGGCTTTGGAGCACGAGCACTAACCCATAGCAGAGAGAGAGAACCACAAGAGGTAGGCTGAACTGCAAGAGAAGAGATGCAGTCAACCCTAAACACTAGAGCAGGGGTGTCAAACATGCCGCCCGGGGGCCGGATCAAGCCCCGGAGGGCTTCTATCAGGCCATCTCCTGCTTCTTCTTCCAATTCTGCTGCTGCTGCTGCGTCATTGTAGGTTTGCAGCTTGCAGATACACACCTGAACAGCATATGCAGGATTGTGACAGCACAGACATTTGGATGCAGTCGTTCAGAGCAAGAGGTGTCCGTGATCAGACACGGTTAAATAAAATATTGCAAGCGTGCGAATGTTTTAAGCATGTTTTTATTTTAAGTAAAAAAAAGAACCCTTTGTGTTTGTGTCCTTTATCAAGTTTATCCCTCTGCTACCGGGCATTACATGTTATGACACCCGCATGGCCCGGCCCGACAAGGTCTCATTTATGTCAGATCCGTCCCTCGTAACAAACGGGTTCGACACCCTTGCACTTGTTAATGCCCTACAGTTTCCCCGAGGTTAGGGTACAGGTGGACTAAACAACCCTTTCAGCCGCATTTACAGTAGCTAGAGTCTCAGCAGGCGGTCTCTTCTCCAACATGCCTTGCCAGCAAATGACTTGCCAGCAAATGACTTGCCACAGGGTATAGGTGGGAACTCTCCGTCTGGGGCAGGCGATGCACTCTATTCTTGGTGCTGGGGGGCAGCAGTGGGAGGGCTTCTAGTGCCCTGGCCCCACTGCTGGACCTCCTGATGGCCCCTGGTATATTTTGGCCGCTGTGTGACAGAGTGTTGGACTAGATGGGCCATTGGCCTGATCCAGCATTGGCTTCTCTTATGTTCTTAAATATGAAAGATCAAGAGTCCACGGAAGCGGATACCCAGAATCAAACTTTGTTGGTCTTGAAGGTGCCACCGGGACTCAGACTTTGTTATAGGCCCAGTCTACATCTAGTATTCGCTCTGCTGTTTCACCAAATCCACACTGGAACAGAAGAAGACGCAGCTCAAAACCACATTCAAATACCCTGGGCCGACACCCAACTGACTGCAGATTCACCCCGAATGGCCATAAAACAAGCCATAAATCTATGCAGACGGCTGCAATAAACGGAGAGATCAAAGGAAGTGAAAGCGGATGGCACAGCCATAATACCCGACAATCCATCAAAGTGAAAGTGGCGTGCAGCGTAGAGGGGAATTTCTGTTCCAGTGTGGGTTTGGTAAGACAGCGGAGCGAATGCTAGATGCAGATGGGGCCTTCTAGACAATTGTTGAAGGAGCGGTCGTGTCACACGCAGCCTGCAAGGCTTCCTTCTCAGAAGGACATCAGAACCTGCTCTTCCTTTCCTACTCAACAGAAAGGGGGGGAGGCAGTATCATGAGGGTCCTGCCTAGACCCGGGAGAGGGGGTGTGCGCTGGAGAAATAGCACCTGGGCGCTGTCTGCAGCTCGGTCGTGCTTTCTCTCTTTCACCTGATCCAGAAAGGGAAATCTGTGTGCAGAAGGGGTCTCTCTCACACGTGGCCAACACCCAAATACAAGAACACTACCCCTTTCTGTTACGATGGTGAACTGGGCTCCATTGGGTAGGTGTGTTGTGATTTTAGGTAAAGGTAAAGGTTCCCTTGCTCGAAAGCCAGTCGACTCCGACTCTAGGGTTGCGGTGCTCATCTCCGTTTCAAAGCCGAAGAGCCAGCGCTGTCCGAAGACGTTTCCGTGGTCATGTGGCTGGCATGATTAAACACCAAGGCGCACAGAACGCTGTTACCTTCCCACCGAAGTGGTACCTATTTACCTACTTGCAATTTCTTGCTTTCGAACTGCTAGGTTGGCAGGAGGTTGTGATTTTAGATGGGGGCAAATATCTTCTTTGGGGCCTTCTCAGTGTTCCCTCTATTTCCCCCCCTCTACCGAGTGGAGCCGTCCACCCTCAAGTGCAGAAGAGGACTGCTGCGGTGACCAGTGTTCCCTCTAAGCTGAGTGCGTGTGAGCTAGCTCTCAGTTCTTTATAGCCTCCGGCTCACACATTTATATCTCAGCTCAGGAAGGGGATGGCTCCAGGGCAAACTAATTGATGCGGCAGCCAAATCGCTCGCTCACAGCTTTAATGCCAGCTCTCACAAAGTAGAATTTTTGCTCACAAGACTCCACAGCTTAGAGGGAACATTGGCTATGACCTTGGAATGGGCCACGGGCAGGGCAAGACCCTGGCTGGCTCAGGACTGCTGCTGCTGAGCGGGGCTTCCTGTGTTTCATGGGCACTCCATGAAATTGCTGAGCAGTCGGGTTAGAACTGATAAAAGGAAGTCCTTCTTCACCCAAAGAGTGATTAACATATGGAACTCACTGCCACAGGAGGTGGTGGTGGCTACAAGCATGGACAGTTTCAAGAGGGAATTAAATAAACATAAGGAGCAGAGGTCCATCAGTGGCTATTAGCCACAGGGTATAGATGGGAACTCTCCGTCTGGGGCAGGTGATGCACTCTATTCTTGGTGCTGGGGGGGGCAGCAGTGGGAGGGCTTCTGGTGCCCTGGCCCCACTGCTGGACCTCCTGATGGCACCTGGTATATTTTGGCCGCTGTGTGACAGAATGTTGGACTAGATGGGCCATTGGCCTGATTCAACATTGGCTTCTCTTATGTTCTTATGTGTTCATGAGCAGCTGTTCATGTCCGCAGCTTAGAGGGAACGCTGCCTAGTTATTACTTGCAGGTGGTTGCCCATGACTAGAGTTGGATCAGGCCTGTTATTTATTTACTCCATTCATCTTTCTCACCAGTGGGGAGCCCAGGCGGCTTACAGCATTCTCCTCGCCTCTGTTTTACCCTAACAACGACCCTGTGAGGTAGGTGAGGCTGAGAGTGGGTGACTGGCCAAAGGCCACCCAGCAAGCTTCCGTGGCACAACTGGGGGATTCGCACCTGGGTCTCCCAGATACGAGTTGGACACTCTTAATCACTGTACCCTGCTGTCTCCCTCGTTAGCTGTGAGCATATAATTTACTTGTCAGCGAGGCAAATTGTTTCCATTTAAATGAGTATATCAAGTCCGTAGTTGTTGTAACTAGCTATTCATATAGTAATATTTTTAGTGCTGGTATGATTTGGAATGATCGCATCTTTGTTGATGTTTTTTAAACTGTAACTGGTGGGATTTATGAAAGAGGAGGTGGACTTTTAAAAGTAAAGGTACAGTAGAGGTGACAGAGGAGACTGTTCTGTAATGCAAGTCTGGACTGAACTATACAACACAGGTGCTATTTTTAGTCCCTGTTGCTTGATGCTTTCAAAGACCTTCCTACCTGTTGTTATACCTGCATACCTTGCTGCCCTGGGCCTGCTCTAATGGGGAAGGCAGGGTATAAATTGAATAAATAAATAAATGCATTTTGCTTAATCCTTACCTGATAGGTAAGTCTGAGCTGTTAGCCCCACGTTGCAGATTTGGGGAGCGGTCCAGTACAGTTACATTTAGGCACTTATGGAATAATACGGTCACTTCTCCAGTGTCCTGTCCCATCTTCTGCTCTGCTTAGTGTTTATGTAGAAGAGAAGAAGAATAGGAGATTTGATCTGTACCCCGCCCTTCACTACCCAAGGGAGTCTCAGAGCGGCTCCTTTCCCTTCCCTTCCCCAGAACAGACACCCCCTGTGAGGTAGGTGAGGCTGGAAGAGCTCTGACAGAAACTGCTCTTTTTCAAGAACAGCTGTGCCAGAACTACGGCTTGCCCAAGGTCACATCAGCAGGTGCAAGTAGAGGAGTGGGGAATCAAACCCGGTTCTCCCAGATTAGAGTCCGTGCACTTCACCACGACACCAGAGAGGCGTATGTACTATTTTAAACATAAATTGGCATATATTGGCTGCAGCCTCCTAGACAAAAGCCGTGAAGCGGGAATCAATGTGGAGCATGCGGATTATCTCCAGGGCCAGAAGATGCTGCATCCAACGGGGGCGTCAGAAGAGAAGGGAGAAGCGGTGAAGCAAAGGAAGCGGTTCACGCCTTCCCCACTTTTGGTTTCCCTGCTCAAAAGCACCCCCTCCATCTGCTTTTCCTGCTGGGGAAATGTCTGTTTATACTCGCAGACGTACCCTTGGAACGGGGAGGGCGATTTGGGGTTGTTCAGAGTGGTCCGGGACGGTATTAAGGGCCCTCTTCCCGCCTCCCCTGCCGCTCCAATCCTAAACAGTGTTCCCTCTAAGGTGAGTGAGTGTGAGCTAGCTCGCAGTTTCTTAGCCTCTGGCTCACACATTTTTGTCTCAGCACAGGAAGGAGGGCTCCAGAGCAAACTGAATTTATGCAGCAGCCAGATTGCTCGCTCACAACTTTAATGCCAGGAGCTTGCAAAGTAGAATTTCTGCTCACAGGACTCTCCACAGCTTAGAGGGAGGCATTGCACCCAGCCCTGAAAGGTGGGCTTTTCCAGGTTGCAAAATGTTGCCCACCTCCACGTGCCACACGCCCGCTGCTCACTTTGGTCTCCGGACCCCCTAGGGCATGCCCGTTTCCTTCCCGGTGACTTTTCTGTGTTTGCCGAAGGGAGGGTTCCCGCGGCAGAGCATCTTTCTGGCTCCTGGCAGGTGTTGGTTGCAGCTGTAGAGGCAGCAGCTCCCTTCCTCAAGGTCTTCTGGCTGCCAGTTGAGGGGCGAAGGAGGAACGCGGCCTCGGGAGAGCTCTCCGGTGGGCAGCTGCTCCCCCTTCCCTCCCCACGCGCACCTGATGAGCCGCCTGCTGTCGGCAGCTCTGCTCTGTGACGGGCACCGCTCCACCTGAACTGCGCTCTGGGAAGCCCGGAAGCCCCACATCGCTGTGGCAGGCAACAGACTGGTTGCTCTGGGAATTGAAGGAGTGCGTTTGTTTGTGGGGGTGGGTGGGTGGAGGGGGGGTTTCCTGCCAGCACCCACAGGCATTTGAAGGGACTGCAAAGAACCCAGCAGGAGAGATTTTCATAGAGTCATAGAATATTAGAGTTGGAAGGGACCTTGCAGGTCACCTAGTCCAACCCCCTGCACTCTGCAGCAGCACAGCCAAAAGATACCTATATACCTACAACATACCCGAAAGATGGTCGTCCAGCCTCCGCTTGAAAACATCCAGGGAAGGAGTATCCACCACCTCCCGAGGCAGACTGTTCCACTGCTCAACCTTACAGTTAGGAAGTTTCTCCTGATATTGAGCCAGTAACGACTCCCTTGTAATTTCCACCCATTAGATCTAGGGTGATTTCCCACTAAAGCTGACTCGGGGTAGCGCCTGATACTATTAGTCAATTTCACACCCGAAGCCGCGGGGCTGCATTTTGACCCGCAGCCGCCCGATTTCCCACAGTTTCGTAATCCTCAAAAAACAGGATTACGAAACTGCGGGGAAATCGGCGAAGCCGCGGGTCAAAATGCAGCCCCGCGGCTTCGGGTGTGAAATTGACTAATAGTATCGGGCCAAATGGCGGCGCTACCCCGAGTCAGCTTTAGTGGGAAATCACCCCTAGTCTTGCAGTCCGGAGCAAGAGAGAATCGATCTGCTCCATCTTCAGCATGACAGCCCATCAAATACTTGAAGACTGCAATCATGTCCCCTCTAAGCCTTAAGAACATAAGAACATAAGAGAAGCCAATGTTGAATCAGGCCAATGGCCCATCTAGTCCAACACTCTGTCACACAGTGGCCAAATATACCAGGTGCCATCAGGAGGTCCAGCAGTGGGGCCAGGACACTAGAAGCCCTCCCACTGCTGCCCCCCTCCCCAGCACCAAGAATAGACTGCATCCCTTGCCCCAGACCGAGAGTTCCTCTCTATACCTTGTGGCTAATAGCCACTGATGGACTTCTGCTCCATATGTTTATCTAATTCCCGCTTGAAGCCGTCCATGCTTGTAGCTGCCACCACCTCCTGTGGGAGGGAATTAGAAGTGTTAATCACTCTTTGGGTGAAGAAGGACTTCCTTTTATCCATTCTAACCTGACTGCTCAGCAATTGCATGGAGTGCCCACGAGTTCTTGTATTGTGAGAAAGGGAGAAAAGGACTTCTTTCTCAACCTGCTCTGTCCCATGCATAATCTTATAAACCTCGATCATGTCACCCCTCAGCTGTCATTTCTCCAAGCCTGTCCCTCAATCAGCGGTCTAATTTATTTATTGGTTGGTTTAAATTCAAAGCAAACAACAAAGCGCCATGACGATTCTGACCCCTAAAAATGCCTGCCCGCCTACACCCCATTCAGAGCTCTAGCAAACCAAAGGGCCTTCCGGCCCCTCCGTAGCCTGTTCCGTGGTGGCAGGGGGAGAGCTGTGCTGGGAAGGGCCTGGGTCCTGGTGTGTGCCAGGTGGGCTCTCTTGCGTGGGGGAGCTACCTAAACTGAAAGTCACCGCTCAAAACATCGAGACCAAAAGGCAACCAGCAGCTGTAATCAAGCGCTGCACAAAAAACCTGGAATTGTTATTACAATGTACTCTTTCGACGAAGCAATTAGAACATGTACAGAGTGCAAAAAGGGTCCATTTACAATTGTAATGGTACTTGACGAAGTTCTCCGGAATGTCTGTTCTATTCGTAAGGACTTCATCCGAATGGGACCGTACAAACCTTATAATTAGCTGGGACCATATAAACCTTACAATATTATAATTATAATTAATATAACATTATAATTAATGGAACCGTATAAACCTTATAATATTACAAATATATATATGAAAAAACAGGTATGTGCCATGTACCTTCAATGTAATTACAGTGAACAATAAAAACATTCTATAATACATACAGGGTTGGGTCTTCTATTCCTTATTCATCGTTGAATGAATTTACAATGGCCGTGTTTTCTCATGGAAAATTTCTACAAAATAATATAATCATCAAGATTTTTCCAGAAAGCGAATAGATTCTGCAAAATACATTTTTACCATGGTAAAATTTATAAAAACATGGTAAAAATGTATTTTGTAGAAATTTTCTGTGGTACATGGCACATACCTATTTTTTCATATGTATTTTTGTAATATTATAAGGTTTATACGGTCCCGTTCGGTTGAAAGCCTTACGAAATGAATAGACATTCCGGAGAACTTCGTCAACTACCATTACGATTGTAGATGGACCCCTTTTGCACTTTGTACATGTTCTAATTGCTTTGTCGAAAGAATGCATTGTAATAATGATTCCAGGTTTTTTTTTGTGTAGCGCTTGATTACAGCTTCTGGTTGCCTTTCTGCGTGGAGGGGCTTCCGGGCGGGGATCACATGCCGTCCATAGGGGGCGTATCGGGGCGCAGGGGAGAGAGGGGGTCCTTGAGATATGCCGGCCCCAGGCCATGAAGGGCTTTAACAGTCATAACCGGCACACTGAATTGAAACCGACTGGCAGCCGCTGTCCCTGTTTTGGAGTAAGCAAGGCAAACGTTCCCATCTGCTAGCTCCTGACTGTAATTGGGCCGCCGCATTCAGAACCAGCTGCGACTTCTGGGTGGCGTTCAAGGGCAGCCCCGCATGGAGTGCGCTACCACAATCCGACCGTGAAGTGACAGAAGCGTGGGTTAGCGTGGCCGGCTCAGCTGAGTCTAAGAAAGGGGAGCATTGGCGAGATAGACCTGGCTGAAGCACCCTGGGTCATCCCCACACCCACCCTGATTTTCCAAAACCAAGGGGCAGGGCGAGGGCTACAGGACCGAGAACAGGGTTTATTCACGAGCCTGTACAGAATTGCCAGTTGCTTAATCATGTTTAAAAGGAATGGCCACCCCGTCTGAAATAAAGGATTAATGACAATATTTTGGGGTGGAGAAGTGCAGCCCGCACATGGGCAGGGAGGCGCGATCCCGGTTTGCCTGACCGCTGTTCATGTGGCCACATCGGCGCATCCCACGCTGTTTATTGTGTTTGCCACTGATATCCTGGGCAGCTGCTTTAGAAAGGCGTGGTGTGGCCGATCACGATGTGTTAAAGAAAACCAAGCTGCAAGTGATCCCAGAATGGACCTCCGGAACGAGAGCTCTAAAGAGGGTGTGTGTGTGTGAGACAGAGGGGAACACTATTTTTCGAGAAGTTTTAAAAATTTGTATGAAGCTGTCATTTAAGAAAACCTATAGCATTAGACAATGATTGTTCCTGTGCATGGTACATAGGATACCTCTGCCCACAGTTAATATCGGATAACAAAGCCAGAGTCCAATGGCACCTTTGGTGTAGTGCTAAGTTTGGTATAGTGGCTAAGTGTGCCGACTCTACTCTGGGAGAACCGGGTTTGATTCCCCACTCCGCCACTTGCACCTGGCTGGATGACCTTGGGCAAGCCGTAGTTCTGACAAGAGCTGTCCTTGAAAAAGAGCTGTTTCTGTCAAGAGCTCTCTCAGCCCCACCTACCTCACGGGGTGTGTCTGTTGTGGGGAGGGGAAGGGAAAGGAATTTGTAAACTGCTCTGAGACTCCCTTGGGTAGTGAAGGGCGGGGTATAAGCCCAATCTCTTCTTCTTCTTTATGACCAACAATTTTTTATTCAGGATGTGAGCTTTCGTGTGCACACATGCTTTGTCAGGTAATGCTTATGAAAGCAATGTGTGGCTGAAGCGTTTGTTGTTTTCAGTGTTATAAAGGTTGGTCTTGATATCCAGTTGTTCAGTCGCACAGTTGAGTCCGACTCTTTGCGACCCCATGGACCAGATTATGCCAGGCCCTCCTGTCTTCTGCTGTCTGCTGAAGTTTGCTCAATTTCATGTTCGTTGCATCGATGACACTGTCTAACCATCTCATATTTTTGACCACGTCAAGCTTACCTTGATTCATAGACCTTACATTCCAGGTTCCTATGCAGTATTGTTCTTTGCAGCATCGGACTTTCCTTTCACCGTCAGACACATCCACAACTGAGCGTCCTTTTGGCTTTGGCCCGGCCGCTTCACTCTTTCTGGGGTTACTCGTACTTGCCCTCTGCTCTTCCCCAGTAGCATATTGGACACCTTCTGACCTGAGGGGCTCATCTTCCGGCGTCATATCTTGTAGCCTTTTGTTACTGTCCATGGGGTTTTCTTGGCAAAGAGACTGGAGTGGGTTGCCATTTCCTTCTCCAGGGGATCACGCTTGGTCTGAGTTCTCTGCTGTGGCCTGTCCGTCCTGGGTGGCCCTCCACGGCATAGCCCACAGCCTCATCGAACCACACAAGCCCCCTCGCCACGACAAGGCAGTGATCCATGAGGGAGTTGATATCCAGAAAATGCCGCTAACCCTGCTGTGATTCAGATGAGTTAGGGTTAGTCTGAAACAACAAGAGTCTAGTCTGAAAGTGTTGGTCTGAAACAACAAACGTCTGATACCGACGGCACCTTTAAGACCAAGAAAATTCAATTCTGGGTGTAAGCTTATAACCAGAATTAAACTGTGTTGGTAATAAAGGTGCTACTGGACTCAGTCCCCCTGGGGTCAGGCCGCATCTGTGCAAACAACACACTTCCTTTTCTTTACTCGAAAATTTGCCTTTTCTGTTTCCAGCTTTATAATTTTTTTTCCCTAGAGGGCAAAAATTAAAATATTTCTGCTCCAGTCATAGTGGTATTCAGCACTCTCTTTAGCATTGGGTGCGGTTATGATTTTTGCTTATAGAAAGCAAAAGGCATTTATTGCTTTGAAATTTCGTAAATATAACCAAATAGTGCCATGGCATATATTAAGTTATAAATGATTAATGTCAGGTTGTTAAATCAGTGAAATCAGAGTGGACGCGATAAGAAGGAATTGCATTGATTTCAGTTGTTCCCAGTTTTTTTTTTCTGCTCTCCCTTTCTTGGGTTCAAAATTTCTGGTAATTTTACATTTCTCTCAGTCTTGGGGATGTCTTACACCCAAATGATCCTTAACAGATATCTGCCCATCATCAAATGTCACTTCACAGACTACAAAGTGGTTCAAATGTTGTAATCGTGCACCTATGAATTGAGCCAGTGTCACTGAGGTCCATGTTAGGGGGCCACAAATCATACCCGCTGGGGGGGCCCTCGAGCTTAGAAGCTAGATCAGAACAGTCTCCGGCAGGGGCGAATGAAGGCTCCCTGGGGCCCTCAGCAGCACTGACCAATCTTAAGAACATAAGAACATAAGAGAAGCCAGTGTTGAATCAGGCCAACGGCCCATCCAGTCCAACACTCTGTCACACAGCGGCCAAAATATACCAGGGGCCCTCAGGAGGTCCAGCAGTGGGGCCAGGACACCAGAAGCCCTCCCACTGCTGCCCCCTCCAGCACCAAGAATAGAGTGCATCACCTGCCCCAGACTGAGAGTTCCCATCTATACCCTGTGGCTAATAGCCACTGATGGACTTCTGCTCCAGATGTTTATCTAATTCCCTTATAAGAACATAAGAGAAGCCAGTGTTGAATCAGGCCAACGGCCCATCCAGTCCAACACTCTGTCACACAGTGGCCAAAAACACCAGGTGCCATCAGGAGGTCCAGCAGTGGGGCCAGGACACCAGAAGCCCTCCTCCTTTATGCACAGACCCAGAGTCCATTTGAGTTGTTGACCTGGTCTGACCAGATATACAATGCTTGTTGCAGCAATACAAAAATTTATTCATAGGATAAGACAATATACTGTACAAACTAAGCCAAGCTTTGGCTACATCAAATTCTACAAAAATGCAATACAACATCTATTTTAATATTTCACAAGTCAAATGTATCCAAAGTTCCAATATTCATGACCCGAAAAGACATTTTTCTACATTTTTCCACCCTTTCCCCAACTTTGTGGTGTCCCCCTTGGTCCTGGCGCCCGAAGCACGTGCTTAGTCCTGCTTAATGGTTAATCTGCCGCTGGTCTCCGGCCCCCTTGCTTTTGACTTTTAGGAGGCAGGAGAAGAAGGTGTTATTAAGGATGACATTTGATTAGTTTTTTTCTGCTTATTGGCAGCTGGAAATTGTGGTTGGAAATAACGCAAGTTAACGATGGTTTTTAATGTATTTTTATGGGTTTTTTTGTTCCGTTTATATCGTAAGTGGCCCTGAGTTCTGTAAGGTAGAAAAGCGGCTAATAAATGTGTGGAAGAATAATAAATAACGATAATAAATTATAAGTGAGACCGGGTTCCCAAGGCAGGCCTTGTCTTGAGGAGGGCTCCATAGGGTTAGGAAGCTTCTCCTGTAAAAGAAGGGTTGCCAACTCCAGACTGGGAAATTCCTGGAGATTTTTGGGGTGGAGCCCGGAGAGGGGAAGGTGCTGGGGAGGAGAAGGGCCTCAGCGTGGCACAGTACCGGAGGGCCCAAAGCAGCCGTTTCCTCCAGGGGAACTTGGCTTGGTCTCCCGAAAATCAATCGTAACAGTGGGAAATCTCCAGGTGCCACCTTGAGGTTGGCAGCCCTAAAGGCCATAAAGTAGGAAACACGACTTTACTCAGAGAGTGACTAAAATGTGGGGATTTGCTGCCAGAGGATGGAGTGATGGCCGCAGGAATAAACAGCTTTAAAAAGGAGGATAAGTCTGTCAGTGGCTACTAGCCGTGGTGGCTGAGGGGAACCTCCACGTTCAGAGGCACTAATCCTCGGAATCCCAGAGCCGGGATGCAACGTCAGGGGAAGGCCTCAGCTTCTATGCTCTGTTGTTGGCTGTCCAGAGGAACTGGTTGGCCCCTGTGTGAGACGGGAGGTTGGACTGGAGGGATACTCCCTGGTTGGATCCAGCAGGGCTCTTCTGGTGTCCTTCTCAGGAGAAGGCCTCAGCCTCTCTGCCCTGTTGCTGGCCCTCCAGAGGAACTGGCTGGCCCCTGGGTGAGACGGGAGGCTGGACTGGAGGGACCCTCCCTGGTCTGACCCAGCAGGGCTCTTCTGGTGTCCTTCTCAGGAGAAGGCCTCAGCCTCTCTGCCCTGTTGCTGGCCCTCCAGAGGAACTGGCTGGCCCATGCATGAGACGGGAGGCTGGACTGGATGGACCTTCCCTGGTCTGACCCAGCAGGGCTCTTCTAATGTTCTTCTCAGGAGAAGGCCTTGGCCTCCATGCCCTGTTGTTGGTCCTCCAGAGGAACTGGTTGGCCACTGTGTGAGACAGGATGCTGGACTAGATGGACCTTCACTGGTCTGATCCAGCAAGGCTCTTCTGATGTTCTTATGTTCTTACGTCCTCACTTATTTTCTTATGTCTTTTATATTCTTATGATGATGCTCTTATATCCTTACTTAACAAGATCCTTTATGCAATTGGGCTATCATAAGACTGGTTAACGCAAAAATATCTGCGAGTGGTCCGTATCGTTGTTGCTGAGTGGGGTCAAGATGATAATTGGTTTCAGAGTCGACCTTACACCAGATGAAGAAATATATTTTAGCATAGCCTCGTGCAGTAACAAGGGGAGTGGCATCTCCGATCCTTCATGCCGTTGTCTGTTTTGACATGTCAATGCACAAAGGAAGTTCGTTATAAATTGAGCTGAGCATATCGGGAACTGGGAGCCATTTTCGTAACCGTGGCTGGAGGTTTCCAACAACAAAGAAATGGCCCTTGATGCGGTGGGAGTGTCGCTTGGTCGGTCTTATCTTTTCTCCACATCTGTGCAAGAATTTAGCAACGGGTGCCAGCCTCAGCTCTGAAGGTCCTTAGGAAGATACGGCTTTTCTTTTCGTATGTTTTCTTATCAGAAATTTCTAAACAAAAGTGAAAAGGCAGTTTTATATACTGGCTTTCAAATTGGTTTCCATTCCCATTCGACGGTGTTCCTGTTCTAAGAGTGTATTCGGTGGCCAACGGCAGCTCTTTGGAAGCATTTTTTTGTTTGAAACTGGGATGGGGGGAAAACGCCCAGAGAGAGAAAAATGGCATGAATTGGATATATGGACAGAGATGGTGTGCATATTAAAATAAAACTGCAATTTGAAGCATCTATTTTATGCAAGTATTGATTTCCGTTTGATAAATATTGCCTCTCTAATTGGTGCTGAATTTTTTTTAGCTACAGTTCTACCATCAAATGTTGTAGAAAGGATTTCTCCCCCCCCTCCCCCATGGGTTTTTCAACCTTTCCTTTTCTAAAGAGAAAATGGTGTTTTCCATTTCAGCGCAAATATTTGGAGGTGTCAACTGAAACCGCAACAAAAGCTTGAGGTATTTAATCATTGGACAAGTTGTTAAAATGTTTTTAGGGTAGGCTAGGGTGGGGTTTTTCATAGAATCATAGAATCATAGAATGTTAGAGTGAGAAGGGACCTTGCAGGTCATCTAGTCCAACCCCCTGCACTCTGCATAGAATCATAGAATGTTAGAGTTGAAAGGGACCTTGCAGATCATCTAGTCCAACCCCCTGCACTCTGCATAGAATCATAGAATGTTAGAGTTGGAAGGGACCTTGCAGGTCATCTAGTCCAACCCCTGCACTCTGCATAGAATCATAGAATGTTAGAGTTGGAAGGGACCTTGCAGGTCATCTAGTCCAACCCCTGCACTCTGCATAGAATCATAGAACGTTAGAGTTGGAAGGGACCTTGCAGGTCATCTAGTCCAACCCCCTGCACTCCGCAGGAGCATAGCCGAAAGATAGCCCTACATACCTACAACATACCCGAAAGATGGTCGCCCAGCCTCCACTTGAAAACGTCCAGAGAAGGAGCATCCGCCACCTCCCGAGGCAGACCGTCCCACTGCTCAACCACTCTTACAGTTAGGAAATTTCTCCTGATATCTAGCCGGTAAGGACTCCCTTGTCATTTCCACCCATTAGATCTAGTCTTGCAATCCGGAGCAAGAGAGAATAGATCTGCTCCATCTTCTACAGGACAGCCCCTGCTGTGAGACAGACTCCTCCTCGGTGTAGCCTTGCATGTGTTTGGCTTTCTTTTTGGTATCTTCCTCTTAAGATCTCCATAGCTACATTTGATGCTGAACCCATATGCAGGGCAGGGGACACATGTTGTGCCTTCCAGAGAGGGTTCTTCCTGTGCTGTGAGAATAAGTGCTACATGGAGAACAGCATCTGAGTCCAGGGGGCACCTTCCAGACCAACAAAGTTTAATTCCAGGTAGAAGCTTAAGCTTTGTTGGCCTTTGAGGTGCCCCTGGACTTAAACTTTGTTCCGTTGCTTTCAGACCAATATGGCTGCCCCACTTGCATCTACATTCCTGGGGTGGTCTGCTGTGGAGATCAGACTTGGGCTTCTGTATCTTAAAAAAGGGAAGTTTGCAGTCTCATGGAGAAAGTGTTTCTCCCTCCACTCGGAGCAGGTGTTGAGGTGTCTCCTTCAGAGCCCTCTCCAAATGGTAGAAGAAGAGGAAGAAGAGGAAGAAGAAGAGGAAGAGGAAGAAGAAGAAGAAGAAGAAGAAGAAGAAGAAGAAGAAGAAGAAGAAGAAGAAGAAGAAGAAGAAGAAGAAGAAGAAGAAGAAGAGATTGGATTTATACCCTGCCCTTCACTATCCAAAGGAATCTCAGAGAGGCTTACAGACTTCTTTCCCTTCCCCTCCCCACAACAGACACCCTGTGAGGTAGAAGAAGAAGAAGAAGAGATTGGACTTATACCCCGCACTTCACTACCCAAAGGAATCTCAGAGAGGCTTACAAACTCCTTTCCCTTCCCCTCCCCACAACAGACACCCTGTGAGGCAGGTGGGGCTGAGAGAGCTCTTGACAGAAACAGCTCTTTTTCAAGGACAGCTCTTGTCAGAACTAGGGCTTGCCCAAGGTCATCCAGCAGCTGCAAGTGGAGGAGTGGGGGAATCAAACCTGGTTCTCCCAGATTAGAGTCTGTGCACTTACCCAAACTGGTGGCCCTTTCATAGGCTTCGGGGCCTGATTTTGAACTGTTCTGCTTGTTATAGCTGCATTCTTGGCAATTTAATTACTCCCATTTTTTTTCCTCCTGTATGAACACTTCAAGTAAGAAGGAAGAGGATATTGTTCCTCCCCTTCTCCTTTCTTACATTGCTATATTGGGTGAAATTTGAGGCTAGTTTAATTTATAGCAATTAAACTCTACGATAATTGGGTATCTGCAAGGAACTGTACACTTCTGATGCTGTTAATAAAACTCGTATGTTCTCTAATAGTCATTATGGCAGCAATAAATAGCTTCCTAGCCTGCTATTTCTGCCCATGTGGACTGGACGTAGCATCTGCTCCTCAGGAAATCGGGGAGGGGGGCCCTTCCAGGCATTTCCCCTCCCCAGCTGGAAGGACACATGTGGTCCGTGGATACTTCTGTGGGTCTGTGCGCACACTGCAGTGAAGGGTAGATACTGCATACGAATGGCAGAGCTTTGAACATAAGAACATGAGAGAAGCCCGTGTTAGATCAGGCCAGTGGCCCAACCAGTCCAACACTCTGTGTCACACAGAGGCCAGAAATACCAGGTGCCATCAGGAGGTCCAGCAGTGGGGCCAGGACACCAGAAGCCCCTCCCACTGTTGCCCCCCCCAAGCACCAAGAACACAGGGCATCCCTTCCCCCCAGACTGAGAGTTCCTATCTATACCTTGTGGCTAATAGCCATTGATGGACCTCTGCTCCAGGTGTTTATCCAGTTCCCCCTTATAAGAACATAAGAGAAGCCAATGTTGGATCAGGCCAATGGCCCACCTGGTCCAACATTCTGTGTCACACAGTGACCAAAAATACCAGCTGCCATCAGGAGGTCCAGCAGTAGGGCCCAGCACACTAGAAGCCCTCCCACTGTTGCCCCCCACCCCAAAGCACCAAGAATACATTGCATCCCTTGCCCTAGACTGAGAGGTCTTATCTATCTCTTGTGGCTAACAGCCACGGATGGACCTCTGCTCCAGATGTTTATCCAATTCCCTCTTATAAGTACATAAGAGAAGCCGATGTTGGATCAGGCCAGTGGCCCCTCCAGTACAACACTCTGTGTCACATAGTGGCCAAAATACCAGGTGCCATCAGGAGGTCTACCAGTAGGGCCAGGACACTAGACGCCCTCCCACTGTTGCCTCCCCCACACACCAAGAATACAGAGCATCACTTACCCCAAACTGAGAGTTCCTATCTATACCTTGTGCCTAATAAGCACCGATGGATCTCTGCTCCTGTGGCAGTGAATTCCATGTGTTCATCACTGTTTGGGTCAAGAAGGACTTCCTTTTATCTATGCTAACCCGACTGCTCAGCAATTTCATGGAGTGCCCACGAGTTCTTGTATTGTGAGAAAGGGAGGAAAGTACCTCTTTCCCTGCCTGCTCTTTCCCATGCATAATTTTGTAAACGTCGATCATGTCACCCCTCAGCAATCATTTCTCCAAGCTAAAGAGCCCCGAGTGTTTTTAACCTTTCTTCATAGGGAAAGTGCTCCAACCCTTTCATCGTTCGAGTTGCCCAGCACACAGATGTATAGTGTATACTGTATCTTCCAAGTGGCAGCATATTGTTCAGCAGGGCTGCTGCTATTCCTTCCCTCCTTCCCTCCTTCCCTCCTCCTTCATTCCTTCCCTCTCTCCTTCCTCCTTCCTCCCTCCCTTCCCCTCCCTTCCCTTCCCTTCCTTCCCTCCTTCCTTCCTTCCCTCCTTCCTTCCTTCCTTCTTCCATCCCTCCCTTCCCTCCTTCCCCTCCCTCCTTCCTTCCCTCCCTCCTTTCTCCTTCCTTCCTTCCTTCTTTCCTCCCTCCCTTCCCCTTCCCCTTCCCCTCCCTCCCCTTCCTTCCTTCCTTCCTTCCTTCCTTCCCTCCTTCCTTCCCTCCTTCCTTCCTTCCTTCCCTCCCTCCTTCATTCCTCCTTCATTCCTTCCCTCCCTCCTTCCTCCTTCCTCCCTCCCTTCTTCCCTCCCTCCTTCCCCTTCCCTCCCTTCCCTTCCTTTCCTTCCTTCCCTCCTTCCCTCCTTCCTTCCTTCCTTCTTCCCTCCCTCCCTCCCTCCCCTCCTTCCTTCCCTCCCTCCTTCCTCCTTCCTTCCTTCCTTCCTTCCTTCTTTCCTCCCTCCCTCCCCTTCCCTCCCTTCCCTTCCTTCCTTCCCTCCCTCCTTCCTTCCTTCCTTCCTGGGAAGGTCATTTTTGTGAGGGTGCGATGGACAGAGAAGCATACGCCCCCCTTCCCCGATCTCTGCCGCATCTCCCCTCGAGAACCCTGCTTGCAGCCTCTTCGTGTTGTGGTGATTCCTCATATCCAAGGAGTGCCTTTTGTCGTTCCTCCTGTTGTTATTCCCCCCCCCCCCCAATGAACCTTCTTCTGGGACTGTAATATACCTGCTCGGAGCAGAATGCTGTGGTGAGGTAATTACAAGGCACGGCTTTTGGTGGAGGCCGCTGCGGCTGGCTGCCCGTAAACGGTGGCGTGAGGTGTGGTGGAGGAGAGCCCACCCCTCAAAGGGCCAGCGGTGATGAGAAGGCTCGTGTTTCGGTGTGGCGGCAGGACCGGCAGCAACGTGGTGATTAGGACCTGGGAATGCACAACCAGGCAGCGCTCCACGAGGCTCAGTTCCTCCGCCTGCGCTGCTCACGCTCTCCAGTACTCCTGCTGAAGAAGAAGTTGTTTCTCTTTCTTAATGTCTCCCGGAAGGATCTTGTTATGTATTGAGCCCGAATGGTGCCTGGAACTGGTTGAGCTTGTGCCCCGTAAGCAATAGCTGACCAGGATCCTGAAGTTCTATATTAGTGTAATGTAAACAGCCTATCGTTGGGAGCGGGGTGTGTTAGGATGTGGTCTTTGCACGCTGTATAAGCAGGGCAGCAGGCCCTGGAATCCAGCCCTTGTAATATTCCCGAAACCCCTCAATAAATGAGAGCTGATCACTGCAATGCGTCTGGAACCCAGTATTTAACACTGGCGACGAGGATAGGATCCTGTTGAGCCAGCTCAGTGCCCACAAACACTGCATTGCGCACTGCGCTCCAGTGCCGCCCCCCAAGGTTCCCCTCTGGCGGGGGTGGATGGGACTCATAATAGGTTTCAGTTATGGGCGGGGGGAGGTATCAGCGGGATTTTTGGGGAAACATTTAACAAAAAGGGCTGCTCAGTGGTGGAATTGGTTGCCCAGGGACGTTTTGAGTTCTCCTTTGTAGGGCTGTCAACCTCCAGGGGGTGGATGGAGACCTTCTGGGATTGCAGCTGATCTCCAGGCGAGGAAGGTCAGTTCCCCTGGAGAAGATGTCTGCTTTGGAAGGTAGACTCTGAGGCATTCGACCTGGCCAAGGTCCCACCCCTCCCCAAACCTGGCCTTCCCTGTGCCCCACCACCAAAATCTCCTTGGCCTCCACCAGATATTTCCCAACCTGGAGCTGGCAACCCTAGGAGGTGTTTGAGTGCAGGCTAGGGGTGCTTTAGGTCATCCTGTGTGGTGCAGGGGGCTGGAACGGATGGTCTCTAAGCCCCTGACAGCTTTTCGATGCCACGATGCTCTCTCTTTCCTCCGCATTGGCGGTGAGATTGGTGGCTACCAGGGTCAGGGCGTTTTCTGTGGCAGCCCCTCGCTAGGGAACGAGCTGCCGGCTGGAGTCCTTGGAGTCTGGCGTCGTTTGATTCAGGCGGCAGTGCAAGGCTGCATTCTTCAGGCAGACTCGGTTTTAATTGTCTCACCACTTTAGGGCCGCGGCCTCATGCAGGTCTGCTCAGAAGTATAACCCATCTTATTCGGTGGGACTCATTTCCCGGGGAAATGTGCTTAGAGTAGCTGTCTTAATACGGCGGCTTCCGTGTGTTTTGCTTCCGTTGCTGCGGCAAATGCGAAGACATTCACAGTAGCAACCAGGCTTACCAGGTTGCCAACCGTGGCAGGCACCCTCCCACCCCTGCTAGCTCTCTACTGCTGTCACAGCAGGAGAAAATGGGGGGGATGATGTCACAGATGCAGCAACATCACTTCTGGTCACTGTATCTCTGACACTCTAGGAACTTCCCCAGTCTCTATGGTTTCTACCTTTTTTCCTGGGAGAATGCTCCGGAATGGCGTTCCGGAACCTCTTCGACAAAACTCTTTAAAAAATGTTTAAAAGTTCATGAGTTTTCAGTATACAGATTGAAAACTTCTTCATTTCCCTCTTGAGAGTTCCGGCACCTCTTTTTCCAGAAAAGGAAAAGGAAAAAATCCCTGGGGTACGACCTTCCCAGAAGAATTGTAGAAAGCCAGGGGAACCCAGGAGCTGTCCTGTGGGACCCTCCAACAAACCCGCTATAGTTTAGGTGGGGAACGTGGAACAAAGAGCTCCGTGTCGAGACACCCCATAGTCATGTTTTAGGGTTGAATTTTAATCTGATGGTTTTTATTGTGAGCTGTTTTGAGCAAAGAGGGAAACTGATATAGAAATAAAGGCGATGAATAAATAAAGTTAATGTTGTCCCTCAGTGAATGGTGGGCCAGTAGCAGGGTCAACCTTCTAGCTACCATTGTGAAGAAGAAACCTCAGTGGAGGGGCTGTGGCTCACTGGCAGAACATCTGCTTGGCATGCAGAAGGTCCCAGGTTCAATCCCTGGCATCTCCAGCTAAAAGGACCAGGCAGGAGGTGATGGGAAACACCTTGACCTGAGACCCTGGCTCAGTGACAGAACATCTGCTTGGCATGCAGAAGGTCCCAGGTTCAATCCCTGGCATCTCCAGCTAAAAGGACCAGGCAGGAGGTGATGCGAAACACCTTGACCTGAGACCCTGGCTCAGTGGCAGAGCCCCTGCTTGGAATGCAGAAGGCCCCAGGTTCAATCTCTGGCATCTCCAGCTAAAAGGAGCAGGCAGGAGGGGATGGGAAACACCTTGACCTGAGACCCTGGCTCACTGAGAGAACATCTGCTTGGCTTGCAGAAGGTCCCAGGTCCAATCCCCGGCATCTCCAATTGAAAGGGACCAGGCAGGAGGGGATGAGAAAGGCCTTGACCTGAGACCCTGGCTCAGTGGCAGAGCCTCTGCTTGGCATGCAGAAGGTCCCAGGTTCAATCCCCGCCATGGCCCAACTAACTCAGTCCGCATTGTCACTAAGGTTGTGCAGATAGCTGAAAGAATGGGTGCTGTTAGCTCAGGCAACAAATTTAAGGTTGTGCGGGGGGGCGGTGTGGGAGAGCCAAGTTAGGTAGCTTTGCCTCACGTTGCGTTCCTGTAGCCACCATCTCTTGCTAGTGCTTGAAGCACAGACAGAGTTGAGTCCGGCAGCACCTCAGGGGCCGGAACCAAGAGTTCCAGGGCAGAAGCTTTGGAGAGTCAAAAGCTCCCTTTGTCTGACGCGAGCAGAGAGAAACGGAGATCTCCGGAGAGGACGCCTGCCTGCGTCAGTTCTGCAGACAGAAGTAGTACATTTGGGCCTCCTAAAATATTTCCTGCGAGTCCCCCCGATGCCAAAAAATATTGATTTGGGCCTGGCAAAGAATTAATTAAAAATATTTATACCCTGCCTTCCCTTTTGGCTCCAGGCAGCTTTACTGCTGCCGTTCCCACTCACGTTTGGTTTGTTGTCGCTTCCTCTTTCCTTGGCGAGAGCTCTTTTCTTATTCATAGAGGGAACCCTGCCCAACAGGGGATCAGGTAGAAGCGATGACGGCCACCGTACTGAGGGCAAACAAAGCCGATTAAGAGCGAGAGCGAGGCCTGCGAAATCAGCCGGCCCAGGGGGGGGTCATCGTTCGCCAATCAGGAGCTTAAAAGCGAACGAAGCCCATTCCAGGCGTTATCTCCTGAAAAGATGAATATTTTCATCTCTTTTAGAGCGATTCTGAAAATTGTCAAAAGAGGGAGTGCCTTTCACCACTAATGGACATTTGTATAACAATTAATCCCCTCCAGCCCTGGAGTTTACCTCTAGTACAGGTTGCCAGTTCAAATGGTTCTGTTTGGAAGGAAGGGATACACACACCACATTGCGTCTGTGGTTTCTTCTTTCTAGGTGGTAAATGTAAAGGCTTCACTTCCTCGAAAGCCAGTTGAATCTGACTCTAGGTACACATCTCCATTTCTGAGCCAAATAGCTAGCACTGTCTGAAGACATTTCCGTGGTCATGTGGGCGGCATGACTAGATGCCGAGGTGCATGGAATGCTGTTCCCTTCCCACCGAAGCGGTCCCTATTTATCTACTTGCCATTTCTTGCTTTCGAACTACTAGGTTGTCAGGAGCTGGGGCCAGAAATGGGAGCTCACTCCATCACGCGGCACTTGGGTCTCAAACAGCTGAACTACCGGACTTCCGGCCTGCTGTTCAGCATCTTAACCACCGAGCCACCGCAGTTCCTTTCTAGGTGGTACCTTCCCATAAAGTAGCTCCCTGCCCAAACGTCAGCCTCACTGCCAAAGGCCCATGGTCAGTTTGTTTGTTTAACATTTTTAATACCACATCCTCTCCTGTATGGTCTCGGAGCATTTTACAGTGAAACATTCGGCAGTAAAAATTCGGTGCCCCTTGGAGCCCAGGGCCGTGGCCCCTTGCACCAAGTTGAGGCGTTGGGGTGGGGGGGGGGGCGTGCGGAGAGAGGCTGCTGCTGCTGCAGGCTGACATTTGCTAGCTCTGAAAGGAAATTGCTTGTGGCTACTCACCCCCCTCCCCGCCTTTGCAGCTTGCAGAAGAAAATTCCCCCTTATTAGCAGGACGTCTCTTGCCAAAATGCCAGCAGAGTCCAATTCCCTGCCATCCTGCTTGGGAACTGGCCAGAAACCGGGGGAGGGGGTGCTGAGTGGGGGAGGGAATGACTGCCCAACATGGGCAACTGGACCCCCCCCCCGCAGAGAAATGAACGCAGGCCGATGCGTGCCATAGAGGTGTGCCAACGGGTGCCTTTCTACCTCTCTGCGCAGCGAGAGAGGTGCCGAGGGTCTCTAATGCCGCCGCGCTGCCACACAATAACACCACCTGATTCTCCAGGAGTCAAAAGTGTGCCAAGGGGGGCAGGTGGATGTTCTAATTGGATTGGTTGTAGATGCACGTTTGGGTTTAAAAAAACAAAACAACTTTTCTGTTTCCCTCTCTATTCCAAATAGAACCACTAGGCAGCTCGTCGCAAAAATGCAAAACAGTCATGTGATAAAAGCAAGAAATAAACACAGACAAAAAGACCAAGAAAAGGAAGGAAAGAAAGAAAGAAAGAAACATAGTTTTGGGGGGGACGATTGCGAACAAAGCAGACGCCGGCAGTGTTTCACTTCCCAGGCGCTCCCCGCAAAGCGTTGGCCCACGCCTGAAAGGGTCCCTTGCCCGTAAGGTACCTGTGGGAGCTGCTATAGAAATGGCCCGTTGTGCCATTCTTAGCAACGTGACTGGGTGTGTCTCGTGTCCAAATGGCCAGAGAGCAGGGGTGCCATCTCCCCCCCCCCTTAAGACTGGTGACAATAGCAGAATGTGCTGTGGGGCTGGGGGCAAAGAGGGAGTCTTTATTCCATCGATCCCGGGAAGCCCCTCCATACTGGCTGCATTCTGTCCAATCAGGGGAGGCGGGGGGGCCCTGCTGCTTTCCCTTAGCTGCTCTGGCCCCCTCCCCAGCACATGGGTTATCTCGGGCCTTGCACTTTGTATCGCACAGCCTCCTCGGTCTCCTCCTCCTCCGCCCTCCTCCCGTCCCCTGGTCCCCACATGCTCCTCTGCCTTGCCAAACGCCAGAGCGGCAGCTGCCGGGCTCAGCCAAGGGCCATCTGTGAGCCTGGTGACTCCAAAGCGCCGAGTGCGCGGGGAGGGGCCGTGCCGCATCCTTGGCTCCCATTCCCGTGCAGATGGAAGAGGCAAAGGATCCCAGATGCATCACCCCCGTGGAGGTGGAGCGGCTCGGAGCTCGCCGGCAGGTGCCGCTGCCTCCGCCTCGAGCCCTGGGCCTCCCTTGGCACCAAGAGCCGAAGCCCTGGCGGGCGGCTTCAGGAGAGGAGGGTGGAGGGGCACTGGGGGCCGGGTAGCTGTGGCTGTTCCCCAGACCGTCTTCCCCCCTGGCACCAGAGCGGGCCCCCAAGCGCGGGGCGAGGAGGGGATCTGTACTTACTCAGGAAGGTGTGGGATGAGAGCACCTGATTTTAGTACTCCTTCAGTGTAAAAATGTCCCATGGGTGTTTCCTGAACCGCCTGACAGAGTGACCGGAGTGGGCTGGGAAAACAGCAGCGAGGGAATTGGACCAGGTGGTGGTTGGGTTGGGTTGGTTTGGGTTTTGGTTTTGTTTTTTTAAAAAGGGGGTAGCTGTTGTCCTTTCAACTGGAGATGCCGGGATTGAACCTGGGACCTTCTGCATGCCAAGCTGAGGCCCTGCCACTGAGCCACAGCCCCTCTTGACAGCTCCAGATAAAGAGCTGCACCCATTTTGGTGTCCTTCGGAGCTGCTTTTCGCCTCTTGGTGCTGGAGGGGGCAGCAGTGGGAGGGCTTCTAGTGCCCTGGCCCCACTGCTGGACCTCCCGATGGCACCTGGTATATTTTGGCTGCTGTGTGACAGAGTGTTGGACTAGATGGGCCATTGGCCTGATCCAACATTGGCTTCTCTCTTATGTTCTTATGTTCTTACGTTCTCTTTCCCCCTTGCATCCTGGCCTACTCTCCTCTCCACTCCGCCGCACGTGGCCCCTTTGCAGTGTTCCCTCTAAGCTGAGTGAGTGTGAGCCAGCTCACAGTTCTCTAGCCTCCAGCTCACAATTTTTTTGTCTCCGCTCAGGAAGGAGGGCTCCAGAGCAAACTAGCTTATGCAGCAGCCAAATTGCTCACTCACAACTTTAAAGCCAGTAACTCCCAAAGTAGAGTTTTCGCTCACAAGACTTCACAGCTTAGAGGCAGCATTGCTTTGGAGCAGTGTTCCCTCTAAGCTGAGTGAGTGTGAGCTAGCTCACAGTTTTTTAACCTCCTGCTCACCCATTTTTGTCTTCGCTCAGGAGGGAGGGCTCCAGAGCAAACTAGCTTGATGCAGCAGCCCAATCGCTGGCTCACAACTTTAATGCCAGCAGCTCACAAAGTAGAACTTTTGCTCACAAGACTCCACAGCTTAGAAGGGAGCATTGCCTCTTTGCGCCGCATGGCTCCGTCCGTGGGCTGATGGAAGCGGGTCAGCCCTGGGGTGATGTCTTGCTGTCTGTGTGTGTGTGGGGGGGGGGGGGCTGTTGTGTTTTCTCCGACTAGAGTGACAGAGGCAGGCCATGGGCATGTGAGAAGATCTCTGTGCCAAGAAATGTGAGCCGAGCAGGGCCGGTCCGGCCGCAGGGACATGGGTCACGGGAGGAGCAGCCCTCCCTGCAGGCCGGGGGCCAAATATTACACCCCCCTCCCTCCCACCTCACCCTCACTCAAGCCTGCGGTGATAATGTGTAAGGGACGGGATCGGTGGGGGGGTGGGAGAGAGCCGGCCTCCCTGCCGCTTCCGCACAACGCAGCGTGGTTCTTTTTTTTTTTTTGCAAGGGAGATATTTATTCCGGAAATTTCCCGGGAGACATCGAATCGACACCTGTGGCGCCCCCGAGGGGGTGGTGACGTGTATGTGGGGGGGGAGGCTGGCTGATCGAGTTCCCCAGGCTTTCCTGAGGCGAAGGCGGGGGGGGGCCGGGGGGGAGGCTTGCGGGGGGCTCTCTCGTAGACCTCGTGCTGCTGGGCCAGGATTTGCGTGTCCTCGAGAAACGACTCCAGGGTGGGAGTTGGTGTGCGGCCCAGGAGAATCGGGAGGAGATTTCCTCCGACAGGAGCCAGCCTCAGTGGATGCCTACGTGTCCCCCCCGCCCCGCCCCGCCCCGCCCCGCCCTGCAGGATGCATTGACAGGTCAGGGCGGGCGGTGCTTGCAAGGAAGAGCCGGCGATTGTTTGCGGGGTCACAGCGAGGGGGGAGAGAGGGAGGCCTTTCGAGACGCTCTGGGCCTAAAACCTCCACATAATTTGGAGTGGCCCCCGGGATAGGTCTTGGGGGAGCTGCAGGATTTATAACCACTTCCGCGCTGTCATTTTGGTCACTCATCCGTCCCTGTTGCTTTGGGGGTCCCGTCCCCCCCCCCTTTCCCACATGTGTTTTGCTCCCTCGGGGACTACTAGAGAGAGCAAAACACATTGGGAAGGTGAAATATACTGGGTTTGACGCATGAGTAGTGATCGGCTCACGCTTTATTCAATGATTAGCTCGGACTAACGACAACTCTAGCAGGACCAAAGCCCTGCGTAAATGCGTGACTCACCCCACACCCCCCACACACATGCTACCCGTGATAGGTTATTGACAGAGGTACTCCTGGTCGATAGGTTCTTCCCAGGACCCTAGCAGTCTATTGTTCTGTGTACCCAAGCTGGGTCGTTCGATTTTGGGCCTGGTACATAACAGCGGGGAAAAACCCTGAAGCAAACGGGACAAACGAGTGACAGAAACTGCAATGCTGAAGTAGCCTTCCCGCTTTCAGGAGGCAGGTTTAGAGGTGGGAGTAAATGCTCTTGGTGCCGCTCTGGGTGCAGAGGCTCCGGGGTCCCCATGTGGCCACATGTGTGGGGTGGGCAATTTCTCGGGCTTATTCCCCCCCCAGAAAAAATAAAGTTTCCATTTCGAAAGATTCATTCTTTCATAAAAATTAATGGCGGGAAATGGACGCCATCACCCATAGAATCTCTGGCCTGCCTGGCAGTTTCAAAACTGCAATTACTTAATGTCTTTCAAGTGGCTATCCCTAGGAATTGTGTGTGAGAGAGAACGTATATTGCTATTTTTTATTTTTAAAGGGTGTGTGTGTGTGAGTTAAAACCATGAATACATAGAGTAATCCACATTTTTAAAAGGATCCAGTGATGGATCCACCTGATCAACCGTGCAGGTCAAGTGCAACCAAAGCTCCTATTCTTGTTTCTGTGCTCACGTGATGAATGGAAATGAGACTCGCCGGTCTGACATCTAACCACCACGCAAGGCAAGCAGCGCCGTCGTGGAGAATAATGGTGAAGCTGAGGTGCCCTGACAATCTATCCTCCTCTTCCTGCTCCTCCTCCTCCTTTGGAATACTGGTGCCATATACTGTGCCATATACATAATACTGTGTGCAGTTCTGGTCACCACACCTTAAAAAGGATATTATAGCTTTGGGAAAAGTGCAGCAAAGGGCGACCAGAATGATAAAAGGGTTGGAACACTTTCCCTATGAAGAAAGGTTAAAACGCTTGGGGCTCTTCAGCTTGGAGAAACGACGGCTGAGGGGTGACGTGATCGAGGTTTATAAGATTGTGCATGGGACAGAGCAGGTCGAGAAAGAGGTCCTTTTCTCCCTTTCTCACAAGACAAGAACTCCTTGTGGGCACTCCATGAAATTGCTGAGCGGTCGGGTTGGAACAGATAAAAGGAAGTCCTTCTTCACCCAAAGAGTGATTAACATATGGAATTCACTGCCACAGGAGGTGGTGGCAGCTACAAGCATGGACAGTTTCAAGAGGGAATAAGATAAGCATATGGAGCAGAGGTCCACCAGTGGCTATTAGCCACAAGGTGTAAATAGGAACTCTCGGTCCGGGGCCAGGGATGCTCTGCATTCGTGGTGCTGGGGGGGGCCAACAGTGGGAGGGCTTCTGGTGTCCTGGCCCCACTGCTGGACCAATGAGGGCACCTGGTATTTTTGGCTGCTGTGTGACACAGAGTGTTGGACTGGATGGGCCATTGGCCTGATCCAGCATTGGCTTCTCTCATCTTCTTATGTTCCTCCTCCTCCTCCTCCTCCTCCTCCTCCTCCTCCTCCTCCTCCTCCTCCTCTTCTCCTCCTCCTCCTCCTCCTCCTCCTCCTCCTCCTTCTCCTTCTCCTTCTCCTTCTCCTTCTCCTTCTCCTTCTCCTTCTCCTTCTCCTTCTCCTTCTCCTTCTTCTTCTTCTCTCTTCCTCTTCCTCTTCCTCTTCCTCTCCTTCTCCTTCTCCTTCTTCTTCTTCTTCTGTCAAGTTGCTTCCACCTCATGGCGGCCTTCTGGATTAATGACCTCCAGAACCTCCTGTCCAGAACAGCCTTGCTCAGGCCTTGCAAACTGAGGGACTGTCGTGGCTTCCTGGATCGAGTCCCTCCCTCTTTCCCTGCTGCCTGCAGCTTTTCCCAGCATTCTTGACTTTGCTAATGAGCCTTGGTCTTCTCCTAATGGGACGAAAGTACGATTGTCTCATTAGGACTGACCAAGTGAGGCGAAAGAGTGTGCTAGCTTTTGAGTACTTTGGTACCTTTCACCCGGCTGGGCCTTAAAAATTTTAAACTTTAAAGGAAGGAGGAATTGTTCAGTATGTGAGGGCGAGTCCCTGGCAGGTAGCTTGGAATGATGCTGGATCTGAGTTATACCCATCATTTTTTGGGGGGAGGCAATAAAGCAATTAAACACGACAGCCATTAGCAAGCCACAAGAGTTTTTATTTGGCTGGTCCTGATGAAAGGCATTATGGGGGATTGTATTCTGATTCGGGGGGTTTACTTTGGGACCCACGCAGCCGCGAAAAGCCTTTTCCTAAATCCAGCACGTCAGCAGTTTTCCTTCAGTGTCTTTGGTTCCCCCCCCCCGGCCCCCATTTCTTAAATTTAAACAATGTAAGGGAAGCGCGCGATTCCAATAAAAATATTTTCCACAGAAAGCTTTGAAACTGGTTTGAATATAACGTTTAAACCGCACTTGATTTATTACTTCTTCTTTTTTCCCCTTAATCAAATATTTCAGTTCAAATATTTGTTCCCATCGGGACGTTAAAAAATAATAATAAAAAGATTTAACCGCCGGCTGCTTTTAGAAAGTTGTTTACTAAACACCGAGGTCAGAACAAACACGCCAACCCGGATCAGGCATGGGGAAATTTCTGGGAATTCTTTTTTTCCCGATTTGGAATTGGGGGAAGGCCCACGTCCCCGGGTGTGGGGAAAGGGTGCCAGTATCAGAGAGAGGCGCCGCCGGAGAAGGCGGTCGTCGAGTGCTCAGCGGGAAAGCAGGACATGTGGAAGCGTTTAAGAAGGCAGCTTTGGGGGGACGGGGGGAGCGGGGAGAGATGGATGGGAAAGGAGGAAGTTTGGGTTTTTTTTTCATTCTCTGTGTAAGGAACTTTCCAACTTTCTATTTTCATAGAAAAATTAATGGTGTGGGCTGAGCTCCCCCCCGCCCTGTGTCCCTCCAACTCGGAATAATACCCACCGTTGTGGCTGAAGCCGGGGGGAAGTGTTGAGGGGAAAGGAGTGGGTCAGGGGAACCAGCAGGCCCTGAATTCTCCACCCTGTCCAAAGCGAAATAGTAAAAAGCCCAGTGGCACCTTTCAGACTCACAAACTTTATTGTAGCATAAGCTTCCGAGGAGCACAGCTCTCTTTGTCAGATGCATGGCATCTGACAAAGAGAGCTGTGCTCCTCGGAAGCTTATGCTACAATAAAGTTTGTGAGTCTGAAAGGTGCTACTGGAATTCTTACTATTTTGCAGCAATAGACTAACACGACCAACTCATCTGGATCTATAACCAAAGCAAAAGAGTTGCAGAGCCACGGCCTGGCCCGGAGGACATGTGGGCACAGCCAGAGACAGGGCAGAGGGGGGCACACAATAGCTGTGGGGGGCTGAGAAAGGTTTTCTGTGAGAGGTGTGGAGGTGAGAGGAAGGAAGGAGTGGGTTGGGAGCAGTGGGTTGAGAGCAGCGTTCCCTCTCAGCTGAGCAAGTGCGAGCTAGCTCACCGTCTTTTAGCCTCCGGCTCACACATTTTTGCCTTCGCTCAGGAAGGGATGGCTCCAGAGCAGACAAATTGATGCAGCAGCCAAATTGCGTGCTCCCAACTTTAATGCTGGTAGCTCACAAAGCAGAATTTTTGGTCGCAAGACTCCATGGCTTAGGGGAAGCATTGGTTGGGGGGCGTCCAGCGTTCCAGGTCAGCCCAAAAAGTCTGCCACCTAATGAACAACGTGCTCATTAATATCTAATAAGTTTATCCTACATTTGATTTAAAGGGTCCCCCTTGAGATGGAGTTTTTGTAATATGAATCTGCCCCATGCTGTCGTCCTTCCTCCATTGGCAGGGTTTGTGTAGGCGTTCACCCTAGAGATTACTCTTTGGGAGTAAAGTTCTGAGCTCTCTGTTGCCGTTCTCCTGCAAAGGAGCTGCGGGTGACTTAGGGGTGGGGTGGGGTGGGCATTCCCAGGAAGTCTCCCATCCAGGCCCGGACCAGACCCGTCTCTCTTTCTCTTCAGCAGGGTTGCTTTGTCATGCGCCTCGCAGCCATACTCCGTGTTTACATTTGTGGGAAGAACTTTTCATAAAACTGCTAAATCTGTAGTTTGGCAAACCGATGTTTTGGGGCAAAGGAAGGGCACGGAACACGATCCAGCCGGGTTCCTCCCCCCCCCCCAACACTTCCCCTCCCCTTCAGCTCCCTTTTTGCCTGGTGCCGAAGCTCGATTCAAACGTCACGCGATGCTGAACAAAGTTTGAGTCCGGTGGCGCCTTTAAGACCAACAAAGGATTAAACTTTGTGGGTCTTCAAGGTGCCCAGCTGGACTCCGGCTTTGTTCCGCTGCTTCAGACCAACACGGCGACCCCCACCTGACTCGATCATCAGGAGATGCTGGTGACTGGCTGGGTCACCTGCGGTCCCATTCAGCGTTTCTCCCTCCCCTCCCTCTTCTTCTCCTGCCTTTGCCGGAGGGAGTGAAATTCTGTTTACTTTTTCAAACAGCCCGGCATCTCTCATTAGAACATCAGAGAAGCCAGTGTTGGATCAGGCCAGTGGCCCCTCCAGTCCAACACTCTCTGTGTCACACAGTGGCCAAAAACACCAGGGGCCATCAGGAGGTCCCCCAGTAGGGCCAGGACACTAAAAGCCCTCCCACTGTTGACCCCCCCAAGCACCAAGAATACAGAGCATCACTTGTCCCCCAGACCAAGAGTTCCTATCTATACCTTGTGACTAATAGCCATTGATGGACCTCTGCTCCATAGGCTTATCCATAAGAACATAAGAGAAGCCAATGTTGGATCAGGCCAATGGCCTGTCCAGTCCAACACTCTGGGTCACACAATGGCCAAAAATACCAGGTGCCATCAGGAGGTCTAGCAGTGGGGCCAGGACACTAGAAGCCCTCCCACTGTTGGTCCCCTCCCAAGCACCAAGAATACAGAGCATCCCTTGCCCCAGACTGAGAGTTCCTCTCTATACCTTGTGGCTACAGCCACTGATGGACCTCTGCTCCAAATGTTTATCCAATTCCCTCTTCTAAGAACATAAGAGAAGCCATTGTTGGATCAGGCCAATGGCCCGTCCAGTCCAACACTCTGTGTCACACAGTGGCCAAAAATACCAGGTGCCATCAGGAGGTCCAGCAGTGGGGCCAGGACACTAGAAGCCCTCCCACTGTTGGTCCCCCCCAAGAATCAAGAATACAGAGCACCCCTTGCCCCCCAGACTGAGAGTTCTTCTCTATACCTTGTGGCTAACAGCCACCGATGGACCTCTGCTCCATATGCTTATCTAATTCCCTCTTGAAGCCGTCCGTGCTTATAGCTGCCACCACCTCCTGTGGCAGTGAATTCCAAGTGTTGATCACTCTTTGGGTGAAGAAGGACTTTGTTTTATCCGTTCTAACCAGACTGCTCAGCGATTCCATGGAGTGGCCACGAGTTCTTTTCTTGTGAGAAAGGCCGAAAAGGACCTCTTTCTCTACCTGCTCTATCCCAGGCATAATCTTGTAAACCTCAATCATGTCACCCCTGAGCCATTGTTTCTCCAAGCTGAAGAGCCCCAAGCATTTTAACCTTTCTTCATAGGGAAGGTGTTCCACCCCTTTTATCATTCTAGTTGCCCTTCTCTGCACTTTTTCCAATGCTATAATATCCTTTTTGAGGTGTGGCGACCAGAACTGTACACAGTAGTCTAAATGAGGTCGCATCATCGACTTATACAGGGGCATGATGATACTGGCTGATCTGTTTTCACTTCCCTTCCAAATAATCCCCAGCATAGCGTTGGCCTTTTTTATTGCAGTCGCACGCTCTCTCGACATTTTCATTGACTTATCTGCCACGACTCCCAAGATCTTTCTCTTGGCCAGTCTCTGCCAGTTCGGACCCCATCAATGTGTATTTATATTTAGGATTTTTGGCTCCTCCTGAATTTCGTTCTTTCCGTTGTGTTTGAAGAAGTGAGCGCTGACTCACAGCTTCTCGTGGACCCGCCAACACCTTTCCCGGCATCTACCACGTGTTTTTCGGAAGCGGGGTGTGGCTTTTGGCCAGCAGAACTCTGGGTTGGCCTTCAGAGCCTGATTGGCCTTGCAGAACCTTTGGAAAAGAGGGCTCCCACCCTGTGGGGAGGGAGGCTGTGGGAAGAGGGGGCTGGCTTCCATGAGCACCTTCACAAGATGTGCAGAGAGAGAGAGAGAGAGAGAGAGAGAGAGAGAGAGAGAGAGAGAGAGAGAGAGAGTGAGTGCTGGTCCCGCCTGAGACGGGCAGGCTGCAAAAAACAGCCGTTCTGCAAACACATCTCAGGTGGGACAAGGGAAAGCGCAACGGTCGCTTCGGATGCTATCACTTCCTTTTCCTCCCGTGCTAATTTCGCTTGTCGAGAGTCCATTGTCTGTCGGTCTGGCTGAAAAGCCAGGGCATGTGGCGGTGGTCATATTTCAATACACGGTTGTCGTCAGCTGTTACACATTTTCCTCTCTCCCCCCCCCTCGTGCTATGCCGTGGTACGTCATCAATAGCCCTCCTCGGGAACGTGCCGTTGTTCCCTTTTAATTGCTGATTTCATGCATCATTATGACTAAGGGCACGGGAGGGGAGCAGCCTGCTGGAGGTTTACTGCACGGAGAGCGGCCTAGTGGTGCCCCATTGCAAGGGAGAGGCTGAAGAGGAAGGGGAAAGGGCGGCGTAAAGCAAAGAACCGGGGGGGGGGGAGTCATCATTATCCGATATATTTTTTCAAATGGCACAGATTCGGGAGTGTGCAGAATTTTTATGACAGGACATGGAAGGGAATCGCGACAGGAGGAGGGAAACGGAGAGGACGAACGCTCGTGTGGCCATAACGGGGGGAGAAGACGCAGGGAGGCCGCGGGCCCTCTATGCAGCGGCCGTGAAGGCTCCGCACCAGCAGGATTGGTGCAGCTGACGAAACTCTAAATCTGGGATGAGAGAGCATGACAGCCTCACGCCACGGGTTTCCGCTCGCCAGAGCTGTTTCCCCTGTGGAGCTGCGCAGCGGCTCTGGGGGACGTTTTTTCTCCGTCGGCGCTCTCCAGCCCCTAGGTCGGGAGCCAACGGTGGGGTCACAGGCCCCTGTGGAGGGGCTGTGCCTGTAGCTGCTTTTGGGGAGGACGAGGACCTGGTGCTCGCGAGTAGGGAGCGGGGGGGGGTCATGCCTCCCCTTTGCCTAGGCACAGAGGGACCAGATTGCTTTATAGCGCAGGGAGGTGCCCCCTTCCCCAAAGAAACCCTCTCCTCCCCCCTCCTCTCTCCCGGAAGCTGTCTCTCCCTCTCCCTCTCCTCCTGCCTACCCACACCTGCTTGCCAGGTTGAGCCCCCCCACCCCTCCCCTGTGCATTTTAAAGAGATTTTTTTTTTAAATTAAGAAATCATTAGCAAAACATTTCAATGAAATTCCCCAAAGAAACGTACAATATTTTGCCGACCCCATAAAAGACAGCTGGCTGATACTCTCGGGTGTCCCCCCACACTCCCCGATCTCTGGGCCTGCCCCTTCCTTGCAAGCCTGCACGCTTTTTCAGATGGTGCAGCAGCACAGGACTACCTCTGACCTGTGGGCTTTCTTCTGCCCTGCCCTCCTAGGGTCTTTCTCAGCACCTGGAGGGGCTTTCTTTCTCTCCAGGAGCCCACCACTACCACCACCACCACACCTGTGCAAGGAATTACCCACTGGGAGGGTCAGGGCTCCCAGCTTCCCTTCCAAGTTCTGAGGCCTGGCCTCTGTGTCTCCCACTGCCCAGCACCTGGTCACCACGGGGACAGTTTACTTCCTTGCGCACCCTGGAGGAATAGCCGCTTGCCCACTGCCTGCCTTCCTCCTGGTGCCCCCCCCCCTTTCGGACAGTGTTTCTGAGACAGTGGAGGTCTAATGGGGTAGAGAGAAGGAGGCTGGACATCTTTTGGGTCTGTTGTAGAGCTGTCTTTCGGCTGTGCTCCTGCAGAGTGCAGGGGGTTGGACTAGATGACCTGCAAGGTCCCTTCCAACTCTAACATTCTATAATTCCATGATTCTATCACTACCAGCATCCAAAGTTAGAAAGTGTTTATTAACAAGAAAATGTTCACAATTGTGCTTCTGCCACAGTACCAGATCTGAGCAAGGGTTACAAAAGAAACAGGTAAAACACAAATCCTCCGTCCCTCTATCTATACATGCCCTATCAGCTGCTGAAATATAGGACAGGCTCTGTAGTTTAGAAGTTACAGATCTCTATATAGTTTACATTACCTGGAAGCTTGTTCCAGCTCTTGAAGCAAGTATATGGCCAATGTCTGCCTTGCCTGTGGAGAGGTCTGCATGAGAGCTAGTTTGGTGTAGTGGTTAAGTGCACAGACTCTTATCTGGGAGAACTGGGTTTGATTCCCACTCCTCCACTTGCACCTGCTGATATGACCTTGGGTCAGTCACAAGCTCTGGCACAGCTGTTCTCTCAAGGACAGTTTCTGTCAGAAGTTCTCTCAGCCCCACCTACCTCACAGGGTGTCTGTTGTGGGGGGGAAGGAAAGGAGTTTGTAAGCCGCTCTGAGACGCCTTTGGGCAGTGAAGGGCGGGTATAAATCAAGCTTCTTCTCCTCCTCCTCCTCCTCCTCCTCCTCCTCCTCCTCCTCCTCCTCCTCCTCCTCCTCCTCTTCTTCTTCTTCTTCTTCTTCTTCTTCTTCTTCTTCTTCTTCTTCTTCTTCTTCTTCTTCTTCTTCTTCTTCTTCTTCTTCTTCTTCTTCTCCTGGATGCAGCACCCAAGGAAAAGAGAGCCTCTTCCTATTGCAATGAGGTTTTAACATATCTGACCACTGACCAGGTCACACCAGATCAAAGAAATGATTCCTAGGGCTTCTTCCTGAAGATCATTCCTGAATCCATTGTAGCCTTTAATCCCTCCAAAACTCTGTTACCTGCTAGGAGGAAGAGCTTGCCCCACCTGTTATCTTTCCTGCTAGATCTATTAGCATCTGAATGAAGGTGTATGGAAAGCAATTGCCTGTTTTCTGCCCAGAGGGAAAAAACTTTTGAAATGCAGAGTGGAGGCTGCAAGAGGTCTGGGAATCCATATGTATGTGGTGCATTGCACTTTAGCTTGGAGAAATGACAGCTAAGGGGTGACATGATAGAGGTTTACAAGGTTATGCATGGGATAGAGCAGGTAGAGAAAGAGGTACTTTCCTCCCTTTCTCACAATACAAGAACTCGTGGGCACTCCATGAAATTGCTGAGCGGTCGGGTTAGAACAGATAAATGGAACTCCTTCTTCACCCAAAGAGTGCACACAAGACTCCAGGTGCGGCCTGACCAATGCAGTGTACAGCGGGACTATGACATCTTGAGATTTGGATGTGATGCCTCTGTTGATACAACCCAAGATCGCATCAGGCTGTTTGTCGTCACATCACTCTGGCTACTCATATTTAACTTACGGTCCCACCCAATGCTTCCTCTAAGCCGTGGAGTCTTGTGAGCAAAAATTCTACTTTGCGAGCTACCAGCGTTAAAGTTGGCCCCACTGCTGGACCTCCTGATGGCACCTGGTGTATTTTGGCTGTTGTGTGACAGAGTGTTGGACTAGATGGGCCATTGGCCTGATTCAACATTGGCTTCTCTTATGTTCTCTTATGTTCTTATGTTGTGAACAAATGATTTAGCTACTGCATAAATTAGTTTGCTCTGGAGCCCTCCTTCCTGAGCTAAGGCAAAAATCTGTGAGCTGGAGGCTAGAAAACTGTGAGCTAGCTCACACTAACTCAGCTTAGAGGGAACACTGGTCCCACCTGTACCCCAAGATCTTGTTCACACACACTGCTGCCCAGAAGTGTATCCCACATCCAATATGCATGTTCCTCATTTTTGTTACCCAGATGTAGAACTCGGCACCGATTCTTGTTAAATTGCGTCTTGTTCACATCTGCCCACTTTACCAGCCTATTCAGATCTTGTTGAATTCTGTCTCTATCTTCTGGTGTGTTTGCTGCTCCTCCCAATTTGGTGTCACCTGCAGATTTAATGAGTGCCGCCCCCCCGCCCCCCATCATCCAAATCATTGATAAAATATATTGAAAAGTACCGGGCCCAGAACCGAGCCCTGTGGCACCCTACTCGACACCTCCCTCCGTTCAGATGAAATGCCACTATTCTCTGAGTGGGGCTCTCCAACCACTTTCCCGTCCACCTAACTATCCTACAGTCCAGTCCAGAGCAGTGTTCCCTCTAAGCTGAGTTAGTGTGAGCCAGCTCACAGTTTTTTAGTCTCCGGCTCACACATTTTTGTCTGTGCTCAGGAAGGATGGTTCCAGAGCACACTAATTTATGCAGTAGCCAAAATGATCGCTCACAACTTTAATACCAGGAGCTCACAAAGGAGAATTTTTGCTCACAAGACTCCACAGCGTAGAGGGAACATTGGTCCGGAGTCCTCTAGTTTACCCATCAGAACATCATGGGGGAACCCTGTCGAAAGCTTTACTGAGATCCGGGTAAACAATATCAACAGCATTCCCACAATCCAGTAAGCTTGATTTTATTTACTTATTTGTTTGTTTAATTTGTACCTCGCCCTCCCCACCAGAGCAGGCTCAGTCAGGGTGGCTTACAGACAGTATATAAAACAGTTAAAACACCATATTTAAATAAAATCACAGCAGTACAGAATAAAACATCAAAGAAGGAAATGGTCTGGCAGGACCTGTCGAGGACGAATCCGTGCCGACTTCCCCGGATCGCCAAGTTGACCTGTCGATGCTCACAGATCAAGCCCTTTAAAATCGGCTCCGGTATCTTCCCTGGGACAGAGACGTCAGACAGACCAGCCTGTAGTTTCCGGGGTCATCCCTTCTCCTTTTTTGAAAATTGGAATAACATCTGCCTCCCCCAGTCTTCTCCTGCCAACCTAGCAGTTTGAAAGCAAGAAACTGCAAGTACAGAAATAGGTACCACTTCGGTGGGAAGGTAACAGCGTTCCGTGCGCCTTGGTGTTTAGTCATGCCGGCCACATGTCCACGGAAACGTCTTCGGACAGCGCTGGCTCTTTGGCTTGGAAACAGAGATGAGCACCGCAACCTTAGAGTCGGATTTGACTGGCTTTCGAGCAAGGGAACCTTTACCTTTACCCCCAGTCTTGTGGCACATCTCCCGTCCTAAAAGATGTCTGGAAGATGACGGACAAAGTCTCTGCCAGCTCTCTAGAAAGTGCTTTGAGAACTCTTGGGTGCCTACCATCCGGCCCGGGGGATCTGTACTCATTCAGTGCAGCCAGGTGCTTCTCAACGACCTCTCTGTCCATGTCCACCAGCAGCCCGGATGCCGTGCCTTGCCTACCACCATCTCTAGATGAGCCGGTTCTCTTCTTCAGGGGGAAAAAAACTGAGGCAAAATAGGCGTTGAGCCTTTCTGCTTTCTCCCTGTCCTCTGTCCGAGTTTCTCCATCTTTACCCAACAGTGAGCCCGTCACTTCTTTTATCTTGTGTTTGCTCCTCACGTATCTGAAGAAGATTTTCTTGTTGCAGCGAGCCTCCCTGGCCAGCTTTAGCTCACTGTGACCTTTGGCCTCCCTGAGGACCGACCTACAGGGCCTAACAGTCCTCAGACCCCGCTTCTCTAGAGAAATGCCCTTGGCTCCATTTCTTGAACGTTTCCCTTTTCTCCCTTAGCACGTCACTGAGGTCTCTGTTCACTCACACTGGCTTCTTGGATCCCCTACCATGCTTCTAACGATAGAACAAGTATTTATCACTTAACTCGTTAATCAAGAGCAACCAACGTGTGTTTGCCACATAAAAAGTTAAGGCAGAGCATCAGACGCATTTCGGCTTTCATCTTCTTCAGTGGTGCAAATGCCCTACACGTGACAAGCTGCAGCTTATCACAAGCCGAGTCGTGCATGTACTATAAAACAGCAGAGCTCCAAATGTCTCCTAGACGTCTTCTCATGAAAAGCAAATGGTGCACAGTTGCAGTGAAGTCGGCATTTGCATATGAGGTATTAGGTGCACGAAGGCAGATCCCACTCATGGTCCCCGTATTGGTATGTGGAGGAAGAGCAGCGTCCTCAGTCAGCTAGAGAAAGACCATTCCCCCAGGATACTGGGCCCAGAAAGCTTGGCCACCTGGGGTTTAATCTAGTTCAGTTTAAATTAATTCACTAAATAACCTGTAAACCTGTTTGCTGTTTCGACTTGATTTCTTCTGGCCCCGACCTCCATCCAGGGCTGGCAGGACTGAGCCCTGGATGCTTAGATTTGGGGGGTCGTTCTTGGGGCTGCCAGAGAAGCTTCCCCCACCTGGCGGCTTCTTCTCAGACCTCCAGGCCTGCCTGCCTGTCTGCGGGAGCTATTGCGCATGAGCGTGTCTAGAAGAGGGCGACCAGGATGGTGAGAGGGTTGGAATCCAAGTCTTACGAGGAAAGGCTGTACGAGTTGGGTATGTTTAGCCTGGGAAAGAGAAGGCTTAGAGGGAAACTTGATTGCAGTCTTCAAGTATTTGAAGGGCTGTCTTGTACAAGAGGGAGCAGATCTATTCTCTCTTGCTCCGAATTGCAAGACTAGATCTAATGGGTGGAAATTGCAAGGGAGTCGATACCGGCTGAATATCAGGAGAAACTTCCTGACTGTAAGAGTGGTTGAGCAGTGGAGCAGACTGCCTCCGGAGGTGGTGGATGCTCCTTCACTGGACATTTTCAAGCGGAGGCTGGACGACCATCTTTCGGGTATGTTGTAGGGCTCTCTTTTGGCTACGCTCCTGCAGAGTGCAGGGGGTTGGACTAGATGACCTGCAAGGTCCCTTCCAACTCTAACATTCCATGATTCTACGTTGGAGACGGAAGGCAATGATTTGGCACGCAAGTTCAGCTACATCTTACAAAGTTAGTTTCTGTGTTATTTTTTTTAGCGTGGCAAATAGCCCATTCTCTTGCAACGGGGGATGCCAGGCCCCACAGTGCAGGTGGGGGTCCCCTGGTTTCTGGTGCTCCTTTCCGCCCTCCCAATTACGCCCCCAAACAGGCAAGAAGCCGGAAATTAACGGGACATGCCAATGTGACCTGGAAGTGATACAGGCACGTTGGGGGTATTGGGGGAGGGGTGGTGCTCTGGTTTTGGGGCAAAACTCTATGGTAGAAGCTAGTTCTACTATACTACACCAGAGGCTTGCTCCATGACATGTCACTCCCTGGGCCTTTAGATGGGGGGACTGGGAGCCCTGCTTTCTCCAGGGTATCCTTATGTTCCCTTGCCACAAGAATATCTGGCTTGTGGGCCTTTGCAGATTATTGGTTCCCCTTGCTCACCGTTGCCTGCTGTGACCGACATCTGCTCTCCGAGTTCTGAGGCAGATCTTGGTGTAGTCTGTGGGGTTTTTCCACTGGAGATGCCTGGGAATGAACCTGGGACCTTCTGCAGACGCAGCAACACACCCTGCCGCTGAGCCGCGTCTTTGCAGCTGCCCAAAGCAACCTCCATTAGCATACTGTTATTCAAGACGTAATTGAATTGCTCCCAAACCTTCTGGAGCCATGAACATGGTTTCATTAATTACAGTCTTGGCAGGTACCCTGTATGTGATCCATCCTCACAGTTATGTCTACAGCTCCACAATTCTGGAACAGATGCCCCCTTCCATATTTTCTTGAACAGTGGGAACATGTGATCTTTACAACACCCACAAATATGTTGAAAATGCTCCCCGCGCTGTCTAGCAAGACTTGCAGAACCACAAGGAAGACTTTCTTGCTAACGCATCCAGAAGGGAAGGAAAGAGCATAATGTGAAGGTGTCCCTGCCGCCCGCTGTAGCCGGGGCACTATGAATTTCAGTCAGATTTTGGGATTATAATCTGCTGCCCGGAAAACGCCTTCACAGATACCCACACCAAAGAGTCAAGAAGTAATTTTGTGATTGCTCCCTGGGGTTTGTGGGGAAGGAGGTGGATTTTCTTGGCAGCAACAAGTTCCAGAGTGCATCTAAGGAACTGTTTGATAGTGTGTCAGACCAGTAGCCTGAATTTGGGGGCTCATGAGGGACTGGGAATTCCCCCCCTGACTGAAGTCTCCCAGTTAAGTGTAGTGGTTAAGAGCAGCAGGCTGTAATCTGGAGAACCGGGTTTGATTCCCTCCTCTTCCTCGCAACCAGCTGGGTGGCCTTGGGTCAGTCACAGCTCTCTCAGAGCTCTCTCAGCCCCGCCTACCTCACAGGGTGTCTGTTGTGGGGAGAGGAAGGGAAAGGAAATTGTAAGCTGCTCTGAGACTCCTTCAGGTAGCGAAGGGTGGAGTATAAAATCAATTCTTCTTCTTCTTCTTCTTCTTCTTCTTCTTCTTCTTCTTCTTCTTCTTCTTCTTCTTCTTCTTCTTCTTCTTCTTCTTCTTCTTCTTCTTCTTCTTCTTCTTCTTCTTCTTCTTCTTCTTCTCTCCTCCTCCTCCTCCTCCTCTTCCCCCCATGATACTTTTAGCTCTTATGTACTTAATCAGATCCATTTCCTTGTTTTCTTCCCATAGCCCATCATGTCCCTATCTGCAGATACTTAAAATCTATAGATTGGAGCCATATAGAGAGGAAAACAGAGGGCAGGGGAGGAAGATCAGGAACCACTGCCACCACCCACCACCCCACTGTCATAAGAACGTAAGAGAAGCCAATGTTGAATCAGGCCAGTGGCCCATCCAGTCCAACACTCTGTCACACAGCGGCCAAAATATACCAGGTGCCATCAGGAGGTCCAGCAGTGGGGCCAGGACACCAGAAGCCCTCCCACTGCTGCCCCCTCCAGCACCAAGAATAGAGGGCATCACCTGCCCCAGACTGAGAGTTCCCATCTATACCCTGTGCCTAATAGCCACTGATGGACTTCTGCTCCATATGTTTATCTAATTCCCTCTTGAAACTGTCCATGCTTGTAGCTGCCACCATCTCCTGTGGCAGGGAATTCCATATGTTAATCACTCTTTGGGTGAAGAAGGGCTTCCTTTTATCTGTTCTAACCCGACTGCTCAGCAATTTCATGGAGTGCCCACGAGTTCTTGTACGGTGAGAAAGGGAGAAAAGTACTTCTTTCTCTACCTGCTCAATCCCATTGATAATCTTATAAACCTCGATCCTGTCACCCCTCAGCCGTCGTTTCTCCAAGCTAAAAAGCCCCAAGCGTTTTAACCTTTCTTCGTAGGGAAGGTGTTCCAATCCTTTTATCCTTCTAGTTGCCCTTCTCTGCACTTTTCCCAAGGCTATAATATCCTTTTTGAGATGTGGTGACCAGAACTGTACACAGTACTCCAAATGAGGTCGCACCAAAAAGAAGACCCAGGCACACAGGTGGTTGGCCGTTGCCCGCCTCTGCAGAGCAGCCGTGGGCTTCCTCAGTGGTCTCCCCTCCAAGGACTGACCAGGGCCGACCCTGCTTAGCTTCCAAGACCTGATGAGATTCAGCTAGACTGGGGCCATCCAGGTTAAGGCGAGAGACAGTCAGAGGTGGTCTTCCAGCTCTTCTTCTGCAGACCAATAGGGCTACCTTCTGGAACTTTACTTCCATTATCTGATGCCACGTGAAGAGCTCTAGAGAGGATGCTGGGGTCAAGTCACCGCTCTCCCCCCCCCATTATATCCCTGTGGAGGTCAGAAACGAAACGTCTCTTGTTCTGGAGACATCCAGATTTACTTGCAGAGAGATCACTGCTATAGTCGAACAAAGTCTGGGTCCCTCGGCACCTTTAAGCCCTGCAAAGTTTTATTCGAGGTGTAAGCTTCCGTGTGCATGCATTCTTCCTCAGATACAGTGAAGGGTGCACACACACTGCAGCTTATATACCTTGAATAAAACTTTGTGGGCCTTAAAGGTGCCCAACTGGACACAGATTTTGTTCCGCTGCTTCATACCAGCAAAGCGAGCCACCTGAATCTATCTCACTGCTATGGGCATCGTCTGCAGTGGAGGCTCTTGACACTGGCTTGAGGAGGCTTTGACATCAAATGGCCTAGAGAGAATGGACCTGCATTGGATTTGTGCCCCGCTTCGGTGTTCCCGATTAGGGCTGCGGTGGCTCAGAGGTTTAGATGCCGAACTGCAGACTGGAAGGTCGGTAGTTCAGCAGTTCGATGCCTGAGTGCCACGTGACGGAGTGAGCTCCCATCTCTGTCCCCAGCTCCTGCCAACCTAGCAGTTAGAAAGCAAGGAATTGCAAGTAGATAGATAGGCACCGCTTCCGTAGGAAGGTAACGGCATTCTGTGCACCTTGGTGTTTAGTCATGCCAGCCACATGACCACGGAAACGTCTTCGGACAGCGCTGGCTCTTTGGCTCAGAAACGGAGATGAGCACTACATCCCTAGAGTTGGATTCGACTGGCTTTCGAGCAAGGGAAACCTTTACTTCTGTGTTCCTGACAGCTCTCTCTCCCTTTCTGGGACTGCTGGCATCTGTTTTACGAGCTGCACTGTGGCCTCAGCACAGAAGGACCTGGGCTGCTGTGGCTTAGATGGGCAGATTGGCCCACTCCCAGCAGGGGGGCCTTCCCCCCTCCCCAAGTCTTGAAGGTGGACTGTGGTGCTGATAGTGAACGGGAGTGCTTGGCTGTTAAGGCTGATCGGGTGCAGGATGAGAGCAGGAGGGAGAAGCGGAGAAACAGAGGGGGGGGGGCATGCTCATTTAAAGATGCACTTGATGTGCGGCAAGTTAAGCATCGATCAGGTTCAGGCGGGGCCGTCCTTGTTGGTCTGAAGCAACAGAACAAAGTTTGAGTCCAGCGGCACTTTTAAGATGCACAAAGTCTGATAAGAACATAAGAGAGGCCAATGTTGGATCGGGACAATGGCCCATCCAGTCCAACACAGTGGCCAAAAATACCAGGTGCCCTCAGGAGGTCCAGCAGTGGGGCCAGGACACTGTTGCCCTCCCGCAAGCACCAAGAATACAGAGCATCCCTTGCCCCAAACCGAGAGCTCCCATCTATACCTTGCGGCTAAGAGCCACTGATGGACCTCTGCTCCATATGTTTATCTAATTCCCTCTTATAAGAACATAAGAGAAGCCAGTGTTGGATCAGACCAATGGCCCATCCAGTCCAACACAGTGGCCAAAAATACCAGGTGCCATCAGGAGGTCCAGCAGTGGGGCCAGGACACTAGAAGCCCTCCTACTGTTGCCCCCCCAAGCACCAAGAATACAGAGCATCACTTACCCCAGACCAAGAGTTCCTATCTATACCTAACGGCTAATAGCCACTGATGGACCTCTGCTCCAGATGTTTATCCAATTCCCTCTTATAAGAACATAAGAGAAGCCCATGTTGGATCAGGCCAATGGCCCATCCAGTCCAACACTCTGTGTCACACAGTGGCCAGAAATATCAGGTGCCCTCAGGAGGTCCAGCAGTGGGGCCAGGACACCAGAAGCCCTCCCAGTGTTGCCCCCCCCCAAGCACCAAGAATACAGAGCATCCCTTGCCCCAGCCTGAGAGTTCCTATACCTTATGGCTAATAGCCACCAATGGACCTCTGCTCCATATGTTTATCCAGTTCCCTCTTGAAGCTGTCCATGCTTGTAGCCGCCACCACCTCCTGTGGCAGTGAATTCCATGTGTTAATCACTCTTTGGGTGAAGAAGGACTTCCTTTTATCCGTTCTAACCTGACCGCTCAGCCATTTCATGGAGTGCCCACAAAGAGTTCTTGTCTTGTGAGAAAGGGAGAAGCATACCTCTTCGAAGTGTGCATGCGCGCGCAAAAGCTTATGCCCAGAATTAAACTTTGTTGGTCTGAAAGGTGCCACTGGACTCACACTTTGTTTTATAAAACCAGAGTTTGTTTAGATAATTTGCAGCCTGCCTTTCAAGTACAACACCCCCCCCCCCAAACTAAAGAGTGGTTTACAACACAGTGAAACAGAATAAAAAGCCAGTAAAATGCAATTTAAAAATTCATTTAAAACATAGTAAAAACGAGTAACGGTTAATTTCCCAGCAGTGGAACAGCCCCCTGTCATTTCCGGTTGGCCTGAAGGCCCACTGGAAGCAGGAAGCCCTCCAATGCAGCCCTTCTCGGCTCCTGCGGGGGAGTTCTGAAGGGGGGGGCATTTGGGGGTTCCTCTCAGCTGAACTTCTGCTTGCCGAGGCTGCCTCCTGAAGAAAGGTTCCCCCTCCCCCCCGCCACTTGAGGGGCCGAGTTCGAGTCTTGTCTCCTTCCCCTGCCGTCGTAGAGGAGCGGGCTTGGCCTTGTCTTGGAGCCCTCGCTGTGGTTTGGCATCATCAGACGCGTCTCCCACTTTCGCTTGTAACAGTATCCTCCAAAAGGCTTTTTTTTTTTTTTTTTGCGGGGGGGACGGGACCTGAATAATTTCCAAGTATGGATTGCCTTGTTCCTCTGTAGCTGAGAAGGAGGGAAGCCATTCACAAAGACCGAGCCGGGCTGGGGTTAGGGTCGCTGCCCCAGCCGCAGCCCAAACACACGGACCATTAATGTTTCCACGGCCCCTGCCAGTCACGTTGGCTGGCTCCCCCCCCCCCTACACACACACACATTCTCTCATAGGCGATTAATGAGAACAGGTCCTACTTGGGGGCCAATCCTCATCATGAGGCCTTCTCCTGTTCCGGGCTCAGCCCTTCCCTACTCAGTTGCAAGGGGTTTCTCGGCAGGTCAGAGTTGCAGCCTTGGAGGTTCCCGCGCTGGTATCCTTGGGCAGCTGGCAGAGTTCAGGTTGGCCTTTTTGGTGTCTGCTCGGGGCAGAGCCGCCAGAAGGGCTCGCGTGAGCACACGGGAAGTGGGGCAGCCCCTTGAAGAATGCCCCATGCTAGGAAGAAGGAGAAGAAGAAGAAGAAGAAGAAGAAGAAGAAGAAGAAGAAGAAGAAGAAGAAGAAGAAGAAGAAGAAGAAGAAGAAGAAGAAGAAGAAGAAGAAGAAGAAGAGATTGGATTTAAACCCCGCCCTTCACTCAGAGTCTCAGAGCGGCTTACAAACTTCTTTCCCTTCCCCTCCCCACAACAGACACCCTGTGAGGTAGAGCGGGGTTGAGAGAGCTCTGAGAGAACTGTCCTTGAGAGAACAGCTCGGACAGAACTTGTGACTGGCCCAGGGTCATCCAGCAGCTGCAAGTGGAGGCGGAGTGGGGAATCAAACCCGATTCTCCCAGATTAGAGTCCGCGCTACTCCTTAACCACTATACCAAACTGGAAGCTCACCCGTCCTCCGTATTCATTCATGGCATGTGCAGGTGAATGTTTTATAAAACCAGAGTTGGGGGGGGGGCACGGGAGGTACCAGGTATTTGCATAAATCCCTGGGGTGTCGGTGGTGTGTGAACATCCATAAATCTTTTCAATAAATAACTAAACTGTTCCCGATCACATGAGGACTTCCCGTACCTCTTTCGAAAGGCCCGATTAATCCAGCCGACCCACGCGCTGTGGACTTCAGAGGCTGCCGATGTGGTGCGAGAGCTAACCGCAGGGAGCAGCCGTCACCCCACAAAGGTCACGCGTGAGTTAGGCCCTGCCAGCATTTCATGGTGGGTGAGAGAAGGGAAGCCCGGCAGAGAGAAGTCGGTCCACTGGGATGGTAGGAAGCCTGGCCGGTGCGTCCATTTTTTTTTTTGCTGGGTTTCATGGGCTGGAATGAGGGGGGCCGCACCGAAAGGCCTGCTTCTCTGCTTGTGCAACTCCGCAGTATTTTTCCATCCAGGAGCAAATCCACACAACCAAATCTGCCTCTCCCCAGCCCCCAGCCCCAGCCGCCTTTTGCAGGACAGGGCGAAGTTTTTCACATGACTCACGAAACCTCCATTCCTGTGGGAGCAGGGAGTGTCTCGGGGAGGTTTGGCAAAGCGCTCGCTCGGAGCACATGAGCGGGATGGAGTTAATGAGACGGCGTTTCCCGAGGCAGTCCGTATGAAAGGCAGGATCCCTGCGTGGCGCTCACACCTCCTCTGCCGTGCGCGCTTGAGCTCCTCCGTCCGCTCGCCAAGGCGGTGGAGGCGCTGCCTCTTTTATTGGCTCATTAGCGAGGGCAGCAGAGGTGGCCCCGGGTCAGAAGTCAGTGGCGGCTCCCTTTGGCACCTGCCCGGCAGTTACACGCCTGTCAGTCGCTCAGCCGGGTTCATTAGCGCCGTTCAAGAATGGCAAGGAGCTGGCCGGCTCAGCATGCGCCTCTGTCCTCCCGCCACCACACCGGCCGGCCGGCTCTCCCGGCACTGGAACTGCCGCCTTCTCTCCACAGCTTTGGCCAGCATTAAAGGGAAGGAGGCTTTTCCGCCTGGCCTCTCCTTTTGTACTGAGGGAGAGAGTGACTCGTTTAAGATCACACTGAGGGAGAAAGTGACTCCTTTAGGGTCACACTGAGGGAGAAAGTGACAAAGTGGCTCATTTAGGGTCACACTGAGGGAGAAAGTGACAAAATGATGTTTAGGGTCACACTGAGGGAGAAAGTGACTCGTTTAGGATCACACTGAGGGACAAAGTGACTTGTTTAGGGTCACACTGAGGGACAAAGTGACTTGTTTAGGGTCATACTGAGGGAGAAAGTGACTCCTTAGGGTCACACTGAGGGAAAAAGTGACTTGTTTAGGGTCACACTGAGGGACAAAGTGACTTGTTTAGGGTCATACTGAGGGACAAAGTGACTTGTTTAGGGTCACACTGAGGGACAAAGTGACTTGTTTAGGGTCATACTGAGGGAGAAAGTGACAAAGTGGCTCGTTTAGGGTCACACTGAGGGAAAAAGTGACTTGTTTAGGGTCACACTGAGGGAGAAAGTGACAAAGTGGCTCGTTTAGGGTCACACTGAGGGAGAAAGTGACTCGTTTAGGGTCACACTGAGGGAGAAAGTGACTCCTTTAGGGTCACACTGAGGGAGAAAGTGACAAAGTGGCTCATTTAGGGTCACACTGAGGGAGAAAGTGACTCGTTTAGGGTCACACTGAGGGAGAAAGTGACTCCTTTAGGGTCACACTGAGGGAGAAAGTGACAAAATGATGTTTAGGGTCACACTGAGGGAGAAAGTGACTCCTTTAGGGTCACACTGAGGGAGAAAGTGACTCCTTTAGGGTCACACTGAGGGAGAAAGTGACTCCTTTAGGGTCACACTGAGGGAGAAAGTGACTCCTTTAGGGTCATACTAAGGGAGAAAGTGACTAAATGGCTCGTTTAGGGTCATACTGAGGCAGAAAGTGACTTGTTTAGGGTCACACTGAGGGAGAAAGTGACTCGTTTAGAGTCACACTGAGGGAGAAAGTGACTCGTTTAGGATCGCACTGAGGGAGAAAGTGACTCGTTTAGGGTCACACTGAGGGACAAAGTAACTCGTATAGGGTCATACTGAGGGAGAAAGTGACTCGTTTAGGGTTGTGTGGCAGTTTTATGGCAGAACAAGCAGTGGAAAGGGCCTCCCCCAAAGGTTCTCTTTCTGGCCTGGTGGCTTGAGATCCGTTGATGCTTTCTGATCAGCCTGCAGAGGGGTTGAAAGTCTCGACTGGAAGAGGCCATTCTGGGGCCTGAGGCCTGTTTGGGTTTTGTGAGTTACGTGATAAACCTCAACCTCGTCGCCAGTTGTGTTCTGGTTGTTGCAGAAGTTGGGTCGAGGGGCTTTCACATTCATCGTAAACAAGGGTGTGAGGATCGGCGGCTGCCCAGGTCCGCATCTGAACCAGTAGCCAGGGCGCAAGATTATTTGTATCCTGTTTCTCAATCTTCAGAGCAACTTGCTCTCCCCCCCCTTAATTATACACTTATTACCATGTAATCACAGGGTAGATATACATGATTATGTCCTTTAAGCCAAAGGACAGGTTACATAATAATTAGCCCTGGCTATGACAAAGGTGCTAATTGTCAATAAGGACAGCCTTTCCCAACCCCTTGACTCTTTGGATGGCCAGGATGGGGCCCGGTACGGATTGCTGGCAGGTGCTTGCAGATGGCTCGGCCTCCCTGCCTCCGGGACTGACATCCTAATCGCCACTTCAGACCGCTCAAATAGGCTGGCACAGAGTTGTCTCCCAAGGCCTCAAGGAGGGTGGCCTGTCTGCTGCAGGGGAGTTGTGATTCTGGGGCTCCCTGTGGCATTGAAAAGAAAATTCATTCCTCTGGAGGAGAAGAACCCGCCCTTATGGCTTTGTAGTCTCTGCGCATCACGCCAATGGGCTTTGTGCCTGTGCAGAGCCATGGTTCGGAAGTGTCTAGAGCTAGTTGTTCTTCAGAGACGCCCTTCGGGCGGTGCAGGCCCGGGAGTTGTGCCTTCCTGCTCCGTTTCTTCCTTTCCGCGCTGCAACTACGGCAGCAGTGTCAGCGGACATCATGGAGGTTTCCTTCCTCCTGAGCTTCCTTCCTTCCCAAAAGTATAGTCGTCTACGCAAAAATATAAGTCGTAAGCTTGCTTCCTTCCCAAAAAATATAGCTGCGCTTGCCTCCTTCCCCAGAATATAATTGGTTTTCCATCCTTTCTGAGCTTTGTCTTGTTCTTCCATGTGGAGATGGCCATGACCACCAGCAGATTTTTTTACTCTAGGTTGTTTGGGTGTCCAGCCATTCAGAAAAGAAAGAAATGCGGTCATCAGGTGGGGTGGTTTGTGATTGGAGCAAGTGGGTGTGCGGGAGGGCTTCTTTGAGAAAACCATCAGTACTGTGGACCCTTCTCCCTTTGTTGTGCTCAGAGTTTCCTAATTTCAAATGCCTTTGGAGGGATGTCCCTGTCTCTGGGAGGGCTTAAAATCATAGAGTTGGAAAGGACCTCTGGGGTCATCTAGTCCAACCCCCTGCACAATACAGGAAAATTCACAAATACCTCCTCCTCCACGCCGCTGTTCCTCCACGCCGCTGTTCCGTCCAGAAGATGATGAAAAAACCTCCAGGATCCCTGGCCAAACTGGCCTGGAGAAAAATTGCTTCCTGACCCCAAAGTGGCAATCGGCATTTCCCTGGGCGTGTAAGAAAGGGCCGCAAGAACTAAGCCCTGAGGCAACCATTCCTTCCCTCCCTTCTCATGATCTGCCCAAGTTCATAGACTCAGCAATACTGATCAGTACTGTGGAGCCTTCTCCCTCCATTGTGCTCAGAGTTTCCCAATTTCAAATGCACTTGGAGGGATGTCCCCGTCTCTGTGAGGGCCTCTGCACGGTTTGTTGGCGATAGAGAGTCTTCATGGCAGTTTTACTTTACACTTCCCTCCCCTTGGCGCCTCGTGGCTGTCCTTCCCCCCCTGCACCACCAGAGGGCCTTTTTAAAATGGGCAGCTGCTATATCGTTATAGCACAATAATATTACAGCAGTCTGCTGACGTGCTCTGTTGACTCGTTAGAACTCCCAGGTTTTTCCTTTTTCTAAATGAAAAGATCAAGGTGAGTCGACATGTTAGTCTGTCTGTAGCAGTAGAAAAGAGCAAGAGTCGAGGAGCACCTGAAAGACTAACTAAATATGTGGCAGGGGAGGAGCTTTTGGGAGTCACGGCTCACTTCTTCGGATTCAGCTAGAATGGGAGTCCATCTGTCCTGTTTATTGGAAAATGGAGTGACCGTTCCCCGGAAAGCCAGATCCTGAAGCTGAAGCTCAAAGGCTTTGGCCACCACATGAGAAGGGAGCACTCCCTGGAGGAGAAGACCCTGATGCTGGGAAAGACGGAAGGTCAAAGAAGAAGAAGGGGACAGCAAAGGATGAGATGGTCAGTGTTGTCAATGCAATGAACATGAAATTAATCAAACTCCGGAGCACGGCAGAAGACGGGAGGGCCTGGCGTGATGTGATCCATGAGGTCGTGAAGAGTCGGCCTCGACTGTGCGACTGAACAACAACAACAAAAAGAGTGATTTCAATAGCGGGCAAATGACAATAGCACGAGTGATTGGATTTAGGTGAGATATGCAGCGGGGTAGTAGGTGTGGAGAAATCAGCATTGGTAATGAGACAGGAAACCTAAATGAAAAAGTCTCTAGGACTTTCCACTGCAGAGATATAAAGGAGTACACCTTTCCCAGAATATATCACCGTGAACAGCTAGAGACTGACCCCTTCCCATGAAAGCTTGGAATCTGGAGAAGTAGTAGATTGTGGCCATAGGTCGCTATAGCGTTACAGCACTATAGCAGGGAGTCCCTGATGTGGCACCCATGGATGTCATGGTGACTGCTGACATTTTCCTGGGGTGGGGTGCTCTTAGAAAGGGGGTGGGGCCAGATGAGGCTTTTGCCCAACAGGGCTTCTGATTGGCCATTGGATGTCTGATTGGCTGTGAGGATTTAAAGGCATCCTATTCGGCAAAGCTTCTGCCTGAAATGCTGAAGACTCCCTAGCAGAGTTATGCCTAAACTTACTCCCCGGAATTCTGTGGTTGGCCCCGCCTCTTGCAGTGGCCATTTCTGTGGCTGTGCTCACTGCTTTCTGTCATCAGAGGAGCCCTGCTGGGTCAGACCAGGGAGGGTCCATCCAGTCCAGCATCCTGTCTCACACAGGGGCCAGCCAGTTCCTCTGGAGGGCCAGCAACAGGGCAGAGAGGCTGAGGTCTTCCCCTGAGAAGAACATCAGAAGAGCCCTGCTGGGTTAGACCAGGGAGGGTCCATCCAGTCCAGCCTCCCGTCTCACACAGGGGCCAGCCAGTTCCCCTGGAGGGCCAGCAACAGGGCAGAGAGATGCCAAGGCCTCCCCCTGAGAAGGACACCAGAAGAGCCCTGCTGGGTCAGACCAGGGAGGGTCCACCTAGTCCAGCTTCTTGCCTCAAACAGGGGCCAGCCAGTTCCTCTGGACAGCCAGCAACAGGGCAGAGAGGCCGAGGCCTTCCCCTGAGAAGAACTTCAGAAGAGCCCTGCTGTATCAGACCAGGGAAGGTCCATCCAGTCCAGCATCCTGTCTCACAGAGTGGCCAACCGGCTCTTCTGGAGGGTCAACAACAGGGCATAGAGACCGAGACCTTCCCCTGGTGTTGCCTTCTGGTTCTGGGATTCAGAGGTTTAATGCTTCTGAAAATGGAGGTTCCCCTCAGTCACCATGCCTGGTAGACACTGATAGTCCTGCCCTCCAAAAGTCAGATTTCCAAAAGTGCCTACATGCTCAAAAAGTTTGTGGACCCATAGCGATCTAACCGTCGGTGATTCGTTTCCCGAGCTCTCTGGTGACCCAGGGAAATGGCGACCTGACGGGAAGAAGGGGAGGGAGACGGCCTCAACGTGGACCTTCCCGTCTGCAGGTCACGCAGAGGTGCTTTGACTGGGATCCTCCCAAAACGATCACAGGTTCTTCCCAAACCCTGGCAGTAGTTTGGACGCCCACCCGGGCTGAACACTCCGTGAAGAAGCCGTCGCCTCTCTCTCGGCAGCGCCTGGGATACGGGCTGGGCGCCTTTAAAAGTGAGTTCTGCCGATGATGCTCTCCTGCACCTCCCCTGCTCCAGCCCGGGGCCCCCAGATGTCTTGCGTAGCGCACATCTGTTTGACAGCTTATTTTCTGTGGTGGAGAAAGCGAGCGTGGCGATGGGCTTGGGGAGGGAGAGAGAAACCCTTGTGGGGAGGAGGAGCCGCGACTGGAAGGGGCTGGTGGCCGGGGCGAGGAGGAGAGGCCAGGCGGCTCCGGAGTCTGAGTTGGCCGCCTTGTGGCGTCCGGCCCGTGTCCCAGACTCGCCTCTGAGTGTGGGGAGAAGGAGGGCACAGGGCAGGGAAGCCTCTTCCCTGGGGGGGGTGTCCCCGGTCCTCCCGCCTGGTGGAGCCGGTGCTGTTGGCCTTGGGAAGCTGCCCCGCGCCGTGTGTGCCTCTTGGTACCTCCTGGGATCCAATTGAAACAATCGAGCCGTTGTTCCTTTGACCTGCTGGCCAGGAGCCAAGCAAATTCTTTGCGTATTTCCTCTGCCGAGTCCCCTCCCTGCCTCTCTTCTCTTCTCTCCCCCCCCGCCCCCCGCCGGCCTCTTCCCGATCTGCTCCAGAGTACAGAAGGAAAAGCAATGTGCCTGTGCAGCCGTCCCGGGCTCCGCTCCTCCGCACCACCTCCTCTTGGCTGCCCCCAAGCGCGGCTTCCCAAGGAGGCCCACTCCAGCCTGCCGGGTGCGGGAGAGAGACGGGAGAAAGCCAGGCTGGGGGAGAGGTCGGCCGGCCAGCTGGGCCTGCTTTCCGGGGGGCTCCGGGCCAGGACAGAAGGGGGAGGCAGAGGCAAGGGGAGGCGGGTGGCAGGGCCTTAATCCGGGGCCGACCTCCCCGCCGCCGCAGCCTCCTGCCTCGCTTTGCTGGCACTGACACCTGGACCATGTGGGGGGGTCACCCCGTGCCTCTGTGCTTCCCTCCCACACCCACAACCCATGCCCGTGTGCGGATTAAGCACTGAGGAATGCGAGACCCAGGGAGGGGGTGGGGGGTGGCGTAAGCCTGGTAAACATGGGCAGGGGGTGCTGAGAACTTCCCAGGTTATTTCCTCCCCCGCCGTTCGCGCCGTGGCCCCTGGTGAACCTGGGGGCAGAAATATTTGTGCAGAGATTATTCAGCCAATCTTGTGGTTACGCCACTCTTCCTGCTCGCCCCGAGATGAAGGCAGGAGAGGCCAAGGCTTGGAACGGGGAGGGGGGGCTCATCCTTGTGCCTTCGGGTAGGTGGAGTTTCCGCCCGAGAGAGAGAGCTGCTCAGAGCTGAGAAGAACATACAACTGGGCACGTGAGACCCATAAACCTGAGCACGGGGTTCGGTGGCAACCAGCTGGCAGAACTGGGCAGGTTGGAGTGAGAATGTGAAGGGTGGCACAGAACTGGTGGATTATCATTCCTTTCGGACAGACTGAAATCTAGTAGGGAAACAGAAGAATCCCGGTAATATGTCACAGGATGGCCAGAGCTGGTTGCTGTCTTGCTCCAGAGTTGGAGTCCACGTGCCACTGTTTGGGGCCTGCCCGGGAGGGGTCCTGTCAAAGCAGACAGACGCGGGGAGCGGTGTTCCCTCTAAGCTGAGTTGGTGTGAGCTAGCTCACAGTTTTGTAGCCTCCGGCTCGCACATTTTTGTCTTCGCTCAGGGAGGGGCAGCTCCGGAGCAGAAACCGATTGACACAGCAGCCAAACTGCTCGCTCACAACTTTGATGCCGGCGGCTCCCAAGGCAGAATTTCTGCTCACAAGACTTCACAGCTTAGAGGGAGCCTTGGCGGGGAGTTCTTTTCCTTCACAGTTTCCAAGCGCGTGGGAGCCAAACTGGAATCTGGATGGCGCGGGGACTCGTCCCTCCCCGCTCTCTTCCGTTTTCTGGAGAGCCGCTTTGTGTGACGTGGTCCTGAGCTCTGCAGAATGTGCTCTGGAGGGTCTCTTGGCTGCAAGCAAAGCAGTCGTCCTCCTTTCTGCTGGGGGGAGAAGCGGCAGCAGCAGAAGGAACAGAAGAAGAAGAAGGAGAGAGAAGAATAGATTGGGTTTATACCCCCTGCCCTTCACTCGGAGTCTCAGAGCGGCTTACAAACTTCTTTCCCTTCCCCCTCCCCACAACAGACACCCTGTTGAAGGAGGTGGTATAGAGAGAGCTCTCCCGAGAACTTCCTTTGAGAGAACAGCTCAGAACTATGGCTTGCCCAAGGTCATCCAGCAGCTGCAAGTGGAGGAGAGGGAGTCAAACCCGGTTCTCCCAGATTAGAGTCCGCGCTATTAACCATTACAGCAAGCTGGCTCCCTAGTTCCCCCCTAGCCTGAAACTGGTGACCTGGGGATGTCACTGGGGTGAAACCGTAGCCGCCACAGTGCGCCATGAGCCCGGCCGCCGGATGAATGCCTCCGAGATGGACAGACGTGAACCGCACGTGAAGCTTCCTAAGTCTGAATCGGATCCTTGGTCCACGTTGGTCAGCCTCACCTGCTCTCCGGGGTCTCACGCTGAGGTCTTTCACATCACCCGCTGCTCGGTCCTGTTTAACCGGGTCGAACTGGGAGACCTCCTGCATGCAAAGCCGATGCTCTGCCACTGAGCCACACCCCCTCCCCCAGCCACTGAGCCACGCCCCCTCCCCCAGCACACACCAGGCTGCCCAAGACTGAATCAGGCCCTCCAACCCCTCGGACCCTCAAGGTCGGTCTTGTCTGCTTAGACAGGCAGCAGCTCTCCGGAGCCTCAGGCAGAGAAAGGTCTTTTGCATCACCTACCGCCTGATCCTTTTAACTGGAGATGGCGGGGGTTGAACTGGTGGCCTTTTGCATGCCAAGCAGGGGCTCTGCCACTGAACCACAGGCCATCTTTTCCGCTCTCCAGGGTCTCAGGTGGAGGTCTTTCCCATCACCTCCTGCCTGGTCCTTTTAACTGGAGATGCCGGGGATTGAACCTGGGACCTTCTGCATGCCAAGCAGAGGCCCTTCCACTGAGCCACAGCCCCTCTTTACAGCTCTCCAGGGTCTCAGGCGGAGGTCTTTCCCATCCCCTCCTGCCTGGTCCTTTGAACTGGAGATGCCGGGGATTGAACCTGGGACCTTCTGCCTGCCAAGCAGAGGCCCTTCCACTGAGCCACAGCCCCTCTTTTTAGCTCTCCAGGGTCTCAGGTGGAGGTCTTTCCCATCACCTCCTGCCTGGTCCTTTCGAACTAGAGATGCTGCTGGGGATTGAACCTGGGACCTTCTGCCTGCCAAGCAGAGGCTCTGCCACTGAGCCACAGCCCCCCCTTTGCAGCTCTCCAAGGTCTTTCCCATCACCTCCTGCCTGGTCGTTTTTAACTGGGGATACCAGAGACAGAAAAGAGGCAGGAGTTTTGAATTCTGAGAGCAGAAGAGGAGGAGGAGGAGAAGGAGGAGATTGGATTTATGCCCCGCCCTTCACTACCCAAAGGAGTCTCAGAGCAGTTTACAATCTCCAGAGCCAGTCTGGTGTTGTGGTTAAGTGCGCGGACTCTTATCTGGGAGAACCGGGTTTGATTCCCCACTCCTCCACTTGCACCTGCTGATGTGACCTTGGGTCAGTCACAAGTTCTGTCAGAGCTGTTCCTGAAAGGGCAGTTTCTGTCAGAGCTCTCTCAGCCCCACCTACCTCAGAGGGTGTCTGTTGTGGGGAGGGGAAGGGAAAGGAGTTTGTAAGCCGCTCTGAGACTCCAAGTGAAGGGTGGGGTATAAATCCAATCTCTTCTTCTCTTCTTCTTCGTTCCCTTCCCCTCCCCACAACAGACACCCTGTGAAGTAGGGGGGCTGAGAGAGCTCTTGAGAGGACTGCCCTTGAGAGAACAGCTCTGAGATAACTTGTGACTGACCCAAAGTCACACCAGCAGCTGCATTTGGAGGACGCTGCGTGTCAAACAGATGCCCTACCATGGAGTCGTGGCCCCCTGGAGCCTCGTGGCTTCTGCCCATACAGCAAGGGAGTGAGCCTGAGCTTTGGTGGCGGGGCTTCCGGGCAAGCTCTCCTGTGCCACACGGTGCCCTATGAAGGGCCACCTGATGGGGCTGTCTCTGGGGGCACCGGTGGTGGCGGGGATGCTTCTCCACACCCCATTGGTAGCCCTGTGCTAAGTCCAGTGGGCAAGGAACGGACGCAGCAGGGAGATGGCGGGCGGGGAGGAGGGAAGTGGGGGGTGAAGAATGACGGGTGAGCCCCGGGATCCTAATGAGAAAATTGCTTCCAGTCCTGCAGCCTGCAATTGTGGCTGGAAATTACAACCATTCCCCCAAACTGCATCTCCTCGTAAATCTCCACCTCTCGTCCCATTCACCCCGACAACAGGAAAAGCAAAGCCACCATCTGGGGAGATGTAAGTTATGTATTTATGTGCAGGGAAGCCCAGGCAGGGGGACGGACGATCGTGGGGAGAGGAGGGGAAATGGGCGGGAACCGGAGCCTCAGGCCTGCTAGAGCAGGGGTGTCAAACTCATTGGTTACGAGGGGCCGGATCTGACGTAAATGAGAACTTGTTGGGCCGGGCCACGTCTGTGTCTTAAAACGTAATGCCAGGTAGCAGAGATAGAAACTTTATATCTGAAGCTTTATATCAGCTGAAGCTGAAGCTCAAATACTTTGGCCACCAAATGAGAAGGGAGCATTCACTGGAGAAGACCCTGATGCTGGGAAAGACTGAAGGTCAAAGAAGAAGAAGGGGACGGCAAAGGATGAGATGGTTAGACAGTGTCATCGATGCAACGGACATGAAATTGAGCAAACTTCAGCGGACAGCGGAAGACAGGAGGGCCTGGCGTAGTCTGGTCCATGGGGTCGCGAAGAGTCGGACTCGGCTGTGTGACTGAACAACAAAAAAGGACACAAACACAAAGGGTTTTTTAAAAACTTAAAATAAAAAAATGCTTAAAACATTTAGGATTCTTGCAATATTTTGTTTATTTAACCGTGTCTGATAACCGGCACCTCTTGCTCTGAATGACTGCATCAAAATGTCTGTGCCGTTGCAATCTTGAGTATGCTGTGCAGGCGTGTACCTGTAAGCTGCAAACCTACGATGATGCAGCAGCAGCAGAACTGGAAGGCCGCATGTTTGACTCCCCTGTTCTGGAGCATCAGGGCTGCCAAAGTCCTCCAGGTTCATCTGCCAGCCGCTTTCTTCCCTCCAGCAGTGGGCAGAGGGAGAAGGCGACAGTGGCTGCCCACCCACTGGTCTCCCTTCTTAATTTCCCATCCTGTGAAATGCCCTGCCACCAGCGGGAGGGAGTTGCCAGAACTCACTCGGCTTTGGCTTCTCTGTCCTTGTTGCAGTGGGCCCCTGGAAGATGAGTGTCAAGTAGTGACAGGGATGCTGGATCAAGAACGGCGAGGTCCGCGTTCAACTCCCTGCTCGCCCACGAGGTTCGTTCGGTGCTCTCGGGCCTGTGCTTCACCCACAGTGCCAACAGTGTTCCCTCTAAGCCGAGTCAGTGTGAGCTAGCTCACAGTTTTTCAGCCTCCAGCTCATGCATTTTTGTCTTTAGCTCAGGAAGGGAGGGCTCCAGAGCAGACTAGTTTACGCAGCAGCCAAATAGCTCGCTCACAACTTTAATGCCAGCTGCTCTCACAAAGAACTTTTGCTCACAGGACTCTCCACAGCTTAGGGGCAGCCTTGGTTGCCAGCCTCCAGTTGGGGGCTGGAGACCTCCCGGGATTCCTGCTGATCACCAGACGACCGAGGTCACTTCCCCGGACAGAGGGGGGGCTCTGTGGCTTGGTGTAGTGGTTAAGTGCGCAGACTCTTATCTGGGAGAACCGGGTTTGATTCCCCACTCCTCCACTTGCACCTGCTGATGTGACCTTGGGTCAGTCACAAGCTCTGGCACAGCTGTTCTCTCAAGGACAGTTTCTGTCAGACGTTCTCTCAGCCCCGCCTACCTCACAGGGTGTCTGTTGTGGGGAGGGGAAGGGAAAGGAGTTTGTAAGCCGCTCTTGAGACTCCTTTGGGGAGTGAAGGGTGGGGTATAAATCCAAACTCCTCTTCTTCTTCAGCAAGAGGAAAGGCTTGGGCTCAATACATAACAGGTGGGGTCAAACACTATAGAGGGAAAACTTTGTTTCATTCAGACAAGCTTGCTTGCTTGCCCCCCCCCATACCTGGAGGGCTGTAACGTCTCTCTGAACCTGGCAGTGCTGCTCGTCTTTGGCCTTCCCCATTGCAGGCTGTGAAATCTCCTGAGACCTCCTGTCCGTCGTTCCCCCAGTAAAGGATTCCTTACTAAAAGAGAAGAGAGAAGAAGAGATCGGATTTACACCCCGCCCTTCACTCGGAGTCTCAGAGTGGCTCACAAGCTCCTTTCCGTTCCCCTCCCCACAACAGACACCCTCTGTGAGGCAGGCGGGGCCGAGAGAGCGCTTGACAGAAACGGCTCTTTTCCAAGGACAGCTCTTGTCAGAACTACGGCTTGCAGGAGTCCCCGTTTCTCTGGCTCCCGGCACCCCTTGACAGGAGCGGATGTGCTCCCTGCCCGTGCGAGAGGAAGGCCTCTGGCCGTCCTTCCTTTAGCTGAACCGCTCCAGGCTGCAGGGGAAGAATTGCATTTTGGGATGCTTCCCCTCTGGGCGGGGGGGGGGGCTGGGAAGATCCCCGCCTCCCCTGTAGGTTTGGCTCTGCCAACGGGGAGGCCTTTGGGCCCGGCAGGGGAGGCGATGCCTTTGGGAAGGGGCCTCCGGGTTCTTTCCCGGTGCAGGAGGGGCATCAAGACTGTGTCAGGAGCGTGAAAGGGAGGGGTGGGGAGAGGAGAGGAGAGGAGAGCCCTGCCTGCCTGGGATTAGTGCCTGGGATGTCAAGGGAGGCAGCAGAGTCAGTCTGGCTTACTTAATTAAGAGCAAACAACAATTTGAGTCTGCCACCCCCTATTAGCTGCTCCGTGGGCTGTTATCTGGGCTCTCCCGACTCACACGCCTGCGAGGGGCTGGCGGGGGGGGCGGCTCCTTTGCTTGCATCTGCCGGCAGGGGAAGAGAGAGAGAGAGAGCGCCTGCACAGGAGCCCATGTTCGGGCGCCGGACCGGCCTGAACCAAATGCACACGTGTGGGAAGAACCGCCCCCCCCCCCCGGGGATCTCCTGTGTCCCCCTTCGGTCCTTCTCACCGGATTCCTGCGCACGGAGGGCGGCAGGTGAGGAGCCGGGGGAGGACGGCCTGGAAGGAGGAAGGCGGCTCGGCCGGCCGAGGAAGGGAGTCGAGGCAGAAGAGAACAAGACCCGTCACTTCTCCGAGAAATTCTGGGGGAGCCCCTCACGCCCCCCTCCCCCGGCTCCCCCAGCCCCCCTCACCTTTCCCCCGGTGCGCTCCTCCTCCCGGCATCTGCTGCTGCTGCTGCTACCCAGGGCCCCCTTCACCTGACTCCCCGGTGCTTTTACGGGCTTATAAAAATAATCCCATCTCCTTGGCCGGCTTCCCAGAACATCAGAGCCGGCAATTCCTCCAGGACGTAGCTGGGGAGACAAGCCCCCTGAGACGTCAGGTATTCCCGTCAGTTTGAAGTGTTTATGGGGCTTGGGTCGGTCGGCGGCTTTGTTTTGATGCTTCCCCCTGGGCCGGAGGGCACGGTCGCCCTCCCTCCTCCTGCCCGGCAGTGGGGATTGGAGGGTCCAGGCGGACCTGCCCTGGCGCCCCCGAACCCTCCGCCTTTGGGTCCGTCCCAGCTTGCCTGCATCTCCCGGACCCCTCGCATCCTCTGCGCCAGGCTGTGGGCTTTTTTTTTTTTAAACACACACATTAATGCTCCGTTTGGGGATGGGCTGTGGCTCAGTGGCAGAGCCTCTGCTTGGCATGCAGAAGGTCCCCGGTTCAGTCCCCGGCAACTCCATGTTAAAAGGACCAGGCAGGAGGTGAGAGGAAAGACCTCTGCCTGAGACCCTGGAGAGCTGTAAAGAGGGGCTGTGGCTCAGTGGCAGAGCCTCTGCTTGGCCTGCAGGAGGTCCCAGGTTCAATCCCCCACATCTCCAGTTAAAAAAAGGACCATGCAGGAGGTGATGGGAAAGACCTCTGCCTGAGACCCTGGAGAGCTGTCAAAAGAGGATGTGGCTTAGTGGAAGGGCCTCTGGCTTGGCCTGCAGAAGGTCCCAGGTTCAAACCCCAGCATCTCCAGTTAGAAAGGACCAGGCAGGAGGTGATGGGAAAGACCTCTGTCTGAGACCCTGGAGAGCTGTCAAGAGGGGCTGTGGCGCAGTGGCAGAGCCTCTGCTTGGCATGCAGAAGGTCCCAGGTTCAGTCCCCGGCATCTCCAGTTAAAAAAAGGACCATGCAGGAGGTGATGGGAAAGACCTCTGCCTGAGACCCTGGAGAGCTGTCAAAGAGGATGTGGCTTAGTGGAAGGGCCTCTGGCTTGGCCTGCAGAAGGTCCCAGGTTCAAACCCCAGCATCTCCAGTTAGAAAGGACCAGGCAGGAGGTGATGGGAAAGACCTCTGCCTGAGACCCTGGAGAGCTGTCAAGAGGGGCTGTGGCGCAGTGGCAGAGCCTCTGCTTGGCATGCAGAAGGTCCCAGGTTCAAACCCCAGCATCTCCAGTTAGAAAGGACCTAGGCAGGAGGGGATGGGAAAGACCTCCACCTGAGGCCCTGGAGAGCTGTCAAGAGGGGCTGTGGCTCAGTGGCAGGGCCTCTGCTTGGCATGCAGAAGGTCCCAGGTTCAATCTCCGGCATCTCCAGTTTAAAAGGACCAGGCAGGAGGGGATGGGAAAGACTGAACGTCTCTTGCCTTGAACATGCCCCTGAGGGGTTGCCACAAGTCAGCTGCAAATTGCCGGCACTTTCTACCACCAGCAGCCCTGTGATGTCTGCCTGCAGTCCATGAATCCCTCCTGAACCTGCCCAGAGATTTCCGGGGGGCCCCACTGGAAAATTTTGTTGGTGTATGGAAGCAGCGTGGCTGTTTCAAGAGGGCCACGTCTAAGTCTAGGGGAACAAAGAAGCGAATGCTGCAAGTCGGGTCAAGATGCCTTGATCCCTGTGGAGAGGATAGGAAATCCTCCCACCCACCCCCACCTCTGTTGGATTCCCAGGTAATGCATTAGAAATGCAGGGCTTAGGCCAGGAGAGTTCTCTGGTTGTTTCCTAAGCCAGATTGGTCACTTCTTCCTTCTTTGGGCCATGGTTGCTTGTCCTGATCGTGGGTACCCTGTTCCTGGTCCCTTTATGTGCGACAGAGGACCAGATCCAAATGCCAGAAAGTGGCCTGGTCCCTTTACCTAGGCCTTATATTCTTACGAAAAGGGGGTTAGAAAGATTCAGTGATTACTAGTCATGCCGACAAAAGGGAACCTCCACGTTCAGAGGCAGTCAACCTCTGAGCATTGGTGCTAGGAGGCAACACCTCTGTGCCGTGTTGTTGGACCTCCAGATTGAACTGGTTGGCTGCTGCATGAGATGGGATGCTGGACTAGGTGGACCACTGGTATGATCCAGAAGGGTTATTTTGATGTTCAGAGGAAGCCTCGGCCTCCCTGCCCTGTTGCTGGCCCTCCAGGGGAACTGGTTGGCCACTGGGTGAGGCAGGAAGCTGGACTAGATGGACCCTCCCTGGTCTGACCCAGCAGGGCTCTTCTGGTGTCCTTCTCAGGGGAAGGCCTCGGCCTCACTGTCCTGTTGCTGGCCCTCCAGAGGACCTGGTTGGCCACTGGCTGAGGCAGGATGCTGGACTAGATGGACCTTCACTGGTCTGATCCAGCAGGGCTCTTCTGGTGTTCTGATGCCACTTCTTTTAAAAAATGAGGTTTTTCTTCTTAAAAGGTGACACTGAAGTGCTGGGAAAGTCATGAAGTTCTGAGATAATTTTAAACCCATCATTACAGCCACGTTACCGCTTCTGTGTGCATTTACCAGCATGGATTAGATTGAAATTTGCATGGAGGACGTAAGACCCGCTTTAAATGTGTATTGATGGATGTGCCGTGAGCAGGATTTGCATCTGTGCAAGAAATCTCCAGGGGATTTCACACCCGGCTTTTTCGCTGGCTGCATGAGATTGGGGGGGGGGGAGTCTGTCCCTTTCCCCAAAACGTACCCTTTGTTATATTTTGAAAATATTTTTATTCCAGTTTGCATATTAAATCAAGGAAACTTTACAAAACCAATAAGTGTCCAAACCAGTACAACTGAACCGTACAGAATAACTATTGGGTGTGGGGGGAACGAATGCATATCGGAACCCAGATCCAATTAAAACTGCACGTGTAAGAGACGTCCTTGGAAAGTCTTCCCCAAAGGTGGGCTACGCAGGTTCCGGGACTCTTTCCGGGAAGGAGGTTTCCCAGTAAAGAGCTTGTGGCACTCTCCCCCCACCCGCCTCTCCTTTCTGACTGAAACTCTGCTCTCCCTAAGCGCCGATTCTTCTGCCTCCTGAGAGCCAGTTTGGTGTCGTGGTTAAGTGCGCGGACTCTTATCTGGGAGAACCGGGTTTGATTCCCCACTCCTCCACTTGCAGCTGCTGATGTGACCTTGGGTCAGTCACAAGCTCTGGCACAGCTGTTCTCTCAAGGACAGTTTCTGTCAAGAGCTCTCTCAGCCCCACCTGCCTCCCAGGGTGTCTGTTGTGGGGAGGGGAAGGGAAGGGAGTTTGTAAGCCGCTCTGAGACGCCTTTGGGCAGTGAAGGGCGGAGTATAAATCCAATCTCCTCTTCTTCTTCTTCTCCTGGTACGTGGCTCGTGGACGGAGGAACGGGGCTCGCTGCTGCCCGCTGATCCCCAATTTGGGCATCACAGGGGTTGGGCCTGGCCCCTCGCTCTGTTTCAGGTGGAGCACGGTCTGTCACACGCGAGGTGTGGGCTATTATTATTGTTTATTCGATTTTAAACCATCCTCCCCTGAAAAAACTGGGCTCAGGACAATATAGAAGGAGAAGAGAAGAAAAGATCAGATTTGTACCCCACCCTTCACTACCCAGAGGAGAATCAGAGCGGCTTCCAAACGCCTTTCCCTTCCCCTCCCCGCAGCAAACACCCTGTGAGGTAGGCAGGGCCGAGAGAGCTCTGACGGAAACGGCTCTTTTTCAAGAGTAGCTCTGACAGAACTATGGCTTGCCCAAGGTCATCCAGCAGCTGCCAGTGGAGAAGTGGGGAATCAAGCCCGGTTCTCCCAGATTAGAGTCCGCCCACTTAGCCTGGAGGATGAGACCATGGCTCTCCTCAACCAAACACCTGGCAGAAAATCTCTGCCTGGCAGGCCCTGCAGAACTGCCTCAAATCCCACAAGGGCACGGATGTTATTCGGCAGAGAGTCCCACCGGGCTGGATGCCATAATGCCCAAAGTGGCCGTGCTGGGTTTCTGACTCGGAGGAAGGCCAAGGCGGGCTGTGGATCGTCCAGAACCTGGCCGGGTTGTCCCTGGGAGGCTGCTTGGTGCAATTAAAAAAGGACAAGGTGTTGTTTTTTCAAGTGTGACAGAGTCCCTGCGGTTTTGCTCCCGTCCTTGCTCGGTTATTGAATATCTGTCATGGAAGAGACGGGCCTGCCTGCATTCCCCCGAAATGGCAACTTCTTGGCACCCGTTAGAGCGTCCGGCTACGAGTGATTTCCCCCTCCTCCACGCTGGCTGGGTCACTTTGGCAGCGGCCTTCTGAAGCGCAGGACGTCCCAGGGAAGGGGTGCCTCCCCCAGCCCTGCCCTGGGCCTACCTCGCTGGCTTGCGGTCCTTGCATTGGTGCCTTTGGACAGCCCCATTTTTTTTGGGGGGGGGAATGAAGGGGCTGCCGCCTAGGGGCTTCTGTCAACTTTTTGACATTAGGAGAAGCCGCAATCAATAATCCACCTGCTTTCCTTTTCACTCTGCCATTATGTTCATGTTCCTCCTTCTGGGAACAGACTTTGGTTCCGCCGTTCATTGGCTGACATTTTTAAGGCGTGAGAGGAGATTGGCGTGGCCACGCTGGATGGCCGTAATTGGATCGCTCCGTGCGAAACGCCCTTTCACCAGAAACCTCAGGTAGTGCGACAGAAATGAAATTATTGCATTCGTTCATCTTAACACAGCTTCTCGGCTTCCGGGTTACGTTTGACGATGTATCTTGACAATAGTTTCTTCTGTTCGGAGAGGGATGCGTTTTGTTCGGCTTTGTCAATGGGCTCGGAAAGGGCGGTTGGGCCGCTCAGAATAGAAAGGGCAGGTATGAAAAACAGCTCCAGGCTGGGAACTGGGGGCGGGGGGGGCAGTATAGGAACAGTCCAAGAGAATTCCATGTAGGCTGGCTGGTGTCTGATTCTGGAATGGTGCTTTAGATGCCTACGGAGGGTCTGTGCTTTTTTGGAAGGGGACAAGCCGACATCTCTTCAGATGTTTGTGTCCAGTGATGAGAACTAGGAACTTGCTCACTTTTTAACAAAGGAGAAGGAGAAGCGGAGGAGGAGGAAGAGGAGATTGGATTTATACCCTGCCCTTCACTACCCAAGGGAGTCTCAGAGCGGCTTATAAACTCCTTTCCCTTCCCTTCCCCAAAACAGGTACCCTGTGAGGTAGAAGAAGAAGGAGAAGAAGGAGAGGAGGAGATTGGATTTATACCCCGCCCTTCACTACCCAAGGGAGTCTCAGAGCGGCTCACAAACTCCTTTCCCTTCCCCTCCCCACAACAGGCACCCCCTGTGAGACAGGTGGGACTGAGAGAGCTCTTTCCAGAAACGGCTCTTTTTTTCAAGAACAGCTCCGACAGAACTGTGGGTTGCCCAAGGTCATCTAGCAGCTGCAAGTGGAGTAGTGGGGAATCAAACCCGGTTCTCCCAGATTCGAGTTGGCACACTTAACCACTACACCAAAGTCAGATTTCAAGTGCTCCAATGGCATTGTGGAATTCATAGGGTTATGAAGGGTTATGGAGGGGTGAACTCAACAGCATTAATTCCCCACTGGTCGAGGAGTCTCCCCCCTTCCCAAACCTCATCTTCCACAGCCCCCCTCCCCAAATCTTCTGGAATCTCCCAGCCTGGAGTCGGCAGCTGTAGTAATCCAGATGATGTGCTGCTATCGCCTGTGCCGCACGGGACGATGTAATGCCTGCATAGGCCTGTGGCCGTTCACGTGCAGGCCCGGTCCTTAGCTGGTGCCCCCACACGGCCACCTGCACCTCAGCTCTGCCCGCCTCGCCCCAGCCCTGATTTCCCTGGGATCGCCCTGCCGCTGCCCCCTTCTCCACCTGTTCCCGGTCGGGAGGGAAGAAACCGCGCCGAGAACAGCGCACGAGAGGAGCGCAAGTCCCGGTGATGTCACTTCACGGTACGAGGCGAGGAGAGAAGGAATCTGGGAAGTTTCTTCCCGCATAATTGAATTAGTCGGGAAATATTTTGGCAGAACATTGTGTATCCACAGCGCTTTGTCACCCGGACAACATCTTGGTGGGGAATTTCAGGCAGCTGCCGACGCCGCTGCTCCGTGTGGGAATGGGAGTCTCTCTCCCGCTCTCTCTCTCCCCCTCTCTCGCACTTTTATTAACTCCTTCCCGTGCAGCCGAGGGAAGGGCGCTGCCTGCGGAGTGCCAGGAAGGCTCTGCGAGGCCCTGCGAAGGACGGGAAGAGCGCCGAGGGCAGCCGAAAAGCCAACAACAACTAGGGTGGCAGTCGCAGGTCCCCCCCCAGGATCCATAAAGGCTGCCAACATAACCGAGTTCGTTAGGAAGGAGGCGCTTTGATGAGAGACGGAAAGGAGCTACTTCTTGTCACCAAAGTCAAGCTTAAAGGGCAAGGGGGGGATAGGCCAGATGTCAGAGGGCAGCTGCGGGGTCGAGCCTTTCAGACACCACAGATTGCATTGCCCCGGGGGTCCATTTGGAGCGCGAGCTGTAGCCCTCAAGGCAGCGACTTCTCCAGGTGGGCCTTTTCCTCTCCGTACGGGCTGTGAAAAGCTGACCCGACGCTGTGGTCACCTGGTCTCCCGAACGGCTGCCACCTGTTCAGCCTTCCCGGGATGCCACCATCGCTACTTTGGAAGGCCAGTCTTCTCCGTCCAGCCGCTTGTGCGTGGGACAAAGTCCATACACCACTTCTCTCTGTAAGAGGCAGGCCTCTGGCCCTTCTGGCCCAGTCATAGAAGAGGAAGAAGAAGAAGAAGAAGAAGAAGAAGAAGAAGAAGAAGAAGAAGAAGAAGAAGAAGAAGAAGAAGAAGAAGAAGAAGAAGAAGAAGAAGAAGAAGAAGAAGAAGAAGAAGAAGAAGAAGAGGAGGAGGAGATTGGATTTCTACCCCGCCCTTCGCTCAGAGTCTTCGAGCGGCTGACAAACTCCTTTCCCTTCCCCTCCCCACAACGGACACCCTGTGAGGTAGACGGGGCTGAGAGAGCTCTTGACAGAAACTGCTCTTTTTTTCCAGAACAGCTCTGAGAGAACTACGGCTTGCCCAAGGTCATCCAGCAGGTGCAAGTGGAGGAGTGGGGGCTCAAACCCGGCTCTCCCAGATTAGAGTCCGCGCACTTAAAGCACTGCACCAAAGTCAGATTTCGAGTGCTCCGGTGGCATAGTGGAATCCATAGGGTTACTTTGGAGGGGTGAACTCAACGGCATTAATTCCACACTGGTCGAGGAGTCCCTCCCTTCCCTAAACCTCGTCTTCCACAGCCCCACCCCTTCCCCAAATCTCCTGGAATTTCCCAGTTTGGCGTCGGCAGCCGTAGTAATCCAGATGATGTGCTGCTATCGTCTGTGCCGCACGGGACAATGTGATGCCTGGGTAGGCCTGGCCATTTACACGTAGTGCCCCCACGCTGCCGCCTGCGCTCTCATGAGTCGTCATAAGTAGCAGCCGTAACCGCCCCAGCTTGCCTGATCTTATCAGAGCTCGGAAGCTAAGCCGTGCCTGTACTTGGGTGGGAGAGCGCCAAGGAGCACCAGGGCTGCTCTCCAGAAGACAGCGATGGCAAACCTCCTCTGCCCATCTCTTGCCTGGGAAACCCCATGAGGCGGAACTTTGCGTGGGGCTACTGCGGGGAAAGTCATTTCGAAAACGGGGGGAGCCTGCTTCAGCTCAGAATTGTGGTGTGGGAAGAAAAGGGACGTGTGTGGTGCATATGCAGCTGCAAAAGGGGCGGGGGATAACTCCCGCCCCCCGATATTTTGGTTTGGCAAAACCACACGGGCAGCGGAGGCAGAAGCCACAGTTCCGAGCTGAATCGGGGTCCCGCCAATTTTTTAAAATGACATTCCTCACAGCTGCCGTGTGGCCCACCCCTTTGTACAGCATCATGTCTAGTCTGGGTCACAGTTGGTCAAGGATCATCTTGAAGAAGAAGAGAGAAGAGATTGGATTTATATCCCACCCTTCACTTTTGAGTCTCAGAGCGGCTTACAAACTCCCTTCCCTTCCCCTCCCCACAACAGACACCCTGTGAGGTAGGCGGGGCTGAGAGAGCTCTGGCAGAAACTGCTCTTTCTCAAGAACGGCTGTGCCAGAGCTTGTGACTGACCCAAGGTCACATCAGCAGGTGCAAGTGGAGAAGTGGGGAATCAAACCCGGTTCTCCCAGATTAGAGTCCACGCACTTAACCACTACACCAAACTGGCTCTCCACTCAAATATTTCTTTCAGACGCAACAGGCAACGCTGTGAGGTTACAGGTGTGTAACTGCTAATGTCTGTAATATGGGAAGTGGGTCTGTGATTCTGCCGGGCCAGGGTGGGAAAGGGATCAGACTCCATGTCTCTTGGCTCCCTGATAGTCATTCTGTCAGCCAAATATTCAGATCCCCTCCCCTACCAGAGGCTCAGTGGCAGAGCCTCTGCTTGGCATGCAGGAGGTCCCAGGTTCTGTCCTGTCCTGTCCATATGATTAACATTCACTGCCACAGGAGGTGGTGGCAGCTACAAGCATGGGCAGTTTCAAGAGGGAATTAGATAAACATCTGGAGCAGAAGTCCCTCAGTGGCTATTAGCCACAGGGTATAGATGGGAACTCTCAGTCTGGGGCAGGTGATGCCCTCTATTCTTGGTGCTGGAGGGGGCAGCAGTGGGAGGGCTTCTGGTGTCCTGGCCCCACTGCTGGACCTCCTGATGGCACCTGGTATATTTTGGCCGCTGTGTGACACAGAGTGTTGGACTAGATGGGCCATTGGCCTGATTCAACATTGGCTTCTCTTATGTTCTTATGTTCTGTCCAGGGGCATAGTGGGAATGACTGCAGTCCCGCAGGAGTCTTTCTTTTGCCCCGTTCCTGGTGTCTGAGCTTGATTGCATGTTCCTTACATTGGGTATCAGGATCGGTTAAGGGCCCTCTTCCTGGCTCTCCAGTAGGCACCGGAGCTGAGTTGGCAAAGGCGGTCTTGAACGTGATCTTATGGACCCCTGGAGTGGTGATCCAGGCCGAGGGACTCCTGTCAGGCTGTGCTCAGGACTTCGTGGCGACCGTGGGACCATCCAAGGTCGTAATGGTCCCAACACATGAGAACGGACGTGCTTTGGACGTGCCCCTTCTGCACTGAGCAGTCGTAAGATGGTCCGGTTGAGCAGGCTGAATCAAAGCCCTTGTCGTGGGCCAACCGTTACCCGTAAAGGCACAGTTGGCTTTCACACTTCTCTTCCACCAAGATAAGCGGCTGTCGAGATGGTCCACCCCTGGAGACTGAGGGAGGGCTGCTAGTGCCCTGGCCCCACTGCTGGACCTCCTGATGGCACCGGGTATATTTTGGCCGCTGTGTGACAGAGTGTTGGACTAGATGGGCCATTGGCCTGATTCAACACTGGCTTCTCTTATGTTCTTATATTCTGGTCTCCATAAAGCTGTGTGGGAGTCTGGGAGTCTCAGGGGTGGTTCTGATGAGGCCCTAGTTCCGATGCGGAGCGTTGAGCTTCAGGAGGGGCTACCTGCAGTCCTCTCGGTCTGGGGGCTCCGGAGAAGGTAGGGAGACAGATGGAGCAACGGCAGGAAACATGCGGTGCATCAGACAGAGCTTGGCACAGAGCCCATTTGCAGGCCTAAAAGGGGCTGCTGAGAGTGGCAAAGAAGTCTTTCTTCTCCCCCCCCCCGCCCAATCATTGCACTCACAAAATCTTGTCTAGCAAGGTCGTTTACAATGTCATCCTGAGAACAAAGTTGGAGTCCCGTGGGGCGCCTTTAAGACCAACCAAGTTTAAGGTGCGTGCACGCGAAAGCTTGTACCCCGAATTAAACTTCGTTGGTCTCAAAGGACTCCCAACTTTGTTCTGTTGATTCTGACCAAGACGGCTCGACCCACCTGAGTGTAACCCTGAAAACGTTTCCCGGGGAGGGAGCCACCCTGAATAGCCCCAAGCAGGGTACTGAGTAGATGTGCTTAAGAGGGCGAGGATACAAGTCTCTAGTCTTGTACCTAGATGTGAGCCGGCAGAACAGGAGGCTGCATTGGCCGGCCTCTGTAATGCTCTAGGCTAGGTTCTTTGCCGGCAAAACCTCTTCCATCCATTCCGTCTTGGGTGCCCGTTGGAAGCGTCTTCTTGTTAGCGTTCTCCGGATGGTTTCAGGTAGTTCTCCTCGACTCTTGCCCTTCTCGTCTGTTAAAGTCTTGCTGGGATAAGATTAGAAGTCCTTTGACTAGGATTATCGGTTTTATCCAAAGCCCAGTAGAGAAGACAGCATGAAGAACTTTATCGAAGGAGCCTTCGTAACCAAAGAGCAATGGAGCAAACTACAGACCGTTTCCAAACTTGCGTTTCTTAGAACATAAGAACATAAGAGAAGCCAATGTTGAATCAGGCCAATGGCCCATCTAGTCCAACACTCTGTCACACAGCGGCCAAAATATACCAGGTGCCATCAGGAGGTCCAGCAGTGGGGCCAGGACACCAGAAGCCCCCTCCCACTGCTGCCCCCTCCAGCACCAAGAACTGAGTGCATCACCAGCCCCAGACTACTGTGGCTAATAGCCACTGATGGACTTCTGCTCCATATGTTTATCTAATTCCCTCTTGAAACTGTCCATGCTTGTAGCTGCCACCACCTCCTGTGGCAGTGAATTCCATGTGTTGATCACTCTTTGGGTGAAGAAGGACTTCCTTTTATCTGTTCTAACCCAACCGCTCAGCAATTTCATGGAGTGCCCACGAGTTCTTGTATTGTGAGAAAGGGAGAAAAGTCCTTCTTTCTCAACCTGCTCAATCCCATTCATAATCTCATAAACCTCGATCATGTCACCCCTCAGCCGTCGTTTCTCCAAGCTGAAGAGCCCCAAGCGTTTTAACCTTTCTTCATAGGGAAGGTGTTCCAATCCATTTATCATTCTAGTTGCCCTTCTCTGCACTTTTTCCAATGCTATAATATCCTTTTTGAGATGTGGCGACCAGAACTGTACACAGTAGTCCAAATGAGGTCACACCAGTGATTTATACAGGGGCATGATGATACTGGCTGATTTGTTTTCAATTCAATTGTTTTCAATTTGGCAAGATGGTTGAGTGGCTGGTGGCTGAGCAACTCCAGGCCTCCCCTTTTTGGTCTTATCACTCTCTCTCTCGTAGAATCATAGTAGGTTAGAGTTGGAAGGGACCTTACAGGTCATCTAGTCCAACCCCCTGCACTCTGCAGGAGCAGAGCCGAAAGACAGCCCTCTGATCCTTTCCACACTAGACCTTAAATCCTGGTTCAATCCTGTCCCCGAACTGACATTCTACACCTTACGCAAGTTCATTCCTGTAATTATCTCAGGATATTGTTACATACGAGACTTGAGTTCACCCCTGTAATTATCTGTGATTATTTTTTGTTTCCACATTACACTGAGCTCACCCTGGTTCCGTCCCACACTTGTCCTGGGATAAACGGATGCTGTTATAACCAGGGATGAATGCAAGGTATTGTCTTGAGAGTTGAACTCTGATAAAACCAGGGAACTCTGATAAACCCAAGTGCAGAAAGGACCTCTCACTCTCTCTCTCTCTCTGTCCAACATGATGCAAAAGGTGTCCGTGGTACTCTTGAGGCACCTCCGGGTTGTATTCAGGGTTGCATACCGCCGACAGTGTCAGTCAGTAGCACGACTTTGAACAAGAAAATTGGAAGCTTTGGCAAATCGGGTGTTGCCCGTTGGCTGGTGGTGTTACTCCGCTCTAGATTTCTTTAACTGGGTCTTCAGATGTGGTTGTCTCCGTGATAAACCAGTCCCTAGATGTGGTGGTCTAGTAGAAGGACAAACTGAGATTGAATGCAGACAAGATGGTGGTGATGGCCAGTTGGAAGAGCTGAATTTAAGAGGGGTTTAGCTGCTGTTACCTGACTACGTGAGAAGGGGGTTTTCCTAGATCATCAACTGCTGTTTGATGAACAAGTGCCCATTACGGCCACGGATGCGCCGCTTCAGCTCCGTCTTTCATTGACTGCCTTCCCTCTCGGTTCACCCAATCTAGCCAGACTGATCCCTGCTATTTATCCCCATGGCTGGATTACTGTAATGTGCTTCCCCTGGGGGAGGGTCAGAATGGCTCAGTGGCAGAGCCTCTGCTTGGCATGCAGAAGGTCCCCCGTCCCATCCCTGGCATCTCCAGTTAAAAAGGAGCAGGCAGGAGGGGATGGGAAGGACCTCTGCCTGAGACCCTGGAGAGCTGTGAAGAGGGGCTGTGGCTCAGTGGAAGGGCCTCTGCTTGGCCTGCAGAAGGTCCCAGGTTCAGTCCCCAGCACCTCCGGTTAAAAAGGACCAGGCAGGATGCAGATGGGAAAGAACCTCCGCCTGAGACCCTGGAGAGCTGTGAAGAGGGGCTGTGGCTCAGTGGCAGAGCCTCTGCTTGGCATGCAGGAGGTCCCAGGTTCAATCCCCGGCATCTCCAGTTAAAAGCACCAGGCGGGAGGTGATGGGAAAGACTTCCGCCTGAGACCCTGGAGAGCTGTAAGGAGGGGCCGTGGCTCAGTGGAAAAGCCTCTGCTTGGCTTGCAGAAGGTCCCAGGTTCAGTCCCTGGCATCTCCAGTTAAAAGGTCCAAGGTAATAGGTGATGGGAAAGACCTCCGCCTGAGACCCTGGAGAGCGGCTGCCAGTCTGAGTAGACAAGACTGACCTTGATGGACCTCTGGCCTGACTTGGTAGAAGGCGGCTTCGTATGCCCATCATGTGTAGGGGTCTGGTGCAGAATGGAGCAGCTTCCCTGCTTCTCAGAGTGAGTAGGTCTGTTCATAATCCAGTTCTAAAGCAGCCGCTCTGGGTGCACGGCTCTTTCTGGGCTCAGTCCCTGGTGCCGGCTCTTAGGAAAGTTCTTCATGACCTGGGAGCCTCATATCTGAGGGACCACCTTTCCTGAGGTTGGCCCAGTCGTGTGCTGTGATTTGCCCAGAAATAGCCGTCTCCTGCCAAGGCTCTCCTTGGAAAGTTTGGCTGGCCGCACAGGGCTGGCAGGGGCTCAGCAATTGTGGAACGGCGTCCGAGGGGAGATCTTCTTGAATTTCGGGACGCCCTGTAAGGTACAACTTTTAAAGAAGACCTATGGAAAGTGAAGGGGCTGTGGTGGCCCAAGTGGTTCAGACGCTGAACTGCAGGCTGGAAGGTCAGTAGTTCAGCAGTTCGAGGCCCGAGAGTGCCGCATGACGGAGTGAGCTCCCGTCTCTAGTTCCAGCTCCTGCCAACCTAGCAGTTCAAAAGCAAGAAATTGCAAGTAGATAAACAGGGACCGCTTCGGTGGGAAGGTAACAGCGTTCTGTGCTCCTTGGCGTCTAGTCATGCCGGCCACATGACCATGGAGAAATCTTTGGACAGCGCTGGCTCTTTGGCTTGGAAACGGAGATGAGCCCCGCACCCCTAGTGTTGGATTCGACTGGCTTTCGAGCAAGGGAAACATATACCTTTACGAAAAGTGCTGTCCGGCCTTGATATTATGAGATGAAGATTAGCTAGATTCAAGTCCGGGAGCACTTCGGAAGACAACAAGCTTTCCAGGCTGTACGCTTTCGAGAGTCAGGGCCGCCTTGATCAGGCGAGAGAGTCAGAACGGAGATCTCCAAACCTCTCCATCCTGGCCTGACGGAGGGAAGCAGGGGTGTTGCGGGGAAGGGGGTCAGGATGCAGAGGCGCAAGGCAGATTTTTGGTGATCTGTGTTTAGAAGTGTTTAGGAATAAAAATGAATAAACAAACTGGCCACAGTCTGGGAATGGCTTGAGGGGAGAAGGGGAGCCGGGATTGCGTGTGGACTCTCCCTGGGGAATAGCGCTTGCCTTCCCTAACTGGTTTGGGGCCAGAGGATAACGTCACGCACAGATGTTTCGGGAAGGGGTGCTTGGCAGGATGGGGTGCCAAAACACCCGATTTCTTTCCCTTCAGTGGGGTCCCTCCCTCTCTCTCTCTCTCTTTCACAAACACACACACACATTCGGAACAGCTTAGGACAATCTGGAGTGGGGAAGGAGTTCAGTCTCCCCCTCTTCCGACTGCTTCCCCACCCCAAATCTCCCCTTCCCAGAGTCCAAGAGTAAAAGGGAGCCATCGGAATTTCCATGACCAGTGTTCCCTCTAAGCTGAGTTAGTGTGAGCTAGCTCACAGTCTTCTAGCCTCCAGCTCACACATTTTTGTCTTAGCTCAGGAAGGCTGGCTCCAGAGCAAACTAATCTGTGCAGCAGCCAAATCGCTCGCTCACAGCTTTAATGCCAGCGGCTCACAAAGAAGAATTTTTGCTCACAAGACTCCACAGCTTAGAGGGAACATCGTCCATGAGTTGTGCTTGCAGGCAGCCACAGAAGGTGGACTCAGCAGGACGCTGGAAAAAAAACCCCCATGCCTGGGATTGTAATGTTATTCTCTGACCCTTCGGCCAGGATCTCAGGACCAGTTCGGGATTCTCTAATCCGTAGGTAGCTGCGTCCTCAAAGGCACGGCCCCACCGAAAAGACAACCAAGTCTGGGGTCTGAAACAACAGAACAAAGTCCTTGAGTCCAGTGGCACCTTTAAGACCCACAAAGTATAATTCTGGGTATAAACTCCGAACTGTGCACGCACACGAATGCTTATACCCAGAATTAAACTTTGTGGGTCTTAAAGGTGCCGCCGGGACTCAGTCTTTGTTTTATAGGAATAAAGGTCCATTTGCTAGTTGGTGTCAGGTTTAAGCAAGTAGATCCAAGCATTCTTTGGTTAAGAAGGGCTTTATTGGAATACAGTGCTAAAACCCCCAGTGGAGGGTCATTGTCAGGAATGGCGGGAGAAGCGGCTCAACCGAGGTTATAGTGTGATTCAAAGTGCGACTAGCAAATGAACTGTAAGCGTGCGCGCGGGAAACTCCCGGCGGGAGAGTTACTTAATAGGCGGGAGACGGCTCCCTCCTCCCCTCATCTTCACAGGACTGGAAAATTCTCATAAGCTCAAGAATAGCCCAAAGCCCACATTCAAGGCCACTGTGATAAGACTGAGCGGCAGAGAAGAAGCTCCCATGTTACTGCCAGCATACCTACACAGGCGCAATGCAGGGACGAGATAGGGAACACAGAACAATGGACTCAGTGTAAAATAGCAAACAGACATTTCTGACACTTGGCCTCTGGTTGGCCTCTGGTTCCCACCCTGCTCCTTCTCCTACAAAAGAGTTGCCGGCCTGCTCTCTGCAGTGGTGGGACCTGGTGGAGCAGGTCCTGGATTCTATTTTCCAAGCCCAAGACCTTGGATGAAGGCAGCCAGTCAACTGCCACCATCTCTAGCAGGAGAAGACGTTGCCTCCCGTCCTCCGGGGAAATAGGACAAGGTACAAACGTCTGTTTTTATTTTATTTATTTACTTGGTTATATGCTGCCCTCCCCGTTGCAAGGAGCAGCGTGTCTCCTGGTGGCAGCTGAACAGAAAGCAGGTGAACCGTGAGAAGGGTTGCAGGATGTCCTTGCAGGGGAGTTTTGGTACTTCCAACAGGAGTGGTTCCTCATCCGCGTCCTCCTCCGCTGGTCTGGCATTCCGCTTGCCACTCGGAACTGGGGGCGTGGGGGAGGCTCCGAGTGACAAGGGAAGATGTCGGCGTCTTACCGCTGGGCAGAGTCGAGGCTTGGCAGCTAGCCCATCGGAACATCCGGGTCCAGTTTCTGATTTCAGTTGTGTTACAAGGGTCTGGGAAGTCTCAGGGCGGCTTACAAACTCCTTTCCCTTCCCCTCCCCGCACCAGGCACCCTGTGTGAGGTAGGTGGGGCCGAGAGAGCTCTTTCGAGGACTGCTCTTGAGAGAACAGCTCTGAGAGAACTATGGCTTGCCCAAGGTCATCCAGCAGCTGCAAGTAGAGGAGTGGGGAATCAAACCTGGTTCTCCTGAACTGTGTGGTCTGGGATTGGAGGGTGGGTAAAGAGATGAGAAATCCAGGACTCCAGAGACCGGAGAGGCAGTGTTCCCTCTAAGCTGAGTTAGTGTGAGCTAGCTCACAATTTTTTAGGCTCCGGCTCACACATTTTTGCCTTAGCTCGGGAAGGAGGGCTCCAGAGCAAACTGATTTATGCAGTATCCAAATCACTCGCTCACAACGTCAATGCCAGTAGCTCGCAATGTAGAATTTTTGCTCACCGGACTCCACAGCTCAGAGGGAGCGTTGCAGAGAGAGAGGCAGCCCATTGCCGTCGGTCTCCTGCCCTCTGCCCCTTCTGGCCCTGCCCTCCCCTAGCTGCCAAGTGGGTGAGTGGCCGGACTCCACTGCCCCTGAGGGTGTCGTGGGGCTCCGGGGGGGGGCCATTGCTGTGTGGGTGGCCCCTCCGTGCCGGTGCCGTCGGCCGCCTGCAGTGCCGCTTGCCAGGCCAGCGTGGCATGTGTCCCTGATCACGGCTCCGGTTGTGGCCCTGTCTGTGGCTTCCTGCTCCGTGAGTCAGGCAGAAAGTAGGTCACTGCCGGGAAGGGAAATGGGAAAAGGCTGTGAGGGTGGCACGGGGCAGCAGCCGGCAGGGCCGGGCTCCCCCCCCCCTCCTCCTCTCGCTCCAGAGCTGAGCTAACTTAATGACTCTAATGTGGAACACAAGGTCAGGCGTGATTTTGAGGTTACCTCGGATAACCTCCCCGAGGCAGACAAAGGGCCTTTCAGTCCGCCTGGGGCTTTCCACTGAGCCGGCCGTGTTCTCCTCTTCCTCCCCCCCGGCCCCCTCCTCCTCTCCCTCCACCCACTGGAGAGCCGAGGAGGGCTTTCGGAGGCGGTGCACAGAGGCAGAGGGGGTCCGGAGCCTCCCTGGCCCTTTGGCCCCCCACGGAGAGGGGAGGAAAGCAGATCCCTCGGGAACAGCCACACGGCAAGTTCCCTTTAAGCTGAGTTAGTGTGAGCTGTTGTTGTCGATCAGTCGCACAGTGGAGTCCAACTCTTTGCGACCCCATGGACCGCCTCACGCCAGGCCCTCCTGTGGGCTAGCTCACAGTCTTTTAGCCCCCGGCTCACACATTTTCGTCTTCGCTCAGGACGGATGTGGCTCCAGGGCAAACTGTTTTATGCGGCAGCCGAGAATCGCTCGCTCACCACTTTAATGCCAGGAGCTCACCAAGTAGCATTTTTGCTCACAAGGCTCCGCAGCTCAGAGGGGGCGCTGGTGACCAGCAATGTTCCCTCTAAGCTGTGGCATCCTGTGAGCAAAAATCCTACTTGGTGAGCTACTGGCATTAAAGTGGTGAGCAAGTGATTTGGGCTCCTGCATAAATCAGTTTACTTTGGATTCATCCTTCCTGAGCTAAGACAAAAATGTGTGAGCCGGAGGCTGAAAATCTGTGAGCTAGCTCACACCAACTCAGCTTAGAGGGAACACTGGTCACCAGAGGCCTCTCCTTTGCAGGGGGCTGCTGCTGATGCAGCCACTCCTCCTCCACTCACGGTTAGAAGGCAGGCAGAGAGGGGCACCGTCCCCGTGCAAGGAACAGTCCGATGGGATCTGCCGCATACACTTTCTTGGGGCACATTTTGGGCTTTTCAGAAGGTAGCCCTGTTGGTCGGCTGTACAGTGGAGTCCCGGGGCACCTTAGAAGCCAACCAGATTTCCAGGGTATGAGTTTTTGAGAGTCATAGATTTCATAGAATCGGCTAGAGTTGGAAGGGACCTTGCAGGTCATCTAGTCCAACCCCCTGCACTCTGCAGGAGCAGAGCCGAAAGAGAGCCCTGCAGCATATCCGAAAGATGGTTGTCCAGCCTCCGCTTGAAAACATCCAGCAAAGGAGCTTTCACCACCTCCCGAGGCGGACTGTTCCACTGCTCAACCACCCTTACAGTCAGGAAGTTTCTCCTGATATCTAGCCGGTAACGACTCCCTTGTCATTTCCACCCATTAGATCTAGTCTTGCAATCGGGAGCAAGGGAGAATAGATCCACTCCATCTTCTACATGACAGACCTTCAGATACTTGAAGACTGCACTCGTCCCCTCTAAGCCTTCTCTTTCCCAGGCTAAACAGACCCAACTCTTCCAGCCTCTCCTCCTTGTAAGACTGGGATTCCAACCCTCTCACCATCCTGGTTGCCCCCTTCTGGACACACTCGAGCTTGTCAACATCCTTCCTAAAATGTGGTGCCCCAAACTGGACACAGGACTCCAGGTGAGGCCTGACCATCTCAGAATATGGTCAAAGCAGAACAGAGTCAAAGTTCCCTTCTTTCGATACCGTGAAGTTGATGGGTTTCTCTTCCGTGCGGCTGAACGCGGTGCCTTCCACGAGGGGTGGGGGGGGGTGTTCATTTCAGAGGCCGGCCTGCCTTAGGGCAGCCAGATTCAAGTCCGGTAGAACCTTCGAGACCAGCTGCATTTTGGTGGGTGTGAGCTTTGGAGAGTATCCGAGGAAGGGGGCGCTGACTCTCAAAAGCTCCTGCCCGGGGAAATCTCACGGGTTTCTACGATGCACCTGGACTCTGATCTGGCTGTATTGCAGAGCTGGTGCCCTGCATGGACTCCTGCCCGAGGACTGAGACATTCTCACGATGAGCTCTTCTGAAAAACCAAGTGGAGGATTGTAATGGCTGGAGCCGTGCTGAGAGAGGGGGGAAACACACACACACCCCGAGCCTGACAGATGCCCACTTTTTCTTTTGGTCCAGGTATTGCAAGAAGCAGAGGAGGGAATCTGTCCGAGATTTGCAAAGGGAGAGGCAAAGGGAAGCCCCACGAGGCAGAGATGTCCTCCTCGCCTCTCACCCCTCCTCGCCTGAGCGCAAAGCAAACTGTGGGCCCCCCTAGCTGGCCACGCTGAGTGTGGGGGCTGCGGCGCTCCCCCCTCCCTCCCTGCCTCTTCCCTCCGCCCCCCCCCAGCCGGTTTCCAGAGCTCTCGGCAGGCAGAGGCCCCTCCTGTGCAGAGAGTAACCTTAGCCCCCCTGGGCTCCTGCCAAACAGATGCGGGGGACTGGAACGGGCCCAAGTGGAGCTCAGCGCTGGTGAGTATTTTAGGAAAGCTCCGCTCCGTCTCCGGGTGTGAGTGCGCGCCCGTTAAAGGGACACTCTCTCTTTTCTTCGGGCTCATGTGGCTCCCTTCGCTGCCCTTTTCCCGAGGCCTTTCACCTACCCACCTACTTACCTACCTACCTGCCTCTCTTTCTGTCTGTTCTGGCCTGGCACACCCAGCCGACACGAGCGAAATCCAAGGCAGCCCTGGGTCCTGGAGGGCCTCCCTTCCCCCCCCCCATCTCCTCCCTCACCTGCCCCCCCCCAGTCCTGCCTGCACCACCGAGCTCACGTTTCTGCTTATTGATTGATTCGTTTTCTGGAGAGAAAGCCACATTTTAAAATAAGTTTTATTGAAGCGGAGAGACAAAGAAGGAGACGCCGTCCAAAACCCCGCACGCCGCTGGCAGGCTCGGTGCTGCTGCGAGGGGCCCGGCTGGGGGAGCCGAGGAGGGTCTCCCGCTCAGCCTCTGCACCCGGGCCGGGGGTGGGAGTCCGGGCCGTGGAGGGCGTGTGCGCCACGGAGAGCAGATGGCACGGCAGCGCCAGGTTCGGGGCGTCCCTCCTTCCGGCCCCTGATGCCTTTTCTGCACCCAGAACATGGCTGGGCAGGCTAGAACAAAAGTGTGTATGTGTGTGAATACAGAGGTGGTCACCAACGCTCCCTTTAAGCTGTGGGGCCTTGCGGGCAAAAATTCTGCTTTGTGAGCAGTGCTTCCCTCTGAGCTGTGGAGTCCTGTGAGCAAAAATTCAGCCTTGCCAGGCACTGGCTTTGCAGTTGTGAGCGAGTGATTTGGCTGCTGCATAAATTGGTTTGCTCTTCTGGAGCCCTCCTTCCTGTGTGAGCTGGAGGCTAAGAAACTGTGAGCTAGCTCACATCTAACTCAGCTTAGAGGGAACACTGCTCTGGAGCCCTCCTTCCTGAGCTAAGGCAAAAAGGTGTGAGTCGGAGGCTAAGAAACTCTGAACTAGCTCACACTGACTCTCCTTAGAGGGAACACTGCTCTGGAGCCCTCCTTCCTGCGCTAAGACAGAAGTGTGTGAGCCGTAGGCTAAAAAACTGTGAGCTAGCTCACACTCACTCAGCTTAGAGGGGACACTGCCTGTGAGTGGCGTGAGCTTGTTCCAGGCCCTGTGGAAGAATCAGCCTGCCACACAGTCCTTCAGTGGCCGAATCCTGCACGCACACCCTGGATTTAGGTGGAGGCATTCCAGTATAACGTCCCCCTGTTAAAATATGTGAGCATTTGGTTAAATGGGGTGCCAGAGTGGGAAAAGTGGATGCTGAAAGCGGCGGGGGTGAGGTTGGTCACGCGGCACTTGGCGTGGGGAGGGGAAGGTATGGGATCAGTTCCGAATATCGCAGGCTTTTGCCAGCCACACCAGAAGTGTTTCCCAAAGCCCCATTGCAGAATTGAGTTCCGCGGAGTTCAACCGTGACATAAAAGAAGAAGACAACCCAGAAGGGTCTCCGTAGAACTCTCTGGCAGGCAAAGCCGAAGGGAAGCTTCCGGCACCTTAAAGACCAACAAGTTAACTGTGGCCAAAGCGTCGTGGATCACGCCAGTGCCACAGTCACGGGACAGTCCTCTGCAGAGCGACTCCACCAGAGTGGAAGAACTACGCAGGATTGCACAGGGTTGCCAACCTCCAGGTGGAACCTGGGGATCTCTCGCTATTCCAGTTGGTCTTCAGTGCCAGAGATCAGTTCCCCCGGAGGAAATGGCTGCTTTGGAGGGGGCACTCTGGGGCACTCGACCTTATGGAGGTCCTTCCCGTCCCCAGACGCCGCCCTCCAAAATCTCCAGGCCGTTCCCCACCCGGAGCTGGCAACCCTTGGGTTGCGCTGCAAATCGGTTCGTGTTTGAGGTGCCATGGTATTCCTTTTGGTTTTCCCTTCAACGTGCACAGAGGATCGTTCCTGGAAAGCCTTTCCTTGCCCTCTGGCAGTGGGTTTTGCACTCTGGGCAGCACTGGGTTCCCCGGAACCTTCTCAGGCCTTCCTCCGGGTGCAGATCAGCAACGGCAGACAAGCAACCCTAAGAGACGGCTTGCCACCCCACAACTGATCTTCCCGGGAAGCTGCAAGAGTGTGTTGAAAACAGAGGAGGAGCCCTGGAGTCAAGTGGCCCCAGCCATGGACTCTGGAACTCTGGTCAGCTGAGCTTTGCAGCTGACCAATCAGAGAGTGGGGTGTGCAGGGAGGCAGCTGCCTGGCAGCCACATAGGAATCAATGGGGAGGAGCACATTTTACCCCTTTTGACCCACTTAGGGGTCGAATTGTTAAAAATCCCTTCTTAGTGAGCACCTATATCATGGTAGGAGCGCTCTCCCCGAATTTGGTCTTTCTAGACCAAGAGGTTTGTAGCAGCCCTGGAGCCAAGTGACCCCAGCCATGGGCTCTAGAACATGGGCATAGTGCGTAGATTTCTTACCAGGCAGAAAGCTGAGAAAATACGACAAGACAGAGAGGAACAAGGCCTGTGGGAATGAGATGCCCTTTCTGCTCCGTAGGCCTTATGGGCAGAGGTCATCACGTGTGGAAGCCCCTCTAAGCACATAGCTGGCCCCCAGTGTCTTTGCACCGACGGCCTCCATTTTGGCAAGAAGAAGAAATTGGATTTATACCGCGCCCTTCACTACCCAAAGGAGTCTCAGAGCAGCTTACTAACTCCTTTCCCTGTGAGGTAGGTGGGTCTGAGAGAGCTCTTTCAAGAACTGCTCCTGAGAGAACAGCTCTGAGAGAACTTGTGACTCACCCAACGCCACACCAGCAGCTGCATGTGAAGGAGTGGAGAATCAAACCCAGTTCTTCCAGATTGGAGCCCACTCTCCTAACCACTACACCAAACTGGCAAGGAGGAAGCCGCTGGCCGTTTCCCTGTGAAGGAGGCCCGGGTGCCACGTCAAACTCCCCAAAGGCACAAAGCCGGGCCGGGGGCTTTCTCGTGCCATTTGGAGCAGAGATTTTAGTATTTGCCTATTGGAACTTTTTCTCTGCCGGTCTGTTGCAAGGGCTCCTGTCTTTTGTGTCCCTAGGTCTTTCTTTCGGTCTGCTGCCCCTCGAGAGGGCACCTCCGATTTCACCTGCCGCGGGAAGGGAGCCGGTCTTTCTTCGGCTGCAGGGCCTTGGCTCCCGGTGGTTCCGCCGCCGCCATTTTAGGGGAGCTCCGGATTGGCGACGCGTCCTCCCCTCGCTCTCGTTTCCGTCTCCTTCTCCTTCGTCAAATGGCTGCAGCAGGCACAGGCTGCTTGTAAAACCTTGCTGCCAACGGGCACGGGGCAGTGCCAAGTCTCCTCTTAAAGAGACAAAACCCCTTTTTCCTCGCCTGGGATTAAGCTGGCCAGCTGCAGTGAGGCCGCAGAGAGTGGCTCAGGTGCGGGGCGGGGGGCGGCACCTTCCCCGCCACCTCTCCAGACAATCCCGCTCTGTATGCAGTCCTCCTTCCTCCGTCTCCCTTGCAGCCTTTTCGGATCCCCAGAGGGATTAGCGGGGAAGGGGTTCCTCGTCAACCGCCAGGTCCCAGTCCCTTCGTCAGTATTGCCCCTACTGCCACCGTTATCGATCCATTTGTTTATTTATTATTAATGGATGTTCAAGAAGGGGGTGTTCCTGGGTGCAGGAGTTGCCGCTTGGGCCATTCCCCCCTGCCCCCCGTGCCAGTTTCTAACAGGAGCTTTTCTCCCCCCCCCTCCATTTCCTCTGCGGCTCCAACCTCAGGTTTTGCTGGCAGGATTTCGAAAATGTGCAGGAAGTGCCTTCTCACTGGACTAAACTGCTGGTCCCAGTAACACTTCAGTTGGGGCTGGCCATCTGATTTGCAGCCCACGGAAGACTTCTGCCACAGGGTCGGGAATGCCGGCTGCCCGGAAAAAACGATGGCCTGGCTCCGGTGTTCCCTCTCAGCTGAGTTAGTGTGAGCTAACCCACAGCTTTTCTGCCTCTGGCTCACAGATTTTTTTCTTCTTCGCTCAGGAAGGGATGGTTCCACAGCAAACTCATTCATGCAGCCGCCAGATCGCCGGCTCACAACGTTAATGCCGGTAGCTCACCAAGTAGAATTTTTGCTCACAAGGCTCCACAGCTTAGAGGGAGCGTTGTGTTTTGGGGTCCCCTTTCCAAGTGGGGGGCAAAGTTGCAGCTGCCAAAGTTAGAACATAAGAACAGTTAGAACATAAGAATCAGGCCAATGGCTCATCTACTCCAACACTCTGAGTCACACAGCGGCCAAAAATACCAGGTGCCATCAGGAGGTCCAGCAGTGGGGCCAGGACACTAGAAGCCCTCCCACTGCTGCCCCTTCCAGCACCAAGAATAGAGTGCATCACCTGCCCCAGACTGAGAATTCCCATCTATACCCTGTGGCTAATAGCCACTGATGGACTTCTGCTCCATAGGTTTATCTAATTCCCTCTTGAAACTCTCCATGCTTGTAGCTGCCACCACCTCCTGTGGCAGTGAATTCCATGTGTTCATCACTCTTTGGGTGAAGAAGGACTTCCTTTTATCTGTTCTAACCCGACTGCTCAGCAATTTCATGGAGTGCCCACCAGTTCTTGTATTGTAAGCAAGGGAAAAAAGTACTTCTTTCTCAACCTGCTCAATCCCATTCATAATCTTATGAACCTCGATCATGTCACCCCTCAGCTGTCGTTAAAGCCTTGTCTTGTCACAGACCCATGAACTTAAGCTACCGAAAGATTTTTTTTTCATATCGGCTTTCTTTAATTGGTATCCTCAATGGGGTCGCGGTGTTTCCAAGCCATTCGTAATGTATTCACTGATGATGTGTGAGGGTGGAATGTCCTAGCCTCCCACACACACTTATGGTGGCCTCCTTGGCGTCTACCGGGGGGCTCCCAAAGGATGCAAGGGGGGCACACCATCCTTAGAAGTTTTTGTAGGAGGTTCCGTAAGAGGAGGCATTTGTGAATTTCCTGCATTGTGCAGTGGGTTGGACTAGATGACCCTGGAGATCCCTTCCAGCTCTATGAGTCTGTGATTCTAAGGCCGTTTTATTGGCACAGGGGTTTAAGCGGCAGACATTTTCTTGGTGAGGAGGGCCAGTAGGGCTGTATTGCATTTTGTGCGGTCATTCAACTTGAGCCACAAGAAGAAGGTGCGATGGCAATATTGTAGACGATGAAGAAGAAGAAGAGGTTGGATTTTTATACACGCCCTTCACTACCCAAGGGAGTCTCAGAGCTGCTTACAAACTCCTTTCCCTCCCCCTCCCCACAACAGACACCCTGTGAGGTAGGTGGGGCTGAGAGAGCTCTGGCAGAAACTGCTCTTTTTCAAGAACAGCTCTTATCAGAACTACGACTTGCCCAAGGTCATCCAGCCAGGTGCAAGTGGAGGAGTGGGGAATCAAACTCGGTTCTCCCAGAGTAGAGTCCGCACACTTTTAACCACTACACCAACAGTCTCTCTAAGATTGTCTGGCAGGCAGAAGCTCTAGCTCTTTTTAGCATTGTGCACCACTAGGTGGCGAGCTGGACTTGTTTTCAAGGCAAGAGAGGTTTCAGAGGTGGTTTGCCGTTGCCTGCCTCTGCGTAACACCTTCTTTTCAGTCTGGAAGGATCTGAGCCCAGGAGAAAGATGATTCCATCATCCACGGATGCTTCGCTGTATTTCGGGCCGTTGGCCGTCCCGCTCTCTTCCTCTGCTTGTTCTTTTGCGGGCGAAAAGAGACAGGCCTCTCAGCCAATTCAAGTGCAGGATTCCAGTCCTCCTGAAACATGGGAATGGGGTGCTGGGGTCAGAGAACGTGAAGAGTTAAGTAGAGCTGCAGGCAAGCTGGTTGCAAGGAGAGCTCGCAGCTTTCAAGGGCAGCTGCCAACGTGGCTGAACTCTTCATCCTTCCCTAGGCTGTGAGTGCTGCATGGTTTCAGGCCTGATCCGGGAACAAAGATCTTTTTTGTTAAGCGGGCAAGCTTTGATCCCTGCCTGGGGAGGCGTCTGGCCGGAGGCCTTGCGGACACGTTGCTCTTCTCTGTTTTTATCCTTCGCTGATATTTTAATACGTTTGCTGCTTTCTGCCTTTCGAAAATGCCACACAAAGATTGGATTTGCCTTTTAAAAGAGAGAGCATTTGTTTTGAAATATTCAACTGTGCCATGCCCCTTTGCCTTCCTGCACTGGAGAGCCCCCACTGACCCCCTACGCGCCCCAGTTTCCTTCCTCTGAAGGGCAGCACGCCGACCCCGGATGAGCCAAGGGCCACGGAAGCTCCCTGCGGGTCTTTGAAGCCTGGCCTCTGTTGGATTTATGCAGGGATTTGTACCCCAGTTCCCTCCCCAGCAGAGGCCCAGAGCAGCTCACAGAACCGTTCCTCCCGCTTCCGCTTTAGCCTGACAACCACCCTGTGAGGCAGGATTGGCTGGAAGAGGGTGATGGGCTCCAGGTTCCCCCATTGGTCAAGGTTCCAGGGCACGACTGGGGATTCGAACCCGGGGCTCCTGGACTGAAGTCCAGCGCTCGATCCACTGCGCCACAATTCTTTATCCTCTAGGAAGCTACAGTGATGCCCACCACACATCCAGATACCTTCAGGATACGTTAGAAGTGCCACAGAAGGGAAGCCAAGGAAACTGGGACCGGTTGCCATTTGCGCTTTTTAGTCTCGGGCCTGTCCCAGGCTGTGGATCCTCCTGGCCGCCGGTTCTGCAGGTTCTGGGGCTGGAGTAATGGGGAGCCCTGCTGGCTGATGCTGACTTCACCTCTCAGGAGACAGATCGAGACGGGCGGCTGTGTTAGTCCGTCCGCAGCAGTAAAAAAGAGCCAGAGTCCAGCAGCTCCTTCAAGACTAACACAGTTCTGGTCACCACACCTCAAAAAGGATATCATAGAGGGCTTCTGGTGTCCTGGCCCCACTGCTGGACCTCCTGATGGCACCTGGTATATTTTGGCCGCTGTGTGACAGAGTGTTGGACTAGATGGGCCATTGGCCTGATTCAACACTGGCTTCTCTGATGTTCTTATGTTCTTATAGCATTGGGAAAAGAGCAGAGAAGGGCAACTAGACTGATCAAAGGGTTGGAACCCTTTCCCTAGGAAGGAAGGTTAAAGCGCTTGGGGCTCTTCAGCTTGGAGAAACGACGGCTGAGGGGTGACGTGATCGAGGTTTATAAGATTATGCGTGGGATAGAGCAGGTCGAGAAAGAGGCACTTTTCTCCCTTTCTCACAATACAAGAACTCCTTGTGGGCACTCCATGAAGTTGCTGAGCAGTTTGGTTAGAACGGATAAAAGGAAGTCCCTCTTCACCCACAGAGGGATTAACACGTGGAATTCACTGCCACAGGAGGGGGTGGCGCTCTGACCGGGGACCCCACAGGCTCTTGCGGCATCCTGTGCCGTTTCTTCAGACTCAGGTTTAGGTAAATCATCAGCCTTTTGCCAGAGTCCTCAATTAGAGGCTGCTGGTGATGGAGAACCCACCTGGGACTGGCAGTGCACTGTCAGCACTGTTTAAAAGGAAAACAGACTTTACCGTTTGCCTGACTTGAAAAATAAATAAATTCCAGTATAGGGATGTGTTAACTGGAAGACAAAGGTAAGTTACAGTAACAATCCCGTGATATTTACATGGAGACATTTCCCTCTGTCTGCCTGCTTGCCTGTTCCCAGGAGAAGAGAAAGAGGAATGTGGCCTTGAGCAACTCTGAGTGATCCCAGAGGAGGGGGGACGGGACAGGGGGGCCGGGGGCCGCTGCCTCGAGATCTGAGTGCCCAAAGGTGTGAAACGGTGGGGAACTTCCTTTGAGACGACCCCCCCACACACACCGTTGTCCCAACACCTAATTTTTTCCCTGTCTTCTCAGGCTCTGACACAGTCTTGGGTCCCCCTCTAGATGGAGCAGGTGGTCTTTGCCGGAGACCTCAGGCAGATTTGCCGTGTCTCTTTTGTTTCGTTTGCTTTTAATGGGGGTCTGGGGGGGGGGGATGAGGATCCAGGCCACTGCGTATAGGGAAGGGGCATGCGCACACATGGGTGCTGTAGGAAAGAGCCAGGAGCACCTTAAAGCAGGGGTATCAAACATGCGGCCTCAGGGCTGGATCAGGCCCCCGGAGGGCTTCCGTCAGGCCCGCAGTGGAACTGGCCATCTCCCGCGTCCAGTTCTGCTGCTGCATCCTAGCTTCCTTCGCCAGACTCTCTCAATCGCTCAGCCATTTCATGTTTTCCCCTGGGTCCTGGACTCAGAACTCTGAGCACGAGGTTTCTGCGGCGAACGTCGATAAATCAAAAGTAGGTTTGCAGCTTACAGGTACATACTTGAACAGCAGACTCAGGATTGCAACAGCACAGACATTTTGCTGCAATAATTCAGAGCAAGAGGTGTCAGTTATCGGAGACTGCTAAATCAAAAAAACCTGGCAAGAGGGCTGATGTTTTAAGCGTGATTTTATTTTAAGTTAAAAAATAAAAAAGCCCTTTGTGTTTGGGTCCTTTCTAATGTTTCTGTCTCCGCTACCTGGCATGACATTTTTTGACACACGCATGGCCCGGCCCGACAAGGTCTCATTTATGTCAGACCCGGGCCTCGTAACAAATGAGTCTGACACCCCTGCTTTAAAAATGAACTATATTTGTGGCAGGTGAGGAGCTTTCGTGAGACCCGCCCAAACAGCCATTTTCTCCAGGGGAACTGATCTCTGTTGTCTGAAGACGAGTTGTAATTCCGGGGAACCCCAGGCTTTGCCTGGAGGTTGGCAACTCCAGAAGCAGAGCTTCTGCCGACCGGGTTCCTTTCTCTAAGCGGGGCATGTGGAAGAGCCAGCAGACACAGGGACGGAGAAGTTGAGGGCTCTACAAGAGGATGGGAAGAGGTAACGCCAGGGTGAGGCGCTCCCGCTGTGAACTAGCCCCGGGCCCCTATCAGGGAGAGAGGAGGAGGAGGTGTCGGGTCTGGGGGAAATGCGGTGCAATGGCTCCCTTCCCTTCTTCTGCAGCCACTGACCCCTGGAGGGCAGGGAGAGGCCTGTAGTGTCCAGCTCCTTCCAGACTCTTGGGGAAGCCACGGACTGCCCAGCTCCCTCTAAGCCGCTGAGTCTTGTGAGCAAAAATTCTACTTTGTGAGCTCCTGGCATTAAAGTTGCGAGCGAGCGATCTGCCTACTGGAGCCCTCCTTCCTGAACTAAGACAAAAATGTGTGAGCCGGAGGCTGAAAAACCGTGAGCCAGCTCACACTAACTCAGCTTCGAGGGAACATGAGGCCCGGCAGGGGTGGGTGCAGGCTCCCTGGTGCCCCCCTCCTTTCCACAATGACCCCGTCCATTTTAGTGGGTGGCCTGTCTGACCAGATAGACAATGCAGGTTGCAGCAATACAAAAATTTATTCACATGATAAGACAATATACTGTACAGACTAAACATAAGAACATAAGAGAAGCCAATGTTGGATCAGGCCAGTGGCCCATCTAGTCCAACACTCTGTCACACAGCGGCCAAAATATACCAGGTGCCATCGGGAGGTCCAGCAGTGGGGCCAGGACACTAGAAGCCCTCCCACTGCTGCCCCCTCCAGCACCAAGAATAGAGTGCATCACCTGCCCCAGACTGAGAGTTCCCATCTATACCCTGTGGCTAATAGCCACTGATGGACCTGGTGCCCTAAGCACGTGCTCGGTCGGCTTAATGGTTAATCTGCCAGTGAGGCCCGGGACTCCTTCCGATCGCAAGTGTGGGACTTTGGAACCGCCCCAGATAGAATGGGGAGCCACCTGTCACAGCTAGGGAGCTTTGAGACAAAATGGACCTGCCTTTCGCTGGACCCCTTGCGCCTGTTCCAGAGGAGCTCATGTGACACTGTTGAACTTGGACATGAGAGACTCAAGCGCAAACGGGGATAGTGAGGCTGCTCTGAGCACCTCGGAGGAAGGTAAATGAGGGGGGGACAGCTGACGGGTAAAATATGGGGACGGCTCAATGCTCCCTCCAAGCTGTGGATTCTTGTGAGCAAAAATCCCACTTTGAAGTGGGGCACACTGCGTCATAGAGGTGGGCTCGGTGGCCTCGTAGCCCACTGTAGTCCCTGTCCCCACCCCCCAGGTCCATCCACAAATCTCCAGATTCTTTCAGCCTCGAACTGGCAGCCCAACCCGCCCCCCCAGTAGCCAGGGGGAACGTGGGGACCCTAGCCCTTCCCTCGAGCACCGTGGTAGTTGCTCTCCCCTTCTCTTCTCTTCCCATCCAGCCCTGCAGAGTCCTATCCCAGTTACCCTTCCTACACTGTTAAAAAGTGAAACATTCAACCGACCAGCCATCAGACCTCTAAGAACAGTGTCATAAGATTGCTCGCTGGCTTCCCAGGACACAGACAGCGCATTTTTCAAGTCTAGTTGCAAGCATGTCAGTCGGCCTGCATAGCTCACCGCCAGTGTTCCCTCTAAGCTGAGTTAAAATGAGCTTGCTCACAGCTTTTTGGCCTCCAGCTCACAATATTTTTGTCTCCGCTCAGGAAGGAGGGCTCCAGAGCAAACTTAATTTATGCAGCAGCCAAATTGCTTGCTCACAACTTTAATGCCAATAGCTCGCAAAGTAGAACTTATGCTCACAAGACTCCACAGCTTAGAGGGAAGCATCGCTCACTGCACCTGAAAAGCCAAATATTCACAGGTGCCTCGAAAAGGTCGCTGCTCGTCCCTGCCTGTGAAGCTGGTCTCAAAAAGCGGAAGAGCAGTTCAAACCAGGTATCCCCCCCCCAAATGCCAGTTGGCAACCATAAATCATGGATGTTTAGATGTTAAAGGGTGCCTTGAAGTTTTTAAACTTAAACCAAGATCAGAAACAGAGAGATGAAGGTTTGGGGTGTTCTAGCAGGGAAGTCTTGGGAGAGAGGGAGACTCCTCGGGCTGCGGTCACACAAGCACAAAGTACTCCACTTTCAGGGCACTCTCCAGCTGGATTTTGCTAGTTCACACACACAAAAAGTCCAGTCGGAAAGTGCCCTGAACATGGATTATTTCGTGTGTGTGGCCGCAGCCCTGTTCTGGTTGATTTAAACCACCCGCAGCAAATCAAACCAGCGTAGAGCCAGAATCCAGGAGGAGCAGGATTTCCAAGGTTCTTTAAAAGGGAAGAACCTCAAATGAAAACCTTAATTTTATTTCGTAGTCTTGAACTCCCAGTTGGCACACTTCTACCCCTGAAATGATTTTGAGCAAGTGCGTTGGTGTCCAAAGGCTCCCTTACGTTGTCCATCTTAAAGTTTCGTGTCTTGGAGGGGAGCCCCTGCAGAAAGGCCCTGCGGCCTCGGCCTGGGCGGTCCCGCAGCAGTACGTGCCGGCCGAGCCCCGAATCTGCCCCACGCCAGTACTGAGGAAGGGACGCTAATTCGTGTCGGGTAGAGCCCTTTTTCTTTTAAAAGTTATATTTGGTCTGCAGAAAGCGACACAGATAATTAAAACAGAACTTAATAAATTACAGATTAGAACAGAGAAGAGCAATTATATCTTTATTATATATTTATCTGCATACCTACCTATCTCAAATGTCAACACAGTTGTTTTTTCCCCCCAGAAGTCAAGACAAGATTTCTGACAGTTTGCAATGATAAGCCCGGTTTGTCTCCCGCCTCTCAGTCAAACTTACTAGATCTTGGCAGCTTAACCATTTTCCAAGCTTTGTTAATTCATAGTTAGATTCAGATGGGGAGCTGTGTTGGTCTCTGTTGGCCAGTGTGGTGTGGTGGTGAAGTGCGCGGACTCTAATCTGGGAGAACAGGGTTTGATTCCCCCACTCCTCCATTTGCAGCCAGTATTCCCTCTAAGCTGAGTTATTGTGAGCTAGCTCATAGTTTTTTGGCTCTGGCTCACACATTTTTGTCTTAGCTCAGGAAGGAGGGCTCCAAAGCAAACTAATTTATGCAGTAGCTGAATCATGCGCTCACAACTTTATTGCTGGTAGCTCACAAAGTAGAGTTTTTGCTCACAAGCCTCCACATCTTAGAGGGAACATTGCTTGCAGCTGCTGGATGACCTTGGGCATAAGAACATAAGAGAAGCCCATGTTGAATCAGGCCAATGGCCCATCTAGTCCAACACTCTGTCACACAGCAGGCAAAATATACCAGGGGCCATCAGGAGGTCCAGCAGTGGGGCCAGGACACTAGAAGCCCTCCCACTGCTGCCCCCTCCAGCACCAAGAATAGAGGGCATCACCTGCCCCAGACTGAGAGTTCCCATCTATACCCTGTGGCTAAGAGCCACTGATGGACTTCTGCTCCAGATGTTGATCTAATTCCCTCTTATGGCAAGCCATCATTCTGTCAGAGCTGTTCTTGAAAAAAGAGCAGTTTCTGTCAGAGCTCTCTCAGCCCCACCTCCCTCACAGGGTGTCTTTTGTGGGGAGAGGAAGGGGAAAGGACTTTGTAAGCCGCTCTGAGACTTCCTTGGGTAGTGAAGGGTGGGGTATAAATCCAATATCCCTCCTCCTCCTCCTCCTCCTCCTCCACTCTACTTACTTCTTCTTCTTCTTCTTCTTCTTCTTCTCCTCCTCCTCCTCCTCCTCCTCCTCCTCCTCCTCCTCCTCTTCTGAAGCAGCTGAACAAAGTTTTGAGTCCAGAGACACCTTTAGTTTTTTTATAGTAAACTCTCCTAAAAAGGAGAGAACTTTATTGCTTTTTATAAAGAAAAGGGGGGGGGACAACAAAGAAAAGAGGTGAGTGAATTTCCTGTTAATGTGGTAGAGACACCTTTAGGACCACCAAAGTTTTATTCAGGGTGTAAGGGTTTGTGTGCAAGCCTGCTTCTTCAGATACAGCGAAACAGAATTTCCTCAACCGCTGCATACAGGAAGAGAGAAGGGGTGGGCTTAATTGCCAGGAAGGGCTAGTTAGAAACAAAATGCACAAGTAAGTGGGCAATTATAGCCAAGTGTGGATTAAGGTGGCTGGTAAGATCAGTGAATGGCAGTAAACTACCACGCAAACACAGGCGTTAACAAACAGACGTGAGAACGCAGTTGGAATCCAATTGCACCTCCAAGAAAAACAAAATCCAATTCTGGGTATAAGTGAGTATAGACACACACTCCTTCAGATACACTGCAACTGATTTCCTCACATATATACGTATTGGGGGGGGGTTAGTTGCCAGGAAGAGCTAATTAGAGTCAAGATGCATAAGTAACTGAGCAGTAAACATAGCTAAGATTCGAGTAATGCATTTGGTAAGACATGTAAATAGCAGCAAATTGGCATACAGATAATCATAAAGGAGTGAACGACAGATGGAGGAGCTAAGTTTGAGTCCGATGGCCCCTTTAAGACCGACAAAGTTTAATTTCTTGGTACAAGTGAGAACTAAGTGACTTAGCATGTGCGGTGACATAAGAAGCCGACCTGTCTGTTAAGCCCAGAGGGGTTTCCATTGTTCTGAGTGCTGTAATAACTTGTAATTCAGCAATCTCCTGTTGCCGTCTGTTTCTGAAATCCGTTTGCCATAAAACAGCTACTTTGAGGTTCCCCCCATTGAGTGCCCTGCGAGGCTGAAATGTTCTCCTCCAGGTTTCTCAGCCTTGTGATCGGGGCCGGCTCGAGGTGCTTCTGCAGCCTAGGTGGGCACAGATGCCAACCTCCCGGCGGGTCTGGAGTCCCCGCTCTGGCCACCGAGCGCTTCCACGCAGCACAGGAGGGCACGTCTGGAAAGAATCGGCCTCTGGCTGCCCAGGGGGGTGGGAGCCGGGTCTATTCTGGAACCGGAGCCAGGGCAGAGCACTACAACATCGTCCTTTCGGAGAAATCAGAATACAGAGACGGAGCCTCCCCTGACGCGCTCCAGGTGCAGGAAGGTGCATCTTCCCTGGCAGGAGTGCTGTGCCCACCCGCTTTACCACTTGAGGGTCAGAATCAGTGCCGTGAGCTGGGCTCCGCAGCATCAGGGACGCCCTTGCAGGCAGCCCCTTCGCTGTCTGCGGCCTTGTCTGGGCATCCTTGCCTCTGGCTCGCTGGCACGCACGTCCTTCACCAGGTACTGTACATTGGAACGCACCCCTTCGGCATCTGTGAGAGGGCAGGGGCGGGTGGCACGCCACCCTTTGGTTCTGATTTATCGGCTGTCCAGCTCACAGAGTGCCGTTTGTGAAGACCAGAGAGTCAGGAAACCGCTGCTCCAGCCAGGAGGAGAAGACATTCCCACCCCTCCTCCAGCCCGGCAGGAGCCGTAAATCCAACACTGTAAGTGTCTGGGAGAGAAAATTCACCCATCACGGACACCCCATCAATCTCCATTTTATGGCCGAGACAGTCCCTCTTGACAGCTGAGCAACCTGTCCCCGCCCGCTCCCACGCCCCTGGGTTCTTCGGTGAACCTGTGGGCAGATGTGCTCCACGTCCATCGCGCGCGCCCATGAAGATGCCGTCGGTCTCTGCCTGTGCATTATGGGGGTGCCGATCTGTATACGTGCCTATCTGTCGTCTTTGCCCGATGAAAATAAGGAAAAAAGAAACAGCAAAGCCAGCCGACCCCCTCCGAGTTTCAGATTAATCTTGAGAAGAGCTCTTGGCCACAAACAGCACGCGATTCAGGAGATCTGGGAGATGTTTCTGACACTTGGATTTTACTTTCAAGGCTCTGAATTGGATCAGAGCAGAGGGAAGGAGTGCCTCGTTATTTTCACGGCAACATTTTCATGATCTATATGTTGTCGAAGGCTTTCACAGCCGGAGTTCATTAGTTGCTGTCGATTTTCCAGGTTGTGCGGCCGTGGTCTTGGCACTGTAGGACCTGACTTTTCGCCAGTAGCTGTGACTGGCATCCTCAGAGGTATAACACAGAAAGATATAGTACCTTGACACAGAGAGGACTCCATCTTTCTGTGTTATACCTCTGAGGATGTCAGTCACAGCTACTGGCGAAAAGTCAGGTCCTACAGTGCCAAGACCATGGCCACACAACCCGGAAAATCTACAGCAATTAATTTTCATGATCTAATTCTTCATGCGTGCACTCAGGTGTTGGTTGTTGTTTTTCCCTTACAGGGGTTTAGACTCGGGGAACCGTGCGGACAACGAAGTTAAGCATTCCCTCCTCCAGCTCCCCGTCTTCGATCTGGCTTTGAACCAGCCCTCTCCCTCCTGCTTTTCAGAAACATGAAAAATGCGGGGAGAGCCATGCCCAGTGTGCTTGGTTTGACCCTTTGCCCCAGAGTTTAAATAGTTTTCCAGATGACAAGTCTAACCCCGGTTAGGAGCTGACCACGCCATTTGCTACGCAAGGTCCGTCCTCCATCTGCCGACACACAGATATGGAATGATGCCGTCTTGGAGAACGTTTCAGATGCACCTTACTGAGGAGATGCACACTGTGGGTACTTCTCGGTGGTGTGGTTTGGAATCTCAGCTGCTGCACGTGCTAGTTCTGTCCGTGCAAGCATTTGGTGACCATGCGTCCGACAGCAAATACTCATAAGGACATAAGAGAAGCCAATGTGTTGGATCAGGCCAATGGGCCATCCAGTCCAACACTCTGTGTCACATAAGAACCTAAGTGAAGCCATGTTGGATCAGGCCAGTGGCCCATCCAGCCCAACACTCTGGGTCACACGGTGGCCAAAAAATACCAGGTGCCCTCAGGAGGTCCAGCAGTGGGGCCAGGACACCAGAAGCCCTCCCACTGTTGCCTCCCCCCAAGCACCAAGAATACAGAGCATCTCTTGCCCTAGACTGAGAGTTCCTATCTATACCTTGTGGCTAAGAGCCACTGATGGACCTCTGCTCCATATGCTTATGATCTAATTCCCTCTTGAAACTGTCCATGCTTGTAGCCACCACCACTGCCTGTGGCAGTGAATTCCACGTGTTAATCACTCTTTGGGTGAAGAAGGACTTCCTTTTCTCTGTTTTAAACTGACTGCTCAACAATTTCATTGAGTGCCCATGAGTTCTTCTATTGTGAGAAAGGGAGAAAAGCCCTTCAATACTGTTGATTTAAAAATTGTTTATATTATTGTATGATTCATTTAAATTGGTATTAATTTTGATTAATGTGTTTTATGTACTATGAAGTTTTTATCTTGTTGGAAGCCACCCTGAACCAGCCTAGGCCGGAATGGGCAGGATAAAAATCAATAAAATCAATCAATCAATCAATACTTCATTAGTTGCTGTAGATTTTCCGTGGAAATACTTCTTTCTCGACCTGCTCTATCCATGCATAATCTTGTAAACCTCGATCATGTCACCCCTCAGCCGTTGTTTCTCCAAGCTAAAGAGCCCCAAGAGCCTTAACCTTTTTTCATAGGGAAAGTGTTCCAACCCTTTTATCATTCTGGTTGCCCTTCTCTGCACTTTTTCCAATGCTATAATATCCTTTTCAAGGTGTGGCGAGCAGAACTGTACACCATACTCCAAATGAGGTTGCACCATTGACTCCCAGACGTTTTTATGAATGGTGCTGGTGGGAAGGGTTTTTAAGGAAAGAGGCAGACAGAGTTGGTTGGCCATTTCCTGCCTCTGCATAGGGACCTTGGTGGTCTCCCATCCAAGTGCTAACCAATGTTCCCTCTAAGCTGTGGAGTCTTGTGAGCAAAAATCCTACTTGGTGAGCTACTGGCATTAAAGTTGTGAACAAGTGATTTGGCAACTGCGTAAATTAGTTTGCTCTGGAGCCCTCCTTCCTGAGCTAAGACAAAAATGTGTGAGCCAGAGGCTAAAAAATTGTGAGCTAGCTCACACTAGCTCAGCTTAGAGGGAACACTTGTCCTAACCATGGCCGACCCGGCTTAATTTCTGAGGTTTGACGAGAGCAGGTTAGCGTGGTTTATGCAGGTCAGGGCAGAAGAAATTGGATTTACGCCTCTCCCTTCACTATCCAAAGAGTGGCTTACAAACTCCTTTTCCTGCTCCTCTGCACAGCAGACACCCTGTGAGGTAGGCGGGGCTGAGAGAGCTCTTTCGAGGACTGCCTTTGAGATAACAACTCTGAAAGAACTTGTGACTGACTCAAGGTCACAGCAGCTGGCTGCATGTGGACAAAGCGTGGGGAATCAAACCCGGTTCTCCCAGATTAGAGTCTGTGCTCCTAACCAAACCACTACACCATTCCAGGTGGCGGGTGCTTTGAAAGATCTTCCTCTGCCTGACACCCTGGGGAGCCGCTGCTGGTCTGAGTGGACAGTACTGAGGGACCAATGGACTGATCCAGTAGAAGGCGGTGTCATTTGGTTATGGTGTAGCAGCCAGGCGATAGCTAGGATTTTGTGGCTTGTGGGGTAAATTTTTTTGTCATGAGGCAGAAGGAAAAGTCATTTAGCCAGTAGAAAGCTGCTACTGGGTTAGATCTCTAAATTGCAAGCTGTCAGCCGCTTTAGACAACAGTCCTCAGCTGCTGCAACTTAATCACTTCTGCCAGCCTAAGCAACAATTCTGGTAACAAGCCAGCAGGTGGGGCTGATGGCTTCTGTAGCCAAGAAAGCTAACACGTAGGCAGAAAGACTCTCTTAAAGGGGACCAGTTTCTTGACACAGAGTTAGAAGGGATCCTAGAGGTCACCTACTCCGACCGCCTTGCTCAGTGCAGGAATTAGTCAGCCACAGCGCCCCTCTGTGCTTAAAGGAGCACATGCCTTTTAAAATGTTTTAAAGTGATTAAAAGAAGCATTTTCAGGAGAAATTCTTGTGGGGCTGTGCCTTTAAGGAAGGGGGCAGAGCCATGGGGTGTAGCACTCCCTTGGGGCAAGGTACAAGGTCTACACTGTAGAAGGTAGTGGAAATCAAGGTGGGGCACTGTGTTGCATCCATCCCTGTGCATGCGATGTGGGTGTGATGGTTTAGTGCTCCCTTGCCTGGCTTACGGCGGCCCATGGCAGTCACAGCCGCTCTGGGAGGCAGCATGGGCCCGTCAGTACGCTTGCAGTGGATGACTGGGAGCAAAGGCACGGGGCTATTTTGGGAAGGATGATGCAGGCGCCGCGAGCTGGTGTGTGTGTGCGTGACGGTGTGTCTGTGTCCTCCAGCACAGAAAGAGGTGCCGGTCTCTCTCCTCCGTGCTCCCAGCCTGCCTTCCACAGGTCGCCGTTGCGACGCTTCCAAAAGGAGCAAACTCTGCAATGGAAAAGAAATCGGGTTCTGCCTGTTCGAATCCAACTCTTCCAACTTTCCTAGAGGGCTGCCAAGACGCAGTCCAGCGCATCCCCTTTGAGCCTTAAATCTGCTGCTCTGCAGGGGGGGGGACTGTCCGCCGGCCCCTCCCCCGCCGATGGATGGTCACAAGTGATTCCAGGTGTTGCGCGAAGGGGGTCAGGGGATCTACAAGGGGAGAGAAGAATCGGGTGAGGGAAGGAAGGAAGGAAGCCCCAGCCGCTGAATCTGCCACAGGAAAGAGTCAGAGGATGGGCCCGGTTGTGGTAAACGCGGGGATAGGTAGACCCCCTCGCCCTCCGCGGGCGTCCCTTTTCCTCTCGGAGCTGCCCCCTGGAAACGCCGCACTTCCTCTCTCTTTGGGAAGTTGTGGAGCAGACAAGGGGGCCCCCGTGTAGCCCCCGTGGACTGGGCGGAGAGGGGGCTTGGCAAACCGTTCCATGAAGGTGCCCGGCTGGACTTGAACCTGGTTCTGTTGCTTCAAGCCAGCACGGCTACCCCACCTGAATGTAGTCCCAGAAAGTGTCTTGGCTGCTTGGCAGGTGATCTCTTGGTCTGCTCGGCTGCTGCCTCCTGATAAGGAGATTTTGGAGTAGAGAAAAGCACTTGCAAGCGCTCTTGGAAATCGTGAAGGAAAGACCGGTGTAGCTGGATGCACACGCACCCGACTTTGGCAGACCGACACACCGCTGGGCGTGGAGAAAACGGTCTTTCCTCCCACATCGCACTGAGCCGTAGAGGTGTAAGGGGGCACTAGGGAGTTACTTGTTCCACGGCGGAGCTGGGATGGGTTGTTTAGCCGCTCCAAGGCCAACGCGGTTCTGGACTCTTCCAGTAGACCGCAAAGCTGGCCTTTTCCAGAAGCATCGTTGGAATACCCTCTCAATTCCGTAGGGGCCAAAGTGCCCTGTTCCTGTCTCTAACCTAGGCCTCTGTGGGCCACGGGTAAAATATCTGCATCATTCCAGAAAGGTACATGAGCAAATTGCCTTTTGGCTTCCGAGTGGCAAAATGCTTAAGGCCTGCACTCACAGAAAGGACCGTTCAGTGGATATTCACGCCTAGCCTTGGATGTTCTGTGCTGCTTTCTTGTTCGCCTGCCCAAACAGTTCCAGAGAGACGAGCAAGCTACAGTTCGAAGAGTGCGAAGAGCATAAATCATTGGTGTGACCTCATTTGGAATACTGTGTACAGTTCTGGTCACCACACCTCAAAAAGGATATTATAGCCTTGGGAAAAGTGCAGAGAAGGGCAACTAGACTGATAAAAGGGTTGGAACACCTTCCCTATGAAGAAAGGTTAAAACGCTTGGGGCTCTTTAGCTTGGAGAAATGACGGCTGAGGGGTGACGTGATCGAGGTTTATAAGATTATGAATGGGATTGAGCAGGTTGAGAACGAAGTACTTTTCTCCCTTTCTCACAATACAAGAACTCGTGGGCACTCCATGGAATTGCTGAGCAGTCGGGTTAGAACAGATAAAAGGAAATACTTCTTCACCCAAACAGTGATTAACATATGGAATTCACTGCCACAGGAGATGGTGGCAGCTGCAAGCATGGACAGTTTCAAGAGGGAATTAGATAAACATATGGAGCAGAAGTCCATCAGTGGCTATTAGGCACAGGGTATAGATGGGAACTCTCAGTCTGGGGCAGGTGATGCACTCTATTCTTGGTGCTGGAGGGGGGCAGCAGTGGGAGGGCTTCTGGTGCCCTGGCCCCACTGCTGGCCCTCCCGATGGCACCGGGTATTTTTGACCACTGTGTGACAGAGTGTTGGACTAGATGGGCCATTGGCCTGATTCAACATTTTCTTCTCTTATGTTCTTATGTTCTCTTATGAGTTCTTCTTGCTGGCCAGTCTGAAGAGGTCACCTAAGAACTTCACACTGAGAGGTTGTGTGTTTGTCCATAGAAGCAGTTGTCTATAAAAGCAGTCGTTTGCATGTAGGAATAACTCTTAATGTGAGTAAGACCTCGACTGGGACCGATTCGGCACAAGCAATTGTTCCACCCTCGGCCTCCCGTTTCCCCCGGTTGTACTGCTCAAACGCTACATTCAGAGGCATAGAATTGTAGAGTTGTAAGGGGACCTCCGGGGTCATCTAGTCCAACCCCCTGCACAAGGCAGGAAATTCACAAATACCCTCCCCCCTGTGGGAACCAGCAAAGCTTCTAATTGGTGGGGCCAGCGGAGCTTCTAATTGGTCACTAGAGATCTGACCGATACTGCCAGGTGGGTGTTCCTTAGCTAGCTCAACATGTATACTTGGGTGTTTGCAGGAAAATGTCGGCTTACCCGGTTAAACAGAGCATCTGCCTGAAATGCTGCAGAGCTGCCATCAGAGTTATGCATAACCTCACTCCCTGACATTTTGTGGCTGCCTCCTCCTGCTGTGGCGGCCATTTTGTGGTCGTGTCCACCACCCCTGTGTCTGGTTTCCAAAGGCTAAAAATAAGGTTGGGGAAGCCTGGCCGAGGGCCCTGCAGAGAGGCAGCGTACAGAACGGAGTGGAGGTGTCTCCCAGCCGACCCTGCTTGCTCAAATGCACAGAAAAGGGGGAAGTAACGTTTCTAAGACTCTCCACTCCATATTTCATCTCCTCTGAGAGGCAGAGCTCAGAGATTTCTGGTTCCCAGAGACTGCTGCTTCCGTTCACCTCGTTCTTAAACGTCCAGCGTTGTTTGTTTGTTTTTTAACCCGGATCAGGTCCGGGGGCTTCCGAATGAAACAGAGCATCGTTTCAACTCAGCTTCAGGCCGAATTTTGGGTGAGGGCAGGGTTGGTTGAGCTCTCGGCAAGCGTTTGGCAAGGAGGGGAGGCGGGAGGGGCAGCCCCATTGCTTCCCCTGGGATCTCTCAGCTGCCCCCATGGATGGAGTCTGCCCTCCTTGGTCGTGTGTCGAGACGAGAGCAGTGGGCAGTGCTCCCTCTAAGCTGTGGCGTCTTGTGAGCAAAAATTCTACTGTGTGAGCTGCTGGCATTAAAGCTGTGAGGGAGCGATTCAGCCGCTGCAAAAATTAGTTTGCTCTGGAGCCCTCCTTCCTGAGCTAAGGCAGAAATGTGTGAGCCGGAAGCTAAAAAACTGAGCGAGCTCACCCTAACTCAGCTTAGAGGGAACACTGGTTACAAGCCAATGTTCCCTCTAAGCTGTGGAATCTTGTGAGCAAAAATTCTACTTTGTGAGCTGCTGGCATTAAAGTTGTGAGCCAGCGATTCGGCTCCTGCATAAATTAGTTCGCTCTGGAGCCACATCCTTCCTGAGCTGAGACAAAAACGTGTGAGCCGGAGGCTTAAAAATTTGTGGGCTAGCTCGCACTCACTCAGCTTAGAGGGAACACTGGCGGTGGGTCGAACTTTCTGCTTCTTGGGCAGGTTTCGGAAGACGAAGTAAGAAGGCAGCGAGGGGTAGCGTCCGCTGGGAGATGTGACTAGCCCAGGGTCAGCTGGTGAACTTCGTGGCTGAGCAGGGACTTTGTAGCACCCGGGTCTTCCCCGTCATCATTCAGCACCCTTCTAGTCCTTGCACTGCCTTTCTCCTCTGTGCTTGTGGGAGGATAGCCAAAATCATGTTTGTGATAGGTGTCATGTGAGCGGGTTGCCAGGTCCCCCCTGCCCACCAGGAGATGGGGGTGGGGCATAGGGTTGCCAGATCTAGGTTGGGAAGAAGAAGAAGAAGAAGAAGAAGAAGAAGAAGAGATTGGATTTATACCTCCCGCCCTTCACTCAGAGTCCCAGAGCAGCTGACAAACTCCTTTCCCTTCCCCTTCCCACAACAGACACCCTGTGAGGCAGGTGGGGCTGAGAGAGCTCTTGACAGAAACTGCCCTTTCAAGGACAGCTCTTGACAGAAACTGCCCTTTCAAGGACAGCTCTGACAGAACTGTGGCTTGCCCAAGGTTACCCAGCAGCTGCAAGTGGAGGAGTGGGGAATCAAACCCGGTTCTCCCGGATTAGAGTCCTGCAGATTTCAGGATGGAGCCTGGGGAGTTGAGGGACCTCGGTGGGGTACAAGGCCACAGAGTCCCCCCTCCAAAGCAGCCATTTCCTCCAGGGGAACTGAACTCTGTAGCCTGGAGATGAGCTGTAATTCCGGGGGACCCCCCGGTCCTGCCTGGAGGCTGCTGGCATCCCTAGGTGTGATCATGCGGAATAGCCTTTCTGTGCCATTCAACTGTAAACCTCTCAGAGACTCCTTCAGGTAGTGGAGACCGGGGTTGTTAAATAGTGGGTTCCGTGGATGAACAGACTCCCAAATCCAGGGATTATGTTGACTTTATTTGCGATTTCAGCCAGAGCAAGACAAAATCCCCAGAGGCTCAGCTCTGTTTTATAGCCTGCAGTTGCCACACTCAAACACACCCCACTCCCAGTGATAGGCTATTTACATAACGTTACTACTTGACTGGTCTCTTCCAGAGTCCTGGTCGGCTATTGTTCTTGGGCTCCAAGCTCAGTCAGTCTCTGGGGTGACAGACCTGGAATGGCTCAGTCCCAATAGATAACGGGTATAAAACCGACTCTTCTTCTTCATTCGGTCCCACTGTTCCGAAGAGCAGAACCGCCGCCTCTTCCACACCACCATGTATGTCCCTTTCAAGACAACGGGAACTCCGTGAAAGACAAAACCCCTCTCCTATCTATCCAGCCGATCTGTTGCAACAAACAGAGGCTGCCTTAAACCAGAAAGGAAAACAAAATCATGATTTATTCATTCCGAAGCCACTCCCAGGGCTTCTCTCCCTCGCCGTGTTTAAGAATTTATCTCCAATCTGTCCCTGGGCTACGGAAAGCCCGCGCTGCTCCGTCCGTTTGTCAGTTGCCTGCTGCCGGCATGGTGGGAGCGCTTCTAGCCGCCAGCGCTAAAATGGCTGCCAAGACTTAAAATGGCTGCCAGCAGTTGCAAGGCCGAAAGGGAACCGGGCGCCGGAGCCAATTTTGCAAGGGAAAGAGGGAAAGAAGAAGGGGGGCGGGGGAGAGACAGAACCGACTCGGAAATCGTTCCTCCGTGCTTCCACAGCTGTCTCCGGGTACTGAGCCCGTGTGCCTGGCTCCTTTTTCCTTTGCTTTGGCGCCGGGAGAGGTAAACTTGCAGCGTTGTTGACATAGGTAACTGGAGTTCCACAGCTGGGCTCCCTCTGCCAAGTCTGGAGAGGAAGGCGACGGGGCGGTTAACTCTTCCGAGTTCTGAGGCAGAGTGAGGACTCGGAGCAGCGGAAAAACTCAAGATAGCAGAACCCTTTCCTCTGTTGTTTTACCTCCCCCGGTCTTTCCCCTCTTTTTGTAACTGGGGGAATTGTCAATAAACCGAGGTCGTCTTTGCACGCCGGGGACTGTGGACTCTGGCACGGAGCCGTGCAACCCTGAGCTTCCGTTCGGAGGAAAACGTTGCACGTTCCTAACCTTTATACGGGGCTGCTTCCGCTCGGAAGTGATTCTCTGTGAGACGATTTGCAGTGGCAACCAACCGAGTGTGCACACAACCGTTTTCCCTGTGCATTCCGTACCTGCCCCATTTGGCCGGCATCCCCCTCGCTCCACCAAAGAGTGTCCCCCCAACCCGCACAATTGGGCACTGCTAGATCGCTGTGTGTTTCGACCTTATAATGATCCCTTGCCAGCATCCAACTAGCGGGATGTCTTCATTCCAAAAAGTCAAGCTTTTCCTCATTTGAGCATCGTCCACACTGCCGTCGCTTTCCTACAGATCACAACAAGGCTTCAAAGTAGGTCACTGTTGCTGTTGTCGTACCGTGCTGGTGGGTGGTGGGCGGGAGGGGTGGGCTTCCTTAAGATCCCGGAACGAGGTTCAAACTCGGGTGCCCCCCCCCCTCCCGTTGATGGTCCCTTCGGCCTCGTAGCTGTTCCACTTGGCCAGCTTGCCCGGATGACTTCCTGTGGGACTTTCCCTGGCTCACGGCCTGCTCGCTCCACAGCCCGGGATTTTCCCAGCCAGGAAATGGCCAAGGTGGGCCTCGCCTTTCTGTTCCATGTCCGGGATCCTTTGGGCTTGGAGAGGCATGGTTAGTGGATGAATGGGGAGGCCTTCGGGGAGAGCCATTCCTGGGGGATGAGGAGGCCTTGAGTCATGGTGTGTGAGAGGTGAATGAGAGAGAGAGAGAGATGCGCGAATAGCACCGTTTGGGGAGCAAAACGGTGGGAGCCCCTGAGGTGCAGCAAAGACAGGAGAACCTGTTGGGCGGTGTGCTCCAAGGGAAGGTGCGTTACCCAAAGGGCCGCTCTCTCTGGCTCCTTCTGCCCTCTGCCATCCAAGGGCACCCTGGGAAATGTAGCACCCTTGAGGAGCAAGGAGGGGGCAGGGTGAGGGTCTCTCACCGGATGGCCCCTGAGGATGCTGAGGGACCACCAAGCGCATTTTGGCCACGGCGCATGCCAGCCTCTGAAGGAAAGGAGCCGCTGCGCAAGGCAGGTGCGGAGCAGTTGGCAGCTTTTCCCTCTCTCACTTGCCCTCAGGTCCTCCTCCTCCTCCTCAGCCCAAGTGCTGGAGAAGGCCTGCTGCCTCCAGCGCTGCTCCATCCTGGGCACCCTCCGCCAGGCCGGTGACTTTTGCAGCGGGCGCTTCCCAGGGGTGGCCACTCCCGTCTTGGAATGCAGGCCACGCAGGGCAGGGGGTCCCATTTTCTAAGCGGGGGGGGGGTTACCTTCACAGCAAACGGTCCCCTTTTGGCTATTTGGGACTGGGCTGCTTCTCTCTCTCTCTCTCTTGCCGTGCCTTCGCTGGGTCAGAAGAAAACCCCACGTAGCACCCTCAAACTATGGTTCCCAGTCTCCAGGCGCGGCCTGCGGATCCCCTGCAATTAAAACTGGTTTCCAGGCTACAGAGATGGGTTGCCCTGGGGAAAATGGCTGCTTTGGAGGGCGGGCGCTCCCGTACGATATCTGCTGAAGCCCCTCCCCGCCCCAAAACCCTCCCTCCCCAGCTCCACCCCCCACGTCTCCAGGGCTGGCAACCTTAAGATGTCCCGGCTCTCAATCACCCCTGCCCTGCTAACTGGCTCTTGCTCCGGGACCGGTACCACGAGGGAAGCCTCAAACCCACGTCTTGAAATGCAGGGTCATGTCCCTTGGGGGGGGGCGTGCAGGGGGGGCCCAGTGCAGGAAGAGTGCCCCCCCCCCTTCCTTGCTGCTTTGGTCTGCCTCTCTGGCATCGGAGGCCGGCTGAGGAAAGAACCGTCTCAGGGACTGGTCTGCCGGGAGGCGGGACGTGAGCGGGGAGAGGGTTTGGCTCTTCATGAAGCGGGGTGGAGCGGCTAAGGGCGCTGGGCTGGGAGCTGGGGCACCCGGGTTCAAATCTGCACTCCTGCCTTGGAAGCTGGCTGGGTGGCCTCGGGACACTCACGCACTCTCTGCCGAGCCTACCCCGCAGGGTGGTTGTTGTGAGGGTAACACGGAGGTGAGGAGAAGGATGTCGGCCTTTTTCGGTCCCATTGGGGAGGAAGGTGGGGTACGCATGAAATAAGTAAATGAATTGGAGTCACGTACACACCTGTGCACGCTCTCTCTCTCCTCTCCGTGGGGTTGGGGCGGGTGTGGGTTTGCTACAGGTCTGTGTGACGGACAGGAGGCTGTCCGCCCCCCCCCCCCGGGGGGGGAAACAGCCACTCACTGGAGCCTATGGGAGTGCTGCTCCAATGACCAATCACCTTTCAAAAGGGGGGTTCAGTGTTGGAGGGAAGCACAGCAGGAGCTGAGTTCAAGTCTGCCTCCGGGAGGGAGCAGGGAGAGCTCCGGCCAGGCTCAGGGAAGGAGGAGGTGGTGTGCCCGCTTGCCAGGCCTGGCTCTGGCGGGGAGCAGACTTGGTGTCACAGACTCTGACCGTTGGGCACGGGCAGGCGGGTGTATGGGGGGCGGGGGAGGAGATCCGGCCTCGTGTCCAGTCAGGGACGGCCTGTTTGTGCCCAAAGGCATGGAAGCATCCCCAAGCGCCTCTCTGGAGCCAGGACCAGTTTCGGTGGAGGTGCCCCAGGAAGCCAACCTGAGCAGGTCTGCTCAGAATTCTGTTCAGGTCTACTCAGTGGGGCCTGCTCCTAGGAAAATGTCCTTTGGACTTCACTGCCAGCCGAGTTCCTCCTCTGCCTGCCTGATCTTTAGCGCCAACTTGTGGAGAAGTGGTGCCTCTGTGCGGCTGGCGTGCACGTCCTGCCCCCGGGACCTTGGCATTGTGCTTGCTCACCCTGGAATGCCCCTCGTGGCAGCGCACCCCAAGTCTCGGCTCCGGCCACCCGTAGAACCCCTGGTGGTAACTGAGGGGCACGCTGGTGGTTTCAACAGAACCTGTTTCTCCCCAAATCGTCGGAGGCCATGTGGGTCTCCTCGGTTGACAGGAAAGGGCCATCACGGTCTCTGAGCACCGTGTTCCTTGGGTGGCCGGCGCCAGGGGAGCGCTCCCTGAGGTTAGATTTCCCATCCGCCAGTCGCTGAACCCGAAGGCCAGCCTGGGCTTTCCCCTCCCCTTCCTGACCTGTTTTTAAATATCTGAAGGGGGCATCATCCCCCCTTAGTTCCCTGGAGCTCCTTCTGCACATCGTCCATCATCATTACTATCATCATCCTGTTTGGTGAGGAGCTGCAGTGGCTCAAGTGGTTAAGACGCTGAACTGCAGGCTGTGGGAGGTCAGTAGTTCAGCAGTTCGAGACCCGAGAGTGCTGCGTGACGGAGTGAGCTCCCGTCTCTAGTTCCAGCTCCTGCCAACCTAGCAGTTCGAAAGCAAGAAACTGCAAGTAGGTAAATAGGTACCACTTTGGTGGGAAGGTCACAGCGTTCCGTGCGCCTTGATGTTTAGTCATGCCGGCCACATGACCACGGAAACGTCTTCGGACAGTGCTGGCGCTTCGGCTTTGAAACGGAGATGAGCACCGCAACCCTAGAGTCGGATTCGACTGGCTTTCGAGCAGGGGAACCTTTACTTTTACCTGTTTGGTGAGCCAGTTTGGTGTCGTGGTTAAGTGCGCAGACTCTAATCTGGGAGAACCGGGTTTGAATCCCCACTCATCCACTTGCACCTGCTGATGTGACCTTGGGTCAGTCACAAGCTCTGGCACAGCTGTCCTTGAAAAAGAGCAGTTTCTGTCAAGAGTTCTCTCAGCCCCGCCTACCTCACAAGGGTGTCTGTTGTGGGGAGGGGAAGGGAAAGGAGATTGTGAGCCGCTCTGAGACTCCAAGTGAAGGGTGGGGTATAAAGCCAATCCCCTCTCTCCTCTTCTTCTTCTTCTTCTTCTTCATCATCATCTGGCATTGTGTGTAGCATGTTTTGCCCGTACCAATTGCAGCGCAGGTGGTTCCTTGGTTGTACGAGGACTGGCTTAGAATGGGTCGAATGGGTAACCGCACCCCTCGTCCGGCAGACCCCTTCCTTTGTGGCTGCCTTGAGACCGGAGAGAAAGGGGTGTGGGGCGGTCTAGGGAGGTAGAAAGAGAAGCGGCCCGACTGCCGAAAGGCTGCACGGTTGACAACCGTTCAGGCTTCCTTACGAGCGCCCGGATTTGGCGCCATTCGTGGAAATGGTCGAGTAGCCGGGATCCAACCCACTTGCTTGTTTCTTTTTTCTTTCTTCTTCAAATGTTTCTCATCTTTCCTCTCTGCCAAAGAACCTGACCTGAGGCAGGTTACGATAAAAAGCAAATACCAAAACGTATAGACATATAGATGCCTTCGCCATCGTTCCTTAAACTGTCACCAGCACCTTATGAGAGTCAGTGTGGTGTAGTGGTGAAGTGCGCGGACTCTAATCTGGGAGAACTGGGTTTGATTCCCCACTTCTCCACTTGCACCTGGCTGGATGACCTTGGGCAAGCCACAGTTCTCTCAGAGCTGTCTTTGGAAAAGAGCAGTTTGTGTTAAGAGTTCTCTCAGCCCCACCTACCTCACAGGGTGCCTGTTGTGGGGAGGGGAAGGGAAAGGAGGTTGTAAGCCGCTCTGAGATTCCGAGTGAAGAGCGGGGTATAAATCCAATCTCTTCTCTTCTCTTCTTCTTCTTCTTATCTTGTGGTTTTTAGGATTTTAATGCTTTTATTATATTGCTGTTTTTTAGCGATTGTATATATGTAAGCCGCCCTGAGCCTGCCGTGGGGGTTTGGTATAAATCAAAATCTTTCGGGTATGTTGTAGGTATGTAGGGCTATCTTTTGGTTATGCTCCTGCAGAGTGCAGGGGGTTGGACTAGATGACCTGCAAGGTCCCTTCCAACTCTAACATTCTGTGAGTCTATGAAAATAGATGATGATGATGATGATGATGATGATGATGATAGATAGATGATAGATAGATAGATGATAGATAGATAGATAGATAGATAGATAGATAGATAGATAGATAGATTGATTGATTGATTTAGAACACACTACAATTGGGGGGGGTTCATGTTACTAAAAACAGGTCGTTATAGTAATATAGGCTTAAATATTCTTCTTTTTTTCACAATAAATTGTTGCTTGTTAAACTTTGGTTTACAGTATCTTGTAACCTCTCACACCACCCTCTTGTTAGGATGTGTCCCTAAACTGGGACTTTGCTGTAAGGCAGTGTATGGTAAGTGCAAAGGACTCAGGAAAGAACCGACAGGGGGAGAACCTGGCCCTTGGGCAAGGGGTGAACAGAGTGTCTGTGCTTTCCCACCCTGAGGGACTTTTCAGGACAGACGGCTACTAGGCTGGCTGTGGCGGATCAGCTCTTGAGAGCGGCCATTCCCCCAGGCGATCTTCTCGGTCCTTGGGTGAAGGAGCCGGGGAGATGTGACCGTTCTGGGGCATCCTTCTCGCTGGCCGCAGAAATGAGTGGAATGAGATTTCTTTTTATTTACAGAACGTGTATCTGTCCTTTCTGCCCTCACAAGGGCCACAGCAAGGTGGCTAGCAATTTAAAACATACGTGATAAAAAAAGATTTAAAACCATTCAGATCACTAAAACAATCAAAAACAGTTAAAAGTACATACGAGACATAAAAACAGCAACTGAAGCACACATCGTTAAAATAATTAAAAGCACAGTTAAGATACATAAAAACCATAAAAACAGCTATTAAGACACACATCATTAAAACAATTAAAAACACAGTTGAAATATGTACAGAACATAAAAACAGCAGTTACGAAGGAGGGATCACTGACGAAATGCCAAATAAAACAAAACAAAAATCTTCACCCACTGGTAGAAGTTGGCGACAGAAGGGGAGAGAGTTCCAGAGCTTTGCAGTGCGCCACGGTTGTCATCCACTGTGTACGGTCAGCTCCAACAATCCCTTGATGTCCGGTTTTGCTTCTGTGTTTCAGAATCAGGACAATCAGATAATTCAAACCAGCAAGGAGATGCGGACATCAAACCACTGCCCAATGGTGAGTAAACAGCTGAAACTGGCTCTGCTCTCTCACGCGCCACGTTCTCTTTCCGGAGCCCAAATCGGGGTGAGAGGTGGACGGCTGGGGAAAAGAGGGTTTTACAACCAGGTTTGGAATTCCTTGCACCATTTCTGGGAAATAATTTGCAGCAATTTGGCAATAGAGTTCAGAAGGGGCCTGTGAAGGGAGGAGGGATGTTACGAGAACTGGGTTCCGGAGGCCCGAAGACACGGAAAGGTCCATCGGGTGCAGTCCAGAGTCGGGAGCAGGTCGAGTTACCCGTGCCAGGCTAGAAGGGAGATCCTCGTGTTTCCTAAAGGATTTTGAAATATGTACAATAACCGCTAGAACCACCTTCACGAGATATTCGAAGTCAGATAATATTCCACCAGCGGCTCATGAAATGCAAAGAAACCTTTTCGGTAACCAAGTTGACATTCTTAAAAATAAGGAAGGGTGTATATCTCAATTGGATATAGTTTGGCAAACTCTCCCCCCCCTCCCGAGTTGCTCAACTGATGTAATTAAGTGGAGGAATTAAGCGGAATGTTTTCTCAAATATTTCTGTTGATTTACTATGTAATCTTAATCAAGTTAAATAAAGTTTTTTAGAAGAGATCCCCGTACTGCTCAGTCACATGGTGGCAAGTCACGTCTAGGCCACGGCTGCTGGACCCAGCTGAAATCCGACCATCCTACATATTGTCTGAGTCCAACCTTGGGGGGGGGCGGTCTTCCTCCAACTTAAGCCACGCCCCCTCCAACAGAAGAGCCACTTAAGTTGGACGAGGGCTCGTTTGATTGGAGGAAGGCTTCAAACTGGGGCCAGAAGGCAAGTTGGGATATCGGTATTTTTATTTAGCTAAATAAGTGAATAAATACTCTTTGGTCATCGGGGGGACGGCGGTATGGTCAGGGCAGGGTCCACCCCCCACCCCTTGTTACCAGATCTGCCTCCCTTCCTTTCTTTGCAGGGCATCTGACTTTCCAGGACTGTTTCGTGACATCGGGTGTCTGGAACGTCACGGAGCTGGTGAGAGTGTCACAGAGTAAGTCGAGGTGTCCGAAACCCCCGAGGGGCTTGGGGCGGTTTCCGTCAGGCGGCCGGGACTTGGCGAGAGACCCCTGCAGGCAGCCTCAGTGGTATAGCCCTAGCTGGCACAGCCACCCCCTTTTTGGGCTCGTTAAGCATGCGCAGTGACGTCCATGACTGTGCGTGAGCTCTGGAGTGCGTACACCTTGAGAAAGACCTTCCAGAGTGGAAGTACGTGGAAATCTAATGAAAGGGCAGACCCAGTTTCGGGAAGGGGGCGTCCTCCACAATCACGTTCCTCTTAGGAGTCAAGGGCATTTCTTTCCCTCATCCCCCTCCATTGCCCACATCATCACCGGCAGCCTCCAGGGTGTGTGTGTTGACATGAGCAAGTCACTGCAGCAGCCGGCCAGTGGTGGCTTCATCCGCGGTGGCTCCTTTTCATTCCAGAATTCCACACCTGGAAAGGAGGACACCTGTTCCTCGTTCTGTGGGCCTGTCGTAGATACAAAGGGCTGCTCCTGGCAAGGAGAGCAAGGGAGAGCCGGGTTTGATTCCCTAATTCTCCACATACAGCCAGCTGGGTGGCCTTTGGCCCGTTACAAGTTCTTTCAGAGGTGTTCTCTCAAGGGCAGTTCTCAAAAGAGCTCTTTCAGCCCCACCTACCTCACCGGGAGTCTGTTGTGGGGAGGGGAAGGGAAAGGAGATTGTAAGCCACTCTGAGACTCCTTTGAAGGGCAGGGTATAAATCCAATCTCCTCCTCTTCCTCCTCCTCCTCCTCCTCCTCCTCCTCTTCTTCTTCTTCTTCTTCTTCTTCTTCTTCCTCTTTTCTTCGTCTTCTTCTCTTCTTCTTCTTCCTCTCTTCCTCTTCTTCTTTTTCTTTTCTTCTTCTTCTCTTCTTCTTCCTCTCTTCCTCTTCTTCTTCTTCTCTTCTTCCTCTTCCTCTTCCTCTTCCTCTTCCTCCTCTTCTTCTTCTTCTTCCTCTTCCTCTTCCTCTTCTTCTTCTTTTTTTCTTTTCTTCTTCTCTCAAAATCCAAGAGTATCGGCTCTTTCCTCGGGCCAGGCACACTCTGTGGTCAATGTTCGTGGCCACAATGGTGCAGCCAGCACTGTGGCGGAGATTCCTCACAGTCCTTCGGCCAACGATCCGGCTGCGTCTGTGGTTTGTCAGCGAGAGGGGAAGGCGAATCCTTCTGCCTGTGCAGCCTTGATTCCTCGCACTCTGTTCCCCTTGCCAAAGCCTGTTGTCACCGCGAACGTGGCGGGGCTGTGACACGTGGGTGCGCATTATTCAAAAGCTGCTTTGCCACCAAAGCTGTCATGGAGCCCAAAACGTGGCCCGGGTTTAGGCATCTTGAGAATTCCGTCTCCTCGCCCACCGCAAAGTTCCGACACTCGGGTTTCTGGTGAAAAGCGGGGGCACAGGAGCCAACCAGATGGGATGGGCATCAAGGATGGGTGGGGCTTCCGGTGGTCAGGGGAAGGACTCCCGTGGCCTTCACGCCGGGATAGACTTCCCACGGGGCAACTGTATCCCCTCACCTGGAACTGGGAAGCAGAACAAGGTAAGCAAAGTATCATTCAGGAAAGAGTCAGGAGCGAGAATGTTATAAGGCTCTTCCAAGACTCTCCAGAATTCTCTTATCAGTAACCAAGCGGTCCCGAACCGGCTCTGCACGCCTCAAATCATGCCCGTCACACACACAAACACACTGCTTGCATTCAGGAAGCGGGAAGCCGCCTAGTAGGGAAGTCAGCCTGACCTCTGGGTGCTCGTCCCCCACCCTCTGAGCCGTTGTCTCCCATTCCTCAGCTCCCGTGGCCACAGCATCCGGTCCGAATTTCTCCCTGGCCGACCTGGAGAGCCCCAGTTACTACAACATCAATCAAGTGGCTCTGGGCAGACGGTCCATAACCTCTCCGCCTTCTAGCAGGTACGTCTCCCCTGCGTCTTTTGTTGTGCAATGCAAGGGGTCGTCTATCTTCGGGATCCTATCACAGAAGGGCGCTCGCCCTGGAAACCTGCCTGCAGCACAGTCGTCCCTGCGTCCCGCTTGCTTGGGGACGGGGTGGGGGGAGAGGCGGGGGGAGAGGGTAGGAGTCTGTGCTGCTTCAAGACACCCAGCCAGGATTTGCAAGCTCGCTCAAGCCTCTGAGGAGCAGAAGGCGCGGGTTCCAGCCCTTCCTCGATCTGATGCTTGATCTGGGTTCTTCTGGGAAGATAGTTTCAGGGGATAGCTGTGTTTTTCTGGGGTTGAGCCATTGGATTTGAGTCCGGGACCACCTTAGAGACCAACAAGAGGGGACTCTGTTCCTGAGAACTTGATTGATTGATTGATTGATTGATTGATTGATTGATTATTATATGGCATTGGGTGTAGAATAGCCAGGAGATCCTATGATTGTCTGGCAGCCAGAAGTTCTAGCTCTTTTTAGCGTTATGCACCACTAGGTGGCGAGCAAGGCTCGTTTTGCAGGCAAGAGACCGTTCAGAGGTGGTTGGCCATGGCCTGCCTCGGCGTCACGCCCCTGGTATTCCTTGGAGGTCGCCCTTCCAAATACTAGCCAGGGCCGACCCCACTTAGCTTCCGAGGCCTGACGGGGGTTAGACTATCCAGGGTCCGGGCTTGTGTTTGAGAAAAGGAGCCTCGACTCTTAAAGAAAGGCTCATATTCTGAAGCGGCTGTGGGTCTCCAAGGTGCCACACTGGACTGCAACCCTCATTGGTCTGGATCGATGCTCCTCGGAGGCGGGAAGTCTCTCCTCGGCGGCCGGCTCGCTTGGCCATTAGCTGGCCGTCGCTGACTGCCCGCCCCCCTCTGTGTTCTCTCCCCACCGCAGTTCCACCAAGCGCCCCAAGTCGATAGACGACAGCGAGATGGAGAGCCCCGTGGACGACGTCTTCTACCCCGGGACGGGGCGGTCCCCTGCAGCTGGCAGCAGCCAGTCCAGCGGGTGGCCCAACGATGTGGACGCAGGTAGGAGCCCGCCCCCCACCCCGCCCTTTGCCTGGCAGGAACAGAGATGGGGGGGCCAAAGCGGGAGAGGCCGGGCTGGTCGTCGCCCTCCACGGGGCGGTCTGGGGGGCTGCATCGGTTCCTCCCCCACCAGCGGGGTCTTGATTCCTCCAGTCATGCAGGCAGCAGTCCCCGTTCTCGGCGGCGCCCTGGAGAGGAGGCGGGCTGTCGGCTGATGCCCGCATCTCTTGACTGGCTGCTCTTGGCGCATCCGTGGCACACACAGTTCCCAGAGCTCTCCTCTCCAAGGCATTGCCTCTTGCCACTTTCCGACAAGGGAGCAGGGCAGGGAGAGGCTCTGTTCAGGCAGCAAGGAAGTTCGGTCTGCAGACCGGGCAAGAAGCCCCCTCCGGTATGCGGGTGAGGAGGCTCTGCCCAGTTAGAGCAAGCTGCAGTAGGCGTGAGGCAAGCCCCAGGCCAGGTGGGGGACATCTGGAAGGGAGAGGAGGCCCTGCGGTGCCCTCACGGATCAGAGGTCGTGGTGTGTGGGCACCGGGCGTCACATCTCCAGGTGTGCAGGTTGCAGATTTCAGGATGTTCGTGAGGTGTTTGTACGGGCCGTACCCATGAATCCCTATCCTGGTATCCCCCCCCCCTTGTGTCGTGTGTCGCTGGACGTGACGTGTGGGGGCTGTGGGGCCGCGTGTTTCGGGAGCTCCCCGTGAGTCAGGCAGAGCAGGAGTGAGAAGCCAGGGCGCCGTTTGGGTGCTGCAGGGTCGTCGTGAGGCCGAAGAGGCCGCTTGCGACGCTGTGCAGAGAGGCGGGAGGGGTTGGGCTGGTCTGCGCAGCATCGCAAGGTTCTGTTTCCTTCGGGCTGGAGCCTTGCCTTTCGCCCCCCCAGTCGCGCTTCACCCAGCCTTTCGATGCAGGGGTGGTGGGACCGCTGCTACGGCAGCTTTTAAGCGTTTCGGAGAAACCAGAGTCGCTCCTTTGAGAAGGCCGTCCCTTGAGAACCAGTTCTTGACGTGGCTGGAGGAAGCGCTTTGGCAGCGAGGAAAGACACCGAAGCGTACAGTTGGAAGGGGCTGTAGAAGCCATCTAGTCCAACCCCCTTGCTTGATGCAGGTTCAGTCTTGGGCATCCCTAACAAGTGTTCGTCCAGCCGCTGCTTGGAGACTGCCGGGGGTGGGGGGGTAGAGCTCACCACCGCCCCCAGCTGCCAATTCCACAGCCGAACGACACAACCAGCAAAATGGAGGTGGAGGGTGGCCCAGGTGAGCTGGCAAGATAGGTCTCCATGGCAGAGAACAGAGCTGGTCCCTCAATTCCCAGCACTGGTTGAGTTGGGACTGGGCGAGAGAGATGCCAGACAGCCGGGTTCAGGCCCCCCCCCCCCCATCATTTCGAAACAGCCATTTGCGAGCGTCCCCTGTCCTCCTTAGGCCCCTCTGGGCTCGCCTGGTGGGATTTCATGCCAAGCGTGCCCCTTTTCTGCTCTATATAAGAAAGAGGTCTCGGAAGAGCTCAGAATTCTTCACAAACTTTGCATTTGGTTTCAAAGTGCCCTCGCGGTGGGGGTGGAGGGTGGGTTTGAGTCAAGGCGAGCTTCCCTCCTCTCATCTGCCATCCAGACGCCTTTTAAGAAACATGCGGCTCTCTCCTCGGTAGTGGGGAGGTGGGGGCTGGATGTAACCAGCGTTCCCTCTAAGCTGAGTGAGTGTGAGCCAGCTCACAGTTTTTTAGCCTCCGGCTCACACATTTTTGCCTTTGCTCAGGAAGGATGGGGCTCCAGAGCAAACTAATTGATGCAGCAGCCAAACCGCTCGCTCACAACTTTAATGCCAGGAGATCACGAAGTGGGGTTTTTGCTCTCAAGACTCTCCACAGCTCAGAGGGAGCGTTGGACGTAGCCCTGGGAAGGAAGGCCCTGGGTTCCAAACACGCGCCTTCCGGCCCCGTTCTCCTTCCTGCTTCTTTCTCATCGCTGCATTTCCCTGAAGCACCTGGAGATTCTTCTGAGCCGCTCAGGGTGTTTGCTCACGGAGGCCCAGGTGGGCTTGGGTCAGTCACAAGCTCTGGCACAGCTGTTCTCTCAAGGACAGTTTCTGTCAGAAGTTCTCTCAGCCCCCACCTCCCTCCCAGGGGTGTCTGTTGTGGGGAGGGGAAGGGAAAGGAGTTTGTAAGCCGCTCTGAGACGCCTTTGGGCAGTGAAGGGTGGGAGTATAAATCCAGTCTTCTTCTTCTTCTTCTTCTTATCTGGGAGAACCGGGTTTGATTCCCCACTCCTCCACTCGCACCTGCTGGGCGACCTTGGGTCAGTCACAAGTTCCCTCAGAGCTGTTCTCTCAAGAGCAGTTTCTGTCAGAAGTTCTCTCAGCCCCGCCTACCTCCCAGGGTGTCTGTTGTGGGGAGGGGAAGGGAAAGGGGTTTGTAAGCCACTCTGAGACGCCTTTGGGCAGTGAAGGGCGGGGTATAAATCCAATCTCTTCCCTTCTTCTACCTCACAGGGGTGTCTGTTGTGGGGAGGGGAAGGGAAAGGAGTTTGTCAGCCGCTCTGAGACTCCTTTAGGTAGTGAAGGGTGGGAGTATAAATCCAGTCTCTTCTTCTTCTTTTTCTTATCTGGGAGAACCGGTTTTGATTCCCCACTCCTCCACTCGCACCTGCTGGGCGACCTTGGGTCAGTCACAAGTTCCCTCAGAGCTGTTCTCTCAAGAGCAGTTTCTGTCTGAGCTCTCTCAGCCCCACCTCCCTCACAGGGTGTCTGTTGTGGGGAGGGGAAGGGAAAGGAGTTTGTAAGCCGCTCTGAGATGCCTTTGGGCAGTGAAGGGCGGGGTATAAATCCAATCTCCTCCTCCTCTTCTTCTTCTTCTTCTTCTTCTTCTTCTCCTTTCCTGTCACGGAAAGCGCGGTTCAGCTCTTGAAGGAGGAAGGGAGAGGCCCGCCAAAGATTTGTCTGCCCAGGGCAAGGGAGTGGACTGCTGGGAAGCAACGGGCACCCTCCACACCAGAATTCGGCAGGAGAGCCAGGGGCCTTTTCAAACCAGGATTAGGAGGGCTTCCCGAAACGGGACATTTTGGCCTCAGGAGAGGGCGGGTCTGTAAACGCCCTTTCTGCAACCTTCAGTGCCATTCGCCCGCAGAGCCCTTTGCGTTCAGCGTGGCGAAGAGCGGAGCCGAGGTCCGAAATGGTTGCACAGAATGATGCTGGTTATTCCGACTGAATGAACATCTGGCCTGGGCCGATAGTCAGGAGAGGCAGGGGCGATCGGCTCCTCTCGAGGAGGCCTGCTCCCCCACTGCCACAAAGAGGAAAGCCTTGCTGGGAGCAGTGCTCCCTCTGAGCTGTGCAGAGTCTCCTGAGCAAAAATCCTACTCTGGGAGCTATTTGGCATTAAAGTCGTGAGCGAGCAATTGGGCTGCTGCATTAAATTAGTCTGTTCTGGAGCCATCCTCCCTGAACTCAGACAAAAAAATGTGTGAGCCGGAGGCTAAAAACCTGTGAGCTAGCTCACACTGGCTCAGCTTAGAGGGAACACTGGCTGGGAGTAGGGTTGCCAGTCGCCAGGTGGGGCCTGGAGACCCCCTGGAATGACAGCTCGCCTCCAGGCTGCAAAGGAAAGCTCCCTTGGAGGAAGCGGCTGCTTTGGGGGCGGGTGGGACTTTGTGGCATTCTGTCCCCGCTGCGGCCCCTCCCCTCCACGAACCCCACCCTCCCCAGGCGGTATCCCCCCAAAAAAAGATCTGCAGGAATTTCCCTGCGCAGAGCTGGCAACCCTAGCTGGGAGCTGGAGGGATCATTGGCAGGATTTGGAAATACCTGGCGCTCAGAAGGGTGAGGCGCCCCCCCCCCCACTGGGAGGGTGGGGTTCAGGGAAGGGAGGGGACCTTGGTGGGGGGCTGTCAGGCCAGCCGTCCGGCCTTCAAAAGCAGCAGCCGTTTCCTGCAGGAGAAGCGGAATAAAGTCTTTAAATGATAAAAACGAATCGTAAGTGACCCATGTGGTTTTTGGGGCCCAGTTGTAATCCCAGGAGATCTCCAGCCCCCACCTGGAGGCTGGCAATGCTGCCTGGCAGGGGGCTGGTCTCGAGTACCTCCCCGCGCCCTCTCCTCCTCCCCGGGCTCCTCGTGCTCCCGGCGGCCCCCCTCCTGGGGCAAGTCCTTCCTGGCTGCAGGCCTGCAGGAGGCGCGTGCAAATGCCGGCCTGCGTCAGCTTTGCCCCCGGGGGTTGCTTGTGTGTGTGTGGGGGGGAGATGAGTCCTTTGTCCTCCGGTCTGCTCCGCCTGCCTCCCAAAGCCTCCCGGGCTGGGGAACAGGTTGTCTTCCAGCGCCCGCGCCCCCCCCTCCCCCTTTGTCTGGTTGAGTTTTGTTCTCAGTCCTCTCAACAAATCGCCAATTAAGCGGCACAGCTGCGGGGCTCCGGCAAACAGCTGGAAAGACCATCCCGCCGTCTGACGGGGACAGGTGTTCACAGCTGGCTGGCAGCCCCCCCCCCTCCCCGGGCTCAGGTATCAGGTGTTTGGCAGCTGGCAGGAGATAACAGGCGGGGAGGGGGGCTTTTCTCTCTCCCGGGCCCCCTCGCCTGCTGCCGAAATGCCAGATTGCGCCGAATTACGCAGGCAGCGGCACACTCCGCTCTCCCAGAGAGGTGGCCTGGACGGCTGGTGCTCCTGGGGCGCGAGTGACACCCGTCAGCTGGCTCTGCAGTCATCGGGGGGGGGGGTGGCAGGCCGGCCGGCCGGCCTCCTGGAGGTCTCTGCGCTTCCGAGGACCCGAGTGAGGGTCGGTCTTTCCCACCCCTGAGCCCCGCTGCAGGGACAGACACACAGACTAATCCAAGGGTTCCTGGTAAAGCTCTGTGCCCGACTAGCAACCGGGGATTACAGCCCCCCCCCCCAAAAAAAAGGGTTTCTTGATGATCTAACCAAAGATGGAGGACTGGCTGTGCATAAGAGAGAGGGACGGAGTGGTTGACAAAGGGCGGAAGTATTACCTGAGGCCAGTTGAAAAGGACCAGGCAGGAGGGGATGGGAAAGACCCCCGCCTGAGACCCTGGAGAGCTTTAAAGAGGGGCCGTGGCTCAGTGGAAGAGCCTCTGCTTGGCACGCAGAAGGTCCCAGGTTCAATCCCCGGCATCTCCAGTAGAAAAGGACCAGGCAGGAGGGGATGGGAAAGACCTCCGCCTGAGACCCTGGAGAGCTGTAAAGAGGGGCCGTGGCTCAGTGGAAGAGCCTCTGCCTGGCATGCAGAAGGTCCCAGGTTCAATCCCCAGCATCTCCAGTTGAAAAGGACCAGGCAGGAGGGGATGGGAAAGACCTCCGCCTGAGACCCTGGAGAGCTTTAAAGAGGGGCCGTGGCTCAGTGGAAGAGCCTCTGCTTGGCACGCAGAAGGTCCCAGGTTCAGTCCCCGGCATCTCCAGTAGAAAAGGACCAGGCAGGAGGGGATGGGAAAGACCCCCGCCTGAGACCCTGGAGAGCTTTAAAGAGGGGCCGTGGCTCAGTGGAAGAGCCTCTGCTTGGCATGCAGAAGGTCCCAGGTTCAATCCCCGGCATCTCCAATTAAAAGGACCAGGCAGGAGGGGATGGGAAAGACCCCCGCCTGAGACCCTGGAGAGCTTTAAAGAGGGGCTGTGGCTCAGTGGCAGAGCATCTGCTTGGCCTGCAGAAGGTCCCAGGTTCAGTCCCCGGCATCTCCAGTAGAAAAGGACCAGGCAGGAGGGGATGGGAAAGACCCCCGCCTGAGACCCTGGAGAGCTTTAAAGAGGGGCCGTGGCTCAGTGGAAGAGCCTCTGCTTGGCATGCAGAAGGTCCCAGGTTCAATCCCCGGCATCTCCAATTAAAAAGGACCAGGCAGGAGGGGATGGGAAAGACCCCCGCCTGAGACCCTGGAGAGCTGTAAAGAGGGGCTGTGGCTCAGTGGAAGAGCATCTGCTTGGCCTGCAGAAGGTCCCAGGTTCAGTCCCCGGCATCTCCAGTAGAAAAGGACCAGGCAGGAGGGGATGGGAAAGACCCCGACCTGAGACCCTGGAGAGCAGCTGCCAGTCCGGGTAGACAAGACTGACCTTGATGGGCGAAGACCTGATTCAGTAGAAGGCAGCTTCTTGTGTGTTCAGTGATACTGTAAGCCGCTTCGGGTCCCCGTTGGGGAAAAAAGGAGAGAATAAATATCTGAATCAGTCCGTAAGCAAACGATTGCTCCAAAGACTCTGAAGGACCCGGGGGTGGGGTGTGTGCGGTCAGTATCCTTTCTCAGCCCCCTGACCCCAGAAGCCGGAAATTAGGTGACATAACAATTATTGTGGCACAGGGTGAACCTGGATACCTACAAGGCTGAAGGTACAAGCCTATATTAAAAGGATTAAACAAAATATACCTTTAATGCTGCAGCGCACTTAAATAGTTCATTAAACGCAAAATAGGCCTTTAGGCCCGTACAGGTCACGAATTGAAATTATTGCGTGGTGTCACGTGTGGAATAACAAGGAGATCCCCAGGGGGATCGTTTGACTGCCGCAGCGGTAGCTATTTTTCTGCACCATTTAAGTGGCAAGCGATGCTTATTCTTAGGCTGAGAGTGCCGTGACTGGCCCAAGGTCACCCAGCTAGTTTCAAGTGGAGAAGAGGGGAATCGAACCCAGTTCTCCAGAGGAGAGTCCGCGGCTCTTAACCGCTACACCAAACTGGCTCTTGGGTCACACACTGTGCAGTACATATTACAAACAATCAGGGCTTTTTTTTGTAGAAAAAGCCCAGCAGGAACTCATTAGTGTAATAGGCCACACCCCTAACAGCACGGCTGATTAGCATATTAGACCACACCCCTGAGAGCACAGCTCATTAGCATAGTAGGCCACACACCTGACAGCACAGCTCATTAGCGTATTAGGCCACACCTCCATGTTACCAGAAGTGTGGTCATCCAGCCACACCCACCTTTTGCTTCTTATTCCATTTTGCCTCGTTTGTTGTCAAAACTCATGGCTTTTTTTGGAGCAGGAACTCCTTTGCATGTTAGGCCACACACCCCTCATGTAGCCAATCTCATGAGTTCCTGCTGTTGGGTGTGGCCTATTATGCTAATGAGTTCCTGCTGGGCGTGGCCAACTCCGGAGCCAGCCGGAACTCTGCTCCTGTGCGTTCCTGCCCAAAAATAGCCCTGCAAACAATTCTGTATACTACTAGTGGCATTGACTGGAAACAATAAACCAATGAAATCGGACCAAGCACGTTTCAGCAGCAAAGGACTTCTTCAGTGGCTCCAATTTAATTCCACATAACGTGCTATATGAAGGAAGCTGTATCTCAGTTTACTTTTTAAGGTTATGTGGGTGGCTCAGAGGCTAAGATGCAGAGCTGCAGACCGGAAGGTCTGTAGTTTGGCAGTTCAAGACCCGAGAGTGCTGCATGACGGAGTGAGCTCCCGTCTCTGGCCCCAGCTCCTGCCAACCTAGCAGTTCGAAAGCAAGAAATTGCAAGTAGATAAATAGGTACCACTTCGGAGGGAAAGTAACAGCGTTCCGTGCGCCTTGGTGTTTAGTCATGCCGGCCAAATGTCCATGGAAAAAGTCTTCGGACAGCGCTGGCTCTTCGGCTTGGAAACGGAGATGAGCCCCACGCCCCAGAGTCAGATTTGACTGGCTTTCGAGCAAGGGAAACGTTTACCTTTACGGGTGCATTCCAAAATAATTCCTGTGGTGCAAAACCGCTCTGTGGGAGCACCATGTCTGGCTACTGATCTTTATGGCCACACACTAGAGAATGTGAGGCAATGTCCTGAATGCAGCAGTTCCTTTGCAAAGGTTGCAGTGCGCATCTACACGCTGTGGGCAAAGGATTTCCTTGGTCCGATTTCACTGGTTGCTTGTTTAATCCTTTTGATACCTGCTCATACCTTCCAACCTCTTAGGTATCCAATTCCATTTTGGGGGTGGGTTTTTTTACCCCTCCTTGGAGTTGCAGAGGGCAAACTTGCTCACAGATTGAAACAGGAGTTTGATGCCGCAAGGAGGCACGTACTGATATACAGCAGTGAAGGCGGACACTAAATGCAGAAGCTGGGAAATCGCCCACAGAACAGCTACCCTTGGGAGAGCAGAGAAGCAAATGTCAGCGAACTTGGGTGACGTATGGCAAGTTTGCTGCAACTGGAGAATCGGCTTGGTGGCGTGCATCGTCCCCTCGTCTGCAACCAGTCGCCGTTCTCTGCCTACCCCAAACACACTTACAGTTTCTCCGGCCGCTAGTTCAGATTTGACCACCCTCTGCTCCGTGGAGTTTGCCTTTCTTGATATGTGTTCAGAATGCCCTGTTACGTTTCTTGGAAGCTATACATTTTGGCCGGTGAGAATTTAAGAAGGCGAGAGTGTGATCCAGGACCAGTTGCGTGGGTATCCTGATGACCCCAGTGTGGGGGGCAGGGGGAGGCCGGCAAAGGCATCGTCAGCATTAAAAGGGCCAAACTACCAGGGCTCCCTCTAAGCTGAGTGAGTGTGAGCCGGCTCACAGTTTTTTTAGCCTCCGGCTCGCACATTTTTGTCTTAGCTCAGGAAGGAGGAGGGCTCCAGAGCAAACTAATTTATGCAGCAGTCAAATTGCTCGCTCATAGCTTTAATGCCAGGAGCTCACAAAGTAGGATTTTTGCTCAGAGGACTCCGCAGCTTAGAAGGGAGCATTGAGACAGACTAGCACAGCTACCCGTCTTGACCTGTCCCCTTTTCCAAAGAGGCCGTCCAGTCTGTTCCTCCACTGCAAAACTGCCTTCTTCCTAGTAATCCACCCCGATCACATCTCCAGAATCCTACAAAGTGGAATTTTTGCTCACAAGACTCCACACGGCATAGAGAGATCGTTGCACGTTCACTTTAAAAAAGGAGGAGGGTTGGGTTTGGGTTCCCCGGACCCAGCTTGGGTTCTCCGCAGCCGCACAGCCTCTGTGAGGAATGGCTTTTGAACGAGGAGAGTCCAAAGGCCGCACATGGAGCGACAGGAATGAGGAAGCGATGGCCCGGGCTCTGGGGGGGAGATAGGTGCCCCATCTCTCCTCCCCCCCCCCATGGCAGTGTTCTGAGTCCATTTGGACAGAACCCTTATTTTTAAAAAAGCCATTCACTGCAGACTCAGGGAACCCGTTGGGTCCTGGGAGTCAGAAACCGACTTGTTAAAAACCCAAACGTGTCATTTGGCCCAAGGCTGGCGTTGCTTGTCAGTCTGCATGATCATCGCCTTGGTTCCCCTCTCGGGACCATGTTGTGCACGCTCGTTCCCAACCAAGGTTTGCATTTCTGCTTCCCAGCTTGCATGCCTCACACCATGACCCCGTCCCTAGTTTCTTCGCCTCCCTGCTCGCCCGGCCTTCCCGCTCTGCCCTCCTTCATCGGCTTCGCCCCTGCCCCACCTTTAAAAGAGAGGACTGCTAAATAGCTGAGCAACCAGAGAAGCCAGGAAGCGGGATGAATTTTGGAAAATGGGGGAAATTCCATCCCCTGTTAAATATGCCCCCCAGAAGAGAAGAAGAAGAAGAAGATTGGATTTATACCCCGCCCTTCACTACCCAAAAGAGTCTCAGAGCGGCTGACAAACTCCTTTCCCTTCCCCTCCCCGCAACAGACACCCTGTGAGGTAGGCAGGGCTGAGAGAGCTCTTTCCAGAACTGTCCTTGAGGGAACAGCTCTGACAGAACTGTGGCTTGTCCAAGGTCATCCAGCAGGTGCGAGTGGAGGAGTGGGGAATCAAACCCGGTTCTCCCAGATTAGACTCTATGCACTTAACCATACACCAAACTGGCTCTCAGAGGGAATGTGATGCTGCCGGTCAAGTACGCTGAAAGCTAAAGAGAGCAAGGGGGTCCCAGGCACGGGGTTTTCACGGACCCTCTCCCCTCCTTCTCCCCTTTCGTAGGACTGAGCTCCGGCCAGGTGACCAGCAAAGCAGAGTTTGATATCCCGATAATACTTGAATAGGACCTTTCCTGCCTTTTTTACTTTTGGCTGAACCTGAATGGCCTCTTTTCAGAACAGGTTGATTGTAGCGGGGATAAGACATCCCGGCCCCAAATGAGGGCTTGATCTCGGCACTCGGCTCCTCTTCAGTCGACTGCGTACGGTGGCCGGCTGGGGGTGCCTCTCACAGAAAGGCCTTTTGTCTCTCCTTCCAGCCCCTTTTTGGAACGTTTTGTTCTGCGAACTCAGCTGGTGCAGAAAAGGGCTACCAAAAGGGCCCGGGCTCCGGAGCGCCTTCCCCAGAGGAAAGGCCAGCGGGCTTCGAGGCTGGATACAGATTACTAAGGCAGCGAGACGTTGACAGATGGGACAAGGGGGAATCCACACGGACTCGTGGGGAGCATCGCATTTCCCTCTCCTCGCAGCTTCTCCCGTTTTCCTGCCTCCTCCTGTCCTTGCTACCCACCAGCAGTGATCCCTCTAAGCTGGGTTAGTGTGAGCTAGCTCACGGTTTTTAGCCTCTAGCTCAGGGGTGTTGAACTCACTTGTTATCAGGGCCGGATCTGACGTAAATGAGACCCTGATGGGCCGGGCCATGTGTGTCATAAAATGTATTGCCAGGTAGAATTACTTGATAAACTTGATAAAGGACACAAACACAAAAGATTTTTTTTAACTTTAAATAAAACATTACAAACGTAATGCCCGTGCTTTACCAGACTCTCTCAATCGCACAGGGGAGGGTTGCCTATCTACCGCTCCTTTGCGACTGAGAGAGTCTGGTAAAGCAATGTAGCAGCAGAACTGGGAAAGGAAGCAGGAAACAGCCAGGGCCTTGTGGGCCGTATTGCAGCCGTCTGAGGGCCTGATGCAGGCCTTGGGCTGCCTGTTTGACACCCCTGCTCTAGCTCACACATTCTTTTTGTCTTCGCTCAGGAAGGAGGGCTCCAGAGCAAACTAATTCATGCAGCAGCCAAGTCTCTTGCTTGCTCACAACTTTAATGCCTGGAGCTCACCAAGAAGAATTCTTGCACACAAGCCTCCGCAGCTTAGAGGGAACATTGCCCACCAGCCAATCTACCTTTATCCTTCCCTGTATTCAGTTTTCCCTCCTTCCCTACCCCTGGAAGTCTCTGCCTGGGAAAACTATGGCCCCGCTGTGGGGTGCCCGCTAAGCCAGTCCCAGTTACACAGGGAGGAACCTGCTAGATTTGGGAGGAGCTCCTCAGTCCCCTCCCTATCACCTTCCCCAAAGTATTTCCTCCTTGTTGTAAGGGCTGTCTTTCGGCTCTGCTCCTGCAGAGTGCAGGGGGGTTGGTCTAGATGACCTTTAAGGTCCCTTCCAACTCTAACATTCTATGATTCCCGGCAGCCTCCATTTCCTCATCTTTTCCTGCTTCATCCTCTTCTTCCCACCCACCATCCCATCTACCTTTTCACTGTTCCCCCTCCTTGATTTCAGATCTTTCTACAACCCCCCGGGGCATCTGTCGGGTTTTTGGAAAGATCCGCCTAGTCCGTTCTCTGCTCCCGTCTCCAGATCCGAGTCTCCTCAGATTTGGCAGGCCTGAGAATTAGACACATCGATATGTGATGTGGAGATAGCTGAGAGAGAGAGAGAGAGAGAACTTTTTATCCTCGTACTATAACACTGGTATATCGCCTCGTAAAGTGAAGGGACGGTAGACTCAGGACAAAGGAATCATATTGTGATGAATCACATGCGAGGAATTCATCTCTCTAAGACTGACGGCCATTCGCCCAGATGGCTTAGAGTCGTAGGCAGAACAAATGCGGTCAGCCATGACGGACAGCGACATGAAAGCGCCCGTTAGTGAGTGGCAAGGGCAAGCAAAGACTCATGCGCTGCGTGTGGACCTTTCAGAGGCACGGTGGAAAAGAGGAGAGGGCTGTTCTCTCTACAAAGGAGGAGGAGGAGGCGATTGGGTTTATACCCCGCCCTTCACTACCCAAAGGAGTCTCAGAGCGGCTTACAAACGCCTTCCCCTCCCCACAACGGACACCCTGTGAGGCAGGCGGGGCTGAGAGAGCTCTGAGAGAAACTGCTCTTTTTTCAAGAACAACTGTGCCAGAACTATGGCTTGCCCAAGGTCATCCAGCAGCTGCGAGTGGAGGAGTTGGTTTTTATACCCCCTTTTCCTTACCCGAAGGAGTCTCAAAGCGCCTTCCCTTCCTCTCCCCACAACAGGTGCCTTGTGAGGCAGGTGGGGCTGAGAGGGCCCTGAGAGAGCTGGCACTAGCCCAAGGTCACCCAGCAGGCTTTGTGTGGAGGGAGGGAGGAGAGGGGAATCCAACCCGCTTCTCCAGATTAGAGTCCACCGCTCTTAACCACCGCACCCCGCGGGCTGGTCTTGGATCTGCATTTTGGTGATTACGAGGACTTCAAAATACTTTAGAGCCTTTTGTCGGGACTGATTTAGTGGAGTTTCGGACCCATGTATGTTTCTCTTTTAAAGTTCAGTGTCCGTCCGTCCCCCCTTTATTGTTATATATGTTCTGTGTTTAAAAAACTGTCAGCATCTCTGCCAAATACTGCAAAACTCCCCCCCCACACACACACACACAAACAAGAAAGCCGCCACAGGGACTGGGCTCAGCAGTTAGACGGAGCTCCGGGTGCTTTCTCAGTTACGCTTTCGTTGAAAAGAGCAGGTTCGCACTTGCTGACGGAGGAGGCCGGGCTGACTGGCACAGGAAGCGCTTTCCGCCCATGCCCGCCTCCTCCTCCTCTGGGCTGGCGCTTCTCAGGCACCTCTTGCCGCTCGCGTCCTGCCGCCCGGCCTCTGGAACAGTCTCGAATTCTTCACCTGAACCCGAACCGGCCAAAGGAGAAATTGTGAGCAGACTTTGGGCGGGCTCGAAACCATTTCTCGGGCAGCCACGTTCTGCCCATCGAAGCCGCCCCTTTCAGCTGCAGCAACTCCGCCGCCCACCCGCCCCTTCCCAGGCAGATGGTTGATACTGATGGAGAACGTGTCCTTGATTTCACGATGCGTTGACTGTTCGTGCCATGCAACAGTAGAATGCAGAAAAGGGATTTCGAAACCGGCACTCTGTGGCCTCCATGGAACCCTGAGGCATCGTGGGAGGGTTTGGGGAAGGGCTCTCGGGGAAGGCCGCCTACCTGCCGGCCAGAGGTCATGTGCCCACGGGAACTGGTTCTTCTTCGAGCTCCAGCTGTGAGCAACGAAAGCACAGCACCTTGCGTCATGACGCAGCAGGGGCGGGCCAGGAGAAACGCTCTCGCCTGCCTCTCCCCAAGAGTGCCATGTCTGCGTGGGGAATATCTCAGCCTGCCCTTAAAAACTCGATGCGTGTGAATCCTGGGGTTCTTTTTTCAATCGCCTTCTGCTCATTCCTCAACAACTTAAATTAAATCAAATTCAACTGTTTGGAGGTATTTCTGCTTGTCACAGACGAGGCACTGCACGAGTCGTAGAAATGTCCTTGCGTTGCTGCGCAAGATGTGCCTGTTTACGTGTTTGTTCCGTCGGGTTTTTGTCATCGGGGAGTCATTTCTACCACCCCCACCCCCCAAGGAGGTATCAGTGGTGCAGTCTGGAGCAGTGTTCCCTCTAAGCTGAGCTAGTGTGAGCTAGCGCACAGTTTTTTAGCCTCTGGCTCATACATTTTTGTCTCTGCTCAGGAAGAATGGCTCCTGAGCAAATTAATTTCTGCAAGAGCCAAATCGCTCGCTCACAACTTTAATGCCAGGAGTCTTCCAGGGTTTCGGAGGGTAGGATTGTCGCTCTGCAGTGGAACAGGCTGATTTCGGACCAATGAGAATTTGGGGTGTGTGTGTAAGCTTAACATGGAGCTGCGGTGGCTCAAGTGGTTAAGACACTGAACCGCGGGCTGGAAGGTCGGTAGTTCAGCAGTTCGAGACCCGAGTGCCATGTGACGGAGTGAGCTCCCATCTCTGTCCCCAGCTCCTGCCAACCTAGCAGTTTGAAAGCAAGAAACTGCAAGTAGATAAATAGGTACCACTTCGGTGGGAAGGTAACACCGTGCGCCTTGGCGTTTAGTCATGCCGGCCACATGACCACGGAGAAGTCTTCAGACAGCGCTGGCTCTTTGGCTTGGAAACGGAGATGAGCACCGCGACTCTAGAGTCGGATTCGACTGGCTTTCGAGCGAGGGAAACCTTTACCCTTTGCCTTTTAAGCTTAACATAAGAACACAGGAGAACGTAAGAGAAGCTGTGCCGGATCAGTCGGCGCTCTCTGCATCAGATACATCCGTCATAGCCTGGAAGGGGAGAGAAAACACTCCCATAATAACACCCACAAATGGATCGAGCGACATGTCATGCCTCCCTCTGAGCCAAAGAGGCTGAGGCTCTCCCGGAACGTAACGTGGAGCTCCATTGCGCTAGAAGAGTCCTCAAAGCAGTAGCACGTTTTCCTTGTACTGACTTCATGGTTATTGGGTGGGTCTGATCTTTTCCCGTACGGGGCACTTGATGTTGCTATGAGGTTCTGCCGTAGCTGTTTGGCTTCACGGAGCACTCGAAGAGTCCCGGCCGTGCCTAATCTCTCTCCTAGCTTTCACCCGGGAACCAGCCCGGGATGGAGGGAGAGGAAGGCAGGGCTGTCTCTTGGGGCTGGCGACGTGTCCCCATGCAGAGCGCTTGAGGGAAAGCTCTGTGGATCTTGGGGGGGGATGAGGGCACGGAAGGTGGGCCGTGGCTTCCCACCTGGGATGCTGGACCCCGACCATGGAGAGGCCCAGTTGGCACCTCTCCCTGTCCAGGGAAGAAACGGCTGTTCCCAGGGAGGCAGATGAGTCCCAGCTTTGCACAGGTGGCTTTTGGAAGGGAGCGGCTTGAGAAGATTGTCAGAATAAGGCCGTCTTAGTCAATCAAGGAATGTGAGGGGTGGCTTCTGGGACACCCTTCTGTCTGGGGGGGGGAGCAGGTCCCCCGCAGGTCCCCAGAGTGGTCTCGTTCAGAAAGGTGCCTGTTCTCTCTCCTTCGGGGGTGGCAGACAGTTCCCAAATAGTGTCCGTGCCTGCGGCACCCAAGCAGCGAGAGGGAGCGGGTCTGTGGACATCTCCCGTAAAAGTGTGGGGGGGGGGCGTAGAATGAGGTCCGTGTTGCCTTTGATCCTCTCTCACGTTTTTGTCAATTGCTGGTCCTCCTTAGTGCGGAAGACGACCGGAGGCCTGCATTTCCAGCCTAACTCAGGCAAGAAGTGCATTGTACCCCCTAGCTGGGAGCCAGTTTGGTGTCGTGGTTAAGTGCACGGACTCTAATCTGGGAGAACCGGGTTTGATTCCCACTCCTCCACTTGCAGCTGCTGGGTGGCCTTGGGTCAGTCCCAAGCTCTGGCACAGCTGCTCTTGAAAAAGGGCAGTTTCTGTCAGAGCTCTCTCAGCCCTGCCGACCTCACACTGGGTGTCTGTTGTGGGGAGGGGAAGGGAAAGGAGTTTGTAAGCCGCTCTGAGACTCCTCTGGGTAGTGGAGGGATATAAATCCAATCTCTTCCTCTTCTTCTACCTCACAGGGGTGTCTGTTGTGGGGAGGGGGATTGAAAGGAGTTTGTAAGCCGCTCTGAGACTCCTCTGGGTAGTGGAGGGATATAAATCCAATCTCTTCCTCTTCTTCTACCTCACAGGGGTGTCTGTTGTGGGGAGGGGGAGGGAAAGGAGTTTGTAAGCCGCTCTGAGACTCCTCTGGGTAGTGGAGGGATATAAATCCAATCTCTTCCTCTTCTTCTACCTCACAGGGGTGTCTGTTGTGGGGAGGGGAAGGGAAAGGAGTTTGTAAGCCGCTCTGAGACTCCTCTGGGTAGTGGAGGGATATAAATCCAATCTCTTCCTCTTCTTCTACCTCACAGGGTGCCTGTTGTGGGGAGGGGAAGGGAAAGGAGTTTGTAAGCCGCTCTGAGACTCCTCTGGGTAGTGGAGGGATATAAATCCAATCTCTTCCTCTTCTTCTACCTCACAGGGGTGTCTGTTGTGGGGAGGGGAAGGGAAAGGAGTTTGTAAGCCGCTCTGAGACTCCTCTGGGTAGTGGAGGGATATAAATCCAATCTCTTCCTCTTCTTCTACCTCACAGGGTGTCTGTTGTGGGGAGGGGAAGGGAAAGGAGTTTGTAAGCCGCTCTGAGACTCCTCTGGGTAGTGGAGGGATATAAATCCAATCTCTTCCTCTTCTTCTACCTCACAGGGGTGTCTGTTGTGGGGAGGGGAAGGGAAAGGAGTTTGTAAGCCGCTCTGAGACTCCTCTGGGTAGTGGAGGGATATAAATCCAATCTCTTCCTCTTCTTCTACCTTACAGGGGTGTCTGTTGTGGGGAGGGGGAGGGAAAGGGAAAGGAGTTTGTAAGCCGCTCTGAGACTCCCTTGGGTAGTGAAGGGCGGGGTAGAAATCCAATCTCTTCTTCTCACGCCTGAAAAGACCCTGAAGAAGGGCCATGCAGAGCTGTAGTGAATACTCCTTGTAGATCCGTTCAGATCCGCGGGACCCCAGGGCAAAGGCCGTGACCATCTCGAAGGGCCCCCGTAGGACATGGAACAGGTTTCCCACCGTAGGCCCAGACGGATACGTTGTGGGGGAGGGCGGAGACAGAAAACCCCTTTGGAGACGGAAGGCAACCGTCAGGTCAGGGAGCTCTTCACTTATCCTGTAGGACTCCGGCCTCTCTGCAGAGTCGCAGACACGTCAGCCGTTGGCGCACAAGGGGGACGTAGACGGCACTGCGGAAGAGGGCGCCCTAGCACCTGCTGCCCGTGTTGTGAGTCTGGCTGGTAGCCCCCGTGGCGTCCTGGCCTGTGGACCGGCTGCTCTCCCGCCAGGCCGGCGTGGGTCAGGTCTGCTCCAGGACAGGTCGAGAGGCAAACCTCCCAGGCGGCAGCTGCCCCACACACTTAGGCCTGCGGCAGGCGAACCCCCCGGCTGCAGTTGGGCGTCTCGGCGTTGTTGTGAGGCTGGGTCGTGCGGGCGGACCACGCAAGAGCACGGTGCAATACTAATCCATCTTTCCACCTGTTAAACCATGCGCTTTCTCCCTGATTCCTTGCCAGGGCCGGCTTCTGTAAAGAAGTCAGGGAAGCTGGATTTCTGCAGCGCCCTCTCCTCCCACACCACCTCCCCGAGAATGGCTTTCACCCACCACCCGCTGCCTGTCCTAGCAGGAGTCAGACCAGGTGAGAACAAAGCCATTTTCTTAGGGGGGGCCAGGGAGGGATCGGTGGGCGAAGGCGGGGAGGCAGGGGACGGGCGGCGCTCTCCCCCCCCTCCCCGGGGGGGCGCGTCAGAGGCTCAGGGTTCTGGCAAGAAGGGTCTCCGGCCGCGCGCTCGTCTCTCTCTGTCTCCGCCACCCCTCTCCTGTCCTCCCATTCTGTCGCTTTCTCCTTCCTCCGCCGAGGGCCGCGTAACGTAGGGATTGCAGGATGCATCTGGGAGGGGGCTGATCCTTGCGATGGCATGCCTTGCCCTCCTTCGTGCCCCGCTGAGAGGCAGATTAACCCCGAGCGTCACTGAGTCAGAGCTGAACAACACTGGCCTAGATGAAGGGGAGGGGCCGGGGCTCAGGGGCAGAGCCTCTGCTCGGCCTGCAGAAGGCCCCAGGTTCAGTCCCCGGCAGCATCTCCAGTTAAAAAGGACCAGGCAGCAGGGGATGGGAAAGACCCTGACCTGAGACCCTGGAGAGCTGCAAAGAGGGGCTGTGGCTCAGTGGAAGGGCCTCTTGCTTGGCATTCAGAAGGTCCCAGGTTCAGTCCCCAGCATCTCCACTTAAAAAGGACCAGGCAGGAGGTGATGGGAAAAACCTCCACCTGAGACCCTGGAGAGCTGTCAAGAGGGGCCGTGGCTCAGTGGCAGAGCCTCTGCTTGGCATGCAGGAGGTCCCAGGTTCAGTCCCCGGCAGCATCTCCAGTTAAAAAGTAGCAGGCAGGAGGTGATGGGAAAGACCTCTGCCTGAGTCCCTGGAGAGCAGTCAAGAGGGGCTGTGGCTCAGTGGCAGAGCATCTGACTGGCATGCAGAAGGTCCCAGGTTCAATCCCCGGCATCTCCAGTTAAAAGGGACCAGGCAGGAGGTGATGGGGAAGACCTTGACCCGAGACCCTGGCTCAGTGGTAGAGTCTATGCTTGGCACGCAGAAGGTCCCAGGTTCAATCCGTGGCAGCATCTTCAGTCAGAAGGACCAGGCCGTACGTGATGGGAAAGGCCTCCGCCTGAGACCCTGGAGAGCTGCTGCAAGACTGAATAGAGAATACTGACCTTGATGGCTTCATGTGTCCACTCATACACGGTCGAGTTGATTGAAAGGGGCCGTGGCTCCGTGTCAGAGCCTCTGCTTGGCGTGCAGGAGGTCCCAGGTTCGATCCCCGGCATCTCCAGTTAAAAGGGACCAGGCAGGAGGGGATGGGGAAGACCTGAGACCCTGGAGAGCTGCTGCCAGTCTAGGTCGACATTGTTGACCTTGATGGACTGGGTGTGTGTGTGTGGGGGGGGGTCCTGATTCAGTAGAAGGCAGCTTCACGTTCATTTCACGTGGACCAGGAGGTCTGGTTCTGCACCGTGCTGCTCCACATGAGCATTCTGTAGAAATGGAGAAGAGTGAAAGCAAACTAGGTTTAAGAATCTAATAAAAGTCCTTGAAGAAGATATTTTTGAAAGCGTCCGTCCGCCCCCCCCCCGATATGCACTGGGATATCTAAACATATGAAGACCTATCAGAGGTGAATGCAACTTGGATAGCCAGTCAGGGTCCCCTGTCCTGGTCTGTATGTCACATCCCACCAACTTGCTTCCCTTGCATAACAAAGCCTGACGCTTGAGTATCAAAGTGCATTTGCGGCAGAATGCAACTCATCCTGCTACCCAGGCAAGTCTCGGCCTCTTGGCTTAAAATGTTATTTTCGGTCTGTTCTGCGGGGGACCCGTTGGTTGCCACCATTGCACATCTCAGAATAACTTGGGCCCTGATGACATGTCGTATCCTCTACAGGTCTGCCCCGCACCCTGCCAAACCAAACGCTTAATTCCCAAGTGAGTGTGTGAGGGGGAGGTGAGACTGCCAAAAATAAAACCAAAGGGGTAGAAACAGATATTGATAATGATATTTATTTGTCCAATGATATTTATTTGTCTAACAGAGAGAGAGAAAGAGGGGAGGTGGGAAGAAAGAATGAAAGAGGTGGAAAGAAAGAGAGAGAAAGAAAGCAAAGCAGATAGATAGGAGGGTACAGGGGAGGGAGGGAGGAAGGGATCAAATGCATGCCTACCCTTCAGTTCCCCAGCTGCCCTGCTGAGGAGCCACACAGTATGTGTGCAAGAGCCCCATGTGGCTGCCCGAGTCACTAGTGTGCCTCACACCTGTGGTAGGGCATCCTGGGTCAGCCCAGATCACTAGCCTTCCCGCTCTCCTTGCTCACAGACATCTGCCCTGATGGCACTGGGCAGCGTGGGCAGCTGGGAGTGTGGGCAGCAGGGCATTCACAAGTGAATGGGAAGTGCATTTGGGGGGAGTCGGTAGCAGTGGGCCCCACCAGAAGCCCCGGCCCCCAGCAACTGCCCCACCTACGAGTCTGCTGATACCAGCCCTGCCCTGGGGACCAGTCCGAGTTGCTCCCCTCTTTGGAGCCAGGAACTAAGCTTCAGCCTGGAGCTCGCCGGGCACGCCTGGTTCAACAGGACCCGGGCAGAACTGTGGAGAGTGTCCTGTGTAGATTTCCCCCTCAGATTATTGGCGGGGACTCAACTCCCAGTTATTCCACTCCCCCCCCAAACAAAAGATTTGTTTAGCCAACAAAAGATTTGTTTCAGCGACGTGTATCAATGCCGAGAACTACTTTGGGGGGGGGGGGGGTTGCGCTGTAATTGTATATGCTGCATTTATCTTATTGTTGTAAGTAACTATTGTGACGGGCGACTGGCATGGCTGTAGCAGAGTGGTCTGTGGGGAGCAGGGACTTAGGTCTGCTTGTATGGCAGTGCATGAGTCAGCCCAGTGCAGGGGTCCCCAACGTCTTTCCTGGTGCCTGCCAAGTGTTTTTAGGAAGTGGGTGGGGGCAGGTAGGGCTTTTGCCCAGCAAGGCTTCTGATTGGCCCTTGGAGATTTGATTGGCTGTGCAGATTTTTTAAAAAACGTTATTTTGGCAGCAGCTGCCACCACAGCACAAACAACCTACGCTGTGTGTCTGAAACTAAGCTGTGGAGATCATTACATGGCTGGCTCTGCCTCCCAGGGCAGCCATTTTGTGGTTTCACTCACCATGCCGTGTCAGAGTTCCAAATGTGCCCGCAGGATCCAAAAGATTGGGGACCCCTGATCTAGTGCATTGCACTAGAGGGAGATTGGGTAGAGGGAGCCGAACTGTTCAGCACAGTGAATTTCAGTAGTGCCTTTAGCAGAACAGTATGGGAAAACAGCAGCAGAGGGCATCTTAAAGGTGTGCTGTCCTGGTACCGCAAACTCTCCCCAAAGGCTGGTTGAGGAAAGGGCCAGCCAGTCATGGTTGGAAGGTTCTTTCCTGACTGCATTTTGGCTGGTGGGGAAGTTTTGCATGAGGCTATAATGCTGGAAAAGATCGAAGGTCAAAGAAGAAGGGGATGGCAAAGGATGAGATGGTTAGACAGTGTCACTGATGCAACGAACAAGAAACTGAGCAAACTTCAGAGGACAGCGGAAGACAGGAGGGCCTGGCGTGATTTAGTCCATGGGGTCGCAAAGAGTCAGACTCGACTGTGCGACTGAACAACAACAGCAACATAGCATAACATTCTCAGGGAGGAGGGGACTGACAGAACTGAAGGCCTCCTTGCAGGAACCGAAGCCATTAACCCTGGGTGTGGGAGGGGTCTGGAATAGATGCCTGCTTGGACCTGCCATCAAGTCACCTTACGTATGAACTCGTAAAGTATTAAGATGGAAGACTGCATCTATTGGTTTCTTGCTCTCTTAGCCTCAGATTCAGTCTCCGCCTGCAGCCATTCCGTGCAGCCGAATATACCCAAATAAAAGCCGAATAATTCTGGCTTTATTCGGGCTCAGCTATACCAGTAGCCGAATCAGATTCTCTAATCTGTATTCGGCTTTTTGGAAAATCAGAAAAATACCAATAAGTTATTTTCCAGATTTTTTGGGGGCTCGGTTTATACCGAAATGCACACCCCTCATTCAGACCCTGGAGGCGTGTCTTGTTTGAAAGGGCAGGAGCACAGGAAGGGAATTGCTGCCACGCATCCAGCTCCCACTCCAAGTAGCCTGCCACGTGGAAGAAAGAAGCCACCCTTTGCATCTGCAGAAGCTGTTTTAAGGGGAAGGAGGTGTAGGGTGTGGGTAAAACACCCATGCTAAGGAAATGCATTGGCCTTAGAAGGGTGGAACGGTGCTTAGAGAGAGGGGGAGGGGCATGAACGGAAGCAAAGGGGGGAGCTCAGGGGCGGAAGCAGCAGCTTGATTCTGACTGGCTGCCTCAGGGACCAACCCAATTGCACCCGGTCAGCCCCGTCTTTGGTCAGAGGTGTGTGATGTCACCTGCAAGGCAAGCGCATGCTCAGGGGACTTAGAAATGAGGCCACTGTTTGGGTTTCCAAAAGCTATCAGGAGGCCAGCAGGTTCCGTGACTCCTGGGCACAGAAGTCTGTTTCCAAGACCTAGCCGCGGAGCAGGCTCTCCAAAGGCCGTCATTCAGAAGGTGTCTTTTCACCTTGTTCTGAGCCCTCAGGCGTGCTGCTGTGAAAGAAGCAGCGTGTAAATGTTCGGCTTTTCAGGGCAGAGAACAAAAGCCAGGCATGGTTGTATTTATTCTTACATGTTATTTCTAGGTTAAATTTCTTGCTGCACTGTTTATGGAAGTAGATTCAGGTGGGGGAGCCGTGTTGGTCTGAAGCAACGGAACAGATTCTGAGTCCAGTTGGGCACCTTTAGGAACAACGAAGTTTAATTCTGGGGATCAGCTTTTGTGTGCATTTTTGTGCATGCACCTTTAAGACTTTAAGAAAGTGCACCTTTAAGAACAACGAAGTTTAATTCTGGGGATCAGCTTTTGTGTGCATGCACAATCAAATGCATCTTTATTATAAAAAAAGAAAATTATAATACTACATCCTAAAGGGAAGAGAACAGAGGGAGTACACTACCACTAAAATATAAGACAAGATTCACACGTGAAATTACAGTTGTCTATCTCACTCCTGCGGTGGCAATAAGAGCCAAAGAATTCAGACTTCTGCAAAATGGGATTTAGTTACGCTAAGTTCAAGTGTTTTGTAATCCATTTATATTGCGTTTGTTTCTTGCGCTTCTTCTTCTTCCTTGCTTTTAATATCTTGGGTGCTGCTGCTGGCTCCTTTCTCAGACTCTGAAGTTTCCGTTGTACTGCTAGAGTCACTTGAGGCACAGTCAGTGTATCTGAAGGAGTGCGCACACTTATCCCCAGAATTAAACTTTGTGGGTCTTAAAGGTGCCCCCGGAGTCAGACTTTATTGTGTTTATGGAAGTGTTCAGAGCTGTGTGCAGACATCATTAAAAGCCCATGTTTTTAAGCCATAAAATATATGGATAAAGGGGGGTTAAAAGATGGGATCATGAAACTTTGTGTCTGCTTGGCATGGAGAAGGTCCCAGGTTTGGCTCCTGGCGTTGCCAGTTAAGGACCAGGCCACAGGTGATGTGAAAGGCCTGAGGCCATAGAGAGGGAGAGAGGGCTGCCAGTCTGAGTAGACAACACTGACCTTAGGAACAACATAACATAAGAACATAAGAGAAGTCAATGTTGGATCAGACCAATGGCCCATCCAGTCCAACACTCTGTCACCCAGTGGCCAAAATATACCAGGTGCCATCAGGAGGTCCATCAGTGGGGCCAGGACACTAGAAGCCCTCCCACTGCTGCCCCCTCCAGCACCAAGAATAGAGTGCATCACCTGCCCCAGACTGAGAGTTCCCCTCTATACCCTGTGGCTAATAGCCACGGATGGACTTCTGCTCCATATGTTTATCTAATTCCCTCTTGAAGCTGTCCTTGCTTGTAGCTGCCACCACCTCCTGTGGCAGTGAATTCCATGTGTTAATTACTCTTTGGGTGAAGAAGTACCAAGGGCCTGATCTAGTGTAAGGCAAGGAGAAGGATCCGTGGCTTAGAGGCAGAGCCTCTGCTTGGCATGCGGAAAGTCCCAGGTTCAGCCCCTGGTGTCTCCAGTTAAAAGGGTCAGGGGGTGATGAAGGCCCACCGAACTAGGACCCTGGAGAGCGGCTGCCCGTCTGAGTAGACGATACTGACTTCTGTGATGGATTGATGGTCTGTCTTAGTGGAAGGCGCCTTCACGACGCCAAGCCTTGTCTAGAAATTGAGCACCTGTTCATTTTTTTTAAGGAATAAAAAAGCTAAGTGTGCATTAGACTTCTGTGAGCTACTTTGGCAGCCGATTTTTGGAGGCAAAGGGACAGCAAGGCAGAAGACACAAAGAATACCAGAAGGGATGCTTCAGGTGCAGGAAGGGCAGTCAGAGAACAGATTCGTAGAATCCTAGAATTGGAAGGGACCTCCAGGGTCATCTAGTCAACCCCCTGCACAAGGCAGGAAATTCACAAATACCCCACACATCCCCAGTGACCCCTGTTCCATGCCCAGAAGATGGCAAAAAAACCCTCCAGGATCCTTGGCCAAACTGGCCTGGATAAAAATGGCTTCCTGGCCCCAACGTGGCGATCAGCATTTCCTCCTGGGGGGTGTCAGAAAGGGCCACGAGAACTAAGCACTGAGGCAGCCCTTCCTGCCCTCCCTTCTCGTGATCTGCCCCAGTTCACAGGTCAGCATTGCTGTCAGATGGGGCCATCGAGCCTCTGCTTGAAGACCTCCCAGGAAGGAGAGAGCCCACCACCTCCCAAGGAAGCCTGTTCCACTGAGGAACTGCTCTAACTGTCAGGAAGTTCTTCCTCATGTTTAGCCGAAAACTCTTCTGATTTAATTTCAACCCATTGGTCCTGGTCCGACCTTCTGGGGCAACAGAAAACAACTCTGCACCATCCTCTATCTGACCGCCCTTCAAGTACTTGAAGATGGTGATCATATCTCCTCTCCAGGCAAAACATACCCAGCTCCTGCAACCTTTTTTCATAGGACAGTCTCCAGACCCTCACCCTCTTTGTTGCTCTCCTCTGGACAGGTTCCAGCTTGTCTATATCCTCCTTCAGTTGTGGGGCCTGATACTGAATGCAGCACTCTAGGTGAGGTCTAACCAGAGCAGAGTAAAGCGATACCATCACTTTGCATGACCTGGACCCTATACATTTCTTGTTCCTGGGTCTGCCCTGTTCAAATAAACTATAAATGGAGGCGCCTCCTTTTTACAATAAAGGGGCCACGTGGATTTGGGAGAGCAGCCCCCTCCCCCTTCTGACCTCCGCAGGCGCCATCCACCAAGGAACTGGGGTCTCCTGCATGCTTTTTGACCCTTCCCCATCCCCCCTTTGCACGGGGAGCCAGCAAGCTCGGCTGCTTCTGTCACTTCTAGGGAGGAGGGCCAGGGCAGTGCTGTGTTTGTGGGGTCGGACTGGGGCCTGCGAGTCCTGGGGTCAGATTCCTACTCAGCCAGGAAGCCCGTTTTCTCTTAGCCTCGCCTACCTCACAGGGTTGTTTGGAAGACCACATTGGGGGGGGGAGCCATTTTTGGAGAAAGAGCAAAATAAAAATGTATCGCTAGAGGGATGTAGAGCCCGGGGCTTTTCCTTTTCTTTTTTTAAAGTTGAAGATGAGCAAGTATTCCGAACTGGTGTCCTGAACTATTCTTGGTGCGTATTCTGACCTCGTGCCGCTTAGCGAGCGTGCACATCTCTGTGGCTTGCTGTGGCTCCTAGGTGAGCAACAGAGTTCTGTACCAGTTGCAGCTTCCAAACTCTTTCCTGTCGGTTCAGATCAGAAGCTAGCAAAGCACGGCTGGGTGAGGTTCCATGCGGAGCTGCCAACACCCTGCATTCATGGCCTGCCCTGATCTTTGAATAATCCACCAGAGTCCAGGATCCTACCTAGACCCTGAGGCCCATGGGGCAGGCACTGGAAAACCAGCTGTCGTGGGGAGGGAGCGTGGCTCAGTGGTAGAGCAACTGCTTGGCATGCAGAAGGTCCCAGGTTCAATCCCCGGCACCTCCTGTTAAGGATCAAGGGGTAGGTGATGTGAAAGACCTCCGCCTGGGACCCTGGAGAGCCTCTGCCAGTCTGAGTAGACAAGGCAGACGCTGATGGACCGAGGGTCCGATTCAGTATAAGGCAGCTTGAGGAAAACCTTGAGTAACAACATCTCTGTCTAGCTGGTGTTCAGTTCCAGTTTTCTTTCATCCAGCCCGTAATACTGTCCAGGCACTGCTGAAGAAACTTTCTACCTCTATTAGGAGAAGGAGGGGGACGGTGGGGTGCAGTCAGCATAACCTGGACCAAAGTGGTGGACAATTTCTCCCTGGGGGTTGTGTGCAGAAGTTAGAAAAGGACCCAGGGGTAGCATGGTCCTTGCCGGGTCACTCCGCCAAACCACAGCAATGCATTGCCCCCTTTTCCTCAAATTATTCCAAATGGCTTGAGCTATAATCGTAGAATCATAGAGTTGGAAGGGACCTCCAGGGTCATCTAGACCAACCCCCTGCACAATGCAGGAAATTCACAAATACCTCCCCCCTCCACACACACACACACAGTGACCCCTGCTCCATGCCCAGAAGATGACAAAAACCCTCCAGGATCCCCGGGGCCAAGCTGGCCTGGAGAAAAATGGCTTCCTGACCCCAAAGTGGCGATCAGCATTTCCCTGGGCATGTAAGAAAGGGCCACGAGAACTAAACACTGAGGCAGCCCTTCCTGCCCTCCCTTCTCATGATTTGCCCAAGTTCACAGAATCAGCATTGCTGTCAGATGGCCGTCTGGCCTCTGTTTCAAAACCTCCAGAGAAAAGCTGACCACCTCCTGAGGAAGCCCGTTCCACAGAGGAACCGCTCTAACTGTCAGGAAGTTCTTCCTAATGTTTAGCCGAAATCTCTTCTGATTTAATTTCGACCCATTGGTTCTGGTCCAACCTTCTGGGGCAACAGAAAACTCCACACCATCCTCTATAGAACAGCCCTTCAAGTACTTGAAGATGGTGATCATATCACCTCTCAGTCATCTCGTCTCCAGGCTAAACATACCCAGCTCCTTCAACCTTTCCTCATAGGACTTGGTCTCTAGACCCCTCACCATCTTCTTTGCCCTCTTCTGGACGCGTTCCAGCTTGTCTATATCCTTCTTGAATTGTGGTACCCAATACTGAACACAATACTCTAGGTGAGGTTTACCAGAGGAGAGTAAAGCAATACCATCACTTCACATGATCTGGACACTATACTTCTGTTGATACAGCCCAAAATCGCACTTGCCTTTTTAGCTACCACATCACACCACTGACTCATGCTCAGTGTATGGTCTACTAAGACCCCTAGATCCTTTTTGCACATACTACTGCCAAGACAAGTCTCCCCCATTCGATAATTATGCATTCGAGTTTTCCTACCTAAATGCAGAACTTTATCCCCGTTAAAATTCATTTGATTTGTTTTAGCCCAGTTTTCCAACTTGTCAAGGTCATCCTGTATCCTGACTCTTTCTTCGATGGTATTTGCTACCCCTCCCGATTTAGTGTCATCTGCAAATTTAATAAGCATTCCCTGTATTCCTTCATTCAAATCATTGATAAAGATGTTGAACAAAAAAGGTCCCAGAACAGATCCCTGAGGCACTCGTCACTCCTCTCCAAGAGGTTGAGGAACCATTCGCAAGCACTCTTTGGGTGTGATCTGTCAACCAGTTACAGATCCGCCTAACAGTCATAAGATTCAAACCACATTTTACCAACTTGTCAACAAGAATATTGCGTGGAATCTTATCAAAAGCCTTACTGAAACTGATAAACCAAGTCCACAGCATTCCCCTGATCCAGCAAGGTAATAACTTTTTCAAAAAAAGAGATAAGGTTAGTTTGACATGACTCTTTCTTGAGAAACCCAAGCTGGCTCTTAGTGATCACAGCTATTCTTTCTGAATGCTCAAGGACTGACTGATGATTTGTTCTAAAACTTTCCCAGGTATAGATGTCAAGCTGACAGGTTGGTAGTTACCCAGATCCTCCTTTTTTCCCTTCTTGAAGACGGGGACAACATTTGCCCACTTCCAGTCTTCTGGCACCTTACTTGTTCTCCAAGAATTATCAAAAATAATGGACAGAGGCTCAGAAATAACATCCACAAGTTCTTTTAGTACCCTTGGATGCAGCTCATCTGGCCCTGAGTTTCATTTAAAGAAACTAGGTGTTTATGTACTACTCCTAGGCTGCAACTCCTATCCCTCATCATGTGTTCTGCTTTTGACATGTCGAGTACCATTTCCTTTGCAGGAGGAGACTGAGGAAAAGTAGGAATTGAGCAATTCTGCCCTCTCTTCATCACCTGTTACAATTTCACTTTCCTGTCCCTGCAATGGGCCTACCATGTCCTTCCTTTTTTTTCTTACTTTGAACATAAGAAAAGAACTCTGTTTTGTTGTTTTTAGCATCTCTCGCTAGCCTAAGCTCATACCGAGCTTTATTTTTCCTAACTCTCTCTCTACAAGCACTGGTTATTTGTTGATATTCATCCTTGGTTGTAAGGCCCTCCTTCCATTCCCTAAACGAGTCTTTTTTTATTTCTCAAGTCTTTAGAAAGCTGTTGATGGAGCCACCTTGGATTCTTTAGGCTCCTCCCATTTCCCCTTCTCACAGGAATCGTTTTGTGATTGTGCCCTCAATATTCCACTTTTAAGAAACTCCCATCCCCCTTGAACTCCCTTCTCCTTAAGGATTTCTGACCATGGGATTCTACCCAGCATAACTTTAAGTTTGTCAAAATTTGCTTTCCTGCAGTCCAACCTATATGTCTGACTACATGCAGCTTTTACCTCCCCCAAGACTGTAAATTCCAAACTTAGATGGTCACTACTACTCAGGGTGCCCGCTACTTTCACCTCATCAAACCAATTCTTCCCTGTTGGTGACAATCAAGTCCAAGATAGCAGATCTCCTCGTTTCCCTCCCCACTTTCCGGAAAATGGAGTTGTCAGCAAGACAAGTCAAGAATTTATTTGATCTTTTGTTTTTAGCAGAGTTGGACTTCCAACAGATACGCGGGTTATTGAAATCTCCCATCACCACCGTGTCCCATCTCTTTGGCTGCTATCACATGCTCCTTTAGATCCGACATAGGTGTGAATGCCTGACAGATCTAAGGGGAGCGATCAGACAGCAACAGCTGGGAAGCGTCCCACAGTCGTCAGCAACCCGTGCTGCTGTACCACAGAAGCATAGTTAAAAGACACGGGGGAAAGTCCGGTGTTGTCCGGATAAGGCAGGCCACTGGCGGACTTTCACCTGTCTGATCACTCAGACACGCTCTCATGCTGTTGGGATGGTCTGATCAGACCATCCTGACTCTGTGCTGTGTCCCCCCCCCTTCCAGTCTGCCCATCATCGTATACTCCATAGGGGGCCCTCAGTGCGGAGGTGCAATTCCTCAATTGCTCGTTTATGCACAAAGGAAACAAATGGCAAAAAAAACCACGACTCTCCTACAGTTGTGTCTGATCACACAGAGACAGGCTGCACCCACAGCTTCAAAGGGCTGTGTGATCTCACAACTGCATGTCAAATTCCTCTGGAGGAGATAGCCTCTCTTCCTCTGCGCTTCAACTGGCATTTGTGACCGCAGCCTTTGAGAACTTTGTAATCTGTTCTAGGAGTGTCTCATCCAAGTCCTCTACCTGGCTTGGTGGTCTCTAGCAGACCCCCACCATAATATCACTATTATTTCTTACTCCTTTTATTTTTACCCAGAGACCCTCAACTGGACTTCCATGCTCAGATTCACATATTTCCTCACAAGTAGATACCTCCTTTACGTATCATGCGACTCCTCCGCCCTTCCTTATTTGTCTGTCCCTTTTAAACGAGTTGTGCCCCTCAGTCCTAATATTCCAATTGTGAGTGTCGTCCCAGCAAGTTTCCATGATGCCTATTAGGCCATCATCCCCCTTCCTGTATTTAGGACTTCCAGTTCCTCCTGCTTGTTTCCCGTACTCTGAGCATTAGTGTAGAGACATCGGAATCCATGTTTTATGCGCCCTGAGGTTTTCGTTTCTGTACTTACCTGCGAGTTAATGATCCCTTGCATACATGCCGCTCCTCGCAAAACTTTAGCCTTATCTCCAGTTACTGGCATCCTCCCTCCCTTTCTCTTGAGAAACAGATCTTGCAGGAAGATAGTTTCAGAGAGTAGCCATGCTGGTTTGCAGAAGAACAGTTCAAGTCCTGGAGCACCTTAGAGATCCGACATAGGCGCGACACGGGGGGAGTCAAGGCTCCCTCTCCAAAGCTCACACTCTGGAAATCTTGTTGGTCTCCAAGGTGCTCCTAGACTCGGATCTAGCAGATCATTTAGAATAGGGGTGTCAAATATGCGGCCCGGGGGGCGGATGAGGCCCCCGGAGGGCTTCCACCAGGCCTGCAGTGGAAATTGCCCATCTTCTGCTTCCAGTTCTGTTGCTGCGGCTGCATCCTAGCTTGCTTCACCAGACTCTCTCAATCGCTCAGCCTTTTCATGTTTTAACCTGGGTCCTAGACTCAGAACTCTGAGCGTGAGATTTCTGTGGCGAATGTCAGCAAATCAAAAGTAGGTTTGCAGCTTACAGAGCTAATCTTTTAAGCATGTTCTTATTTTAAGTTAAAAAAAATCTTTGTGTTTGTGTCCTTTATAAAGTTTATCTCCCCACTACCTGGCATTACATTTTATGACACACGCGTGGCCCGGCCCCACAAGTTCTCGTTGATATCAGATCCTACCCTCATAACCCCTGATTTAGAGTAATGAATGCAAATTTTGTTCCAGATCTCTAGAGGTTTTCCACGTCTTGTTTGACCTCCAGTAACAGCAACTTGGGAACTGGTCTATAGATCTAAATCTGTATTCTCTAAAACCAAACTTGCCCCCCACAATAAAAACCGGGCTGGACGTTTCCAGTGATGACCGTGCTGTTACAGTGCCTTGTCAGAAGACAGCATATTTCTTATAGGACCAACAAAGTTTAATGCTGGGGATAAGCCTCCCTGTGCATGCATACGTCTTCAAATATGTTGAAACACATGTCACCAGTCGTGACATACAGGTATTACATAGTGGTTGATGACTGCTGTTTCAGTGTATTTGAAGAAGTGAGCATGCAAAGGGAAGCTTACCCGCAGAATTAAGCTTTGGCTGCGGTCACACACACTAAATAATACCCTTTCAATCCACTTTCAGTGCACTTTCCAACTGGATTCTTACTGTGTGAACTGGCAAAGTCCAGTTGGAAAGTGGACTGAAAGTGGATTATTTAGTGTGTGTGAACACAGCCTTTGTGGATCTCAAAGGTGCCCGACCGGACTCAAACTTTGTTCCGTTGCTTCAGACCAACATGGCTACCCCACCTGAATTCGTTTCTTATACGGTTACCCATTCTGTTAAAACGGTGTTGTCTTAGCATCTTGTTGGAGCGCCGCAATACTCTCCCTCGTGGGGCAGATTATAGCTGGGGTTTTTCATCCACGGAATGGCAGTTTTAAGCAACGTCTAGGCAGATTTCTCCAATTAGACACCCTGTGAGTAGTCAGGTTTCTTCCTTACTCCCTGTTTCACCATCTGCCCTAGGGGGGGTGTCAGCTCTACAGGGGAGTCAGTCCCCGGCTCAGAACAGCAGTTTCTGGGTGCTGCCTCCCCCCACACACACTTACTAGTACTTCCCAGTGAGGGGAACACATTATTTCATTCATTTCATTTCATCTATTAGGCTTATAGCTCTCTCTCCCCTGTGACCACGCTCCGAGCGTGTAATGACAACCAATAAAAACATTCAGCCGTCCAAAACAAGTATATAAATTCAATAAATACAGAGCAACAGGGGTCATTTCGTAGAAAAAGAGGTGCAGGAGCTCATTAGCATACCTCATTAGCATAACTTATTTGCATATGCCACACCCCCTGACATCTCCCTTCCCTTTGCCTCCAAGCGGGTGAAGGAAAAGAAGGAGGGAAGGATCTCAGTCGCCTCTGCCTGACTGAGGGACCAGCGCTCCAGCCCCTCTGACAGGCAGAAGCATCTGGTTCCATTCCTTTCCCCCTCTCCCTTCCCTTCGCCTCCAACTTGCAGGGCCTTGCCTGCCTCGGCGGGCAGACCAGGGAAGGCTGGTGGGGGGGCTCTCCAGGCCTTCCCCAGCTCACCCCCACCAACTTACCCTGCTTTCTGGCTGTTGGCAGCAGTGGCAGCTAGCAGAGACAGCACATGTTGCTTCCCGCTCCTCCTGGCCCAGCTGAGGGCTGCTGGAGGGCGGGGCTTGCCGCCGCATGCGCCCACTCCTGGGCTTGTTACTGCCAGAATGCCGTCCCAGCTCGTTCCAGCTGGAAATGACCCCTGCAAAGCAATGATGCAATTAAAAGATAGCATACAGTCTCAGAGGGGAGTAATGTATACACTGTCTACTCAGAAGGAAAGGGGAGAGGAAGGGAAGAACGAAGAGCAAAGAGAAGGGAGGAGGCCAGTCCATGATGGTACCCGTCGCTGCCCTCAGCTATAAGCCCAGTGGAACAACTCTGTTTTACAAGCCCTGCAGAACTGTATCAAGTCCCACAGGGCCCAGATCTCAACCAGAATAGTGTTCCACCAGGCAGGAGCCCGGGCTGAGAAGGGTCTGGCTGAGGACAGTTAAAGGATGTTCTTCCAGCTTTGGATCACCAGCAGGTTTTGATCATATGAGCATAGTACTCTGGGGGTGGGGTGTACCAGGAGAGGCCGTCCCGAAGGTATGCTGGTCCCAGACAGTTCAGGGCCTTAAAGGTCAGTGCCGAAACCTTGAACCTGATCCGGCCCACAATCTGGAGCCAGTGCAGGGAGCGAGGATCACCCTGTTATGCAATGATGCAATTCCGGCCTTGTGGAGGAAAAGCAAGGGCATTTATTCATTAGTTATGCAAGACACTGAGCTGCAGACCGGAAGGTTGGTAGTTCAGCAGTTCGAGACCTGAGAGTGCCATGTGATAGGGTGAGCTCCCATCTCTGGCCCCAGCTCCTGCCAACCTAGCAGTTCGAAAGCAAGAAATTGCAAGTATAGAATCATAAAATGTTAGAGTTGGAAGGGACCTTGCAGGTCATCTAGTCCAACCCCCTGCACTATGCACTAGAGAAATAGATACCACCAGGGCTCTTTTTGTAGTAGGAACTCCTTTGCATATTAGGTGACACACCCCTAATGTAGCCAATCTTCCAAGAGCTTACAGAGCTCTTCTTACAGGGGCTACTATAAGGTCTTAGAGGATTGGCTACATTAGGGGTCTGTCACCTAATATGCAAAGGAGCTCCTGCTACAAAAAGAGCCCTAGGTACCACTTTGGTGGGAAGGTAACAGCCTTCCTTGCACCTCGGTGTTTAGTCATGCCAGCCACACGACCATGGAAATGTCTTCGGACAACGCTGGCTCTTTGGCTTGGAAACAGAGATGAGCACTGCCCCCTAGAGTTGGATTTGACTGGCTTTCGAGCAAGGGAAATCTTTACCTTTATGCAACGTCATCCAAGTGTATAGCATTTTACAGAGTGATACATCTAGAAGAAGTCTCTGCCCCAAGGAGCCTGTAATCTTGAATCAAGTGAAAGAAGGAGAACAGTGGGGAGGGGAGAGGCCAGGGGAACAAGGGAGGGGTGTAAGAAAATGCAATTCCACTTAGGTCGTTTCTGTTTGGGTGGACGGGAGGTTTAGTGGCACTGGTTGGAAGTGGTGCCTACGAGTTTGGCCAAAGAGTAGTGAACAAGATGAGCGATGAGTTACATGCCCAGAAGCAAACGCATCCCTCCTCCCTGTTGTGCATGTGGGTATGTGTGCGCGCATGCATACATAAACACAAACACTCTCAGGCATCCCTAATCCCCATTGTGTGTGTGTGTACACACACACACACACAAATGCACACACTTGTTCTGCGTTTAGCGTCTCAGACCCTTCTAAGAACATAAGAACATAAGAGAAGCCAATGTTGAATCAGGCCAATGGCCCATCTAGTCCAACACTCTGTCACACAGCGGCCAAAATATACCAGGGGCCATCAGGCGGTCCAGCAGTGGGGCCAGGACACCAGAAGCCCCATCCCACTGCTGCCCCCTCTTCTGCGTCAGCCCTTGCAGAAAAGGGCCAGCGTCCCACCTCACATGGGAGGGAGGGTCAAGGTAGTGCTCCCGTTTCCCACAGACCGGGCGAAGTGGTTGTGGTGGTTCTCTGGGGGGCTGAGCAGACACCCAGGGCTGGTGCCGTGGCTGCTGGGGCTGTGTGGATTGGAAACAGCATAGCATGGGGGTTGTTACTGACCTCTTTCTCTGTCCCCCCCCCTTTCTTCCCTTTTCTGTTTCTCTCTGTCTCTGTCCCTCCGACCCGACACTCTCCAGGAAGTCCCCGCGCCACGGCGTCGGCCCTGCACTTCCCGTCAACCTCCATCATCCAACAGTCCAGCCCCTACTTCACCCACCCGACCATCCGCTACCACCACCACCACGGCCAGGACTCGCTGAAGGAGTTTGTGCAGTTTGTGTGCTCGGACGGCTCTGGGCAGGGCTCTGGGCAGGTAAGAGCCTCGCCCCTTAGCCCGTGGGGGGGCCAGCCGCTTCGGCCAGCGTCCCCCCCTGCCGCCGCCCACCAGCCCTCCTTGGCCTGCTCTCCCTCTCTGCCTCCTATCCCTCTCTGTCTCCCTTCCCTCTCTGTCTTCTAGCCTGCCTGCCTGCCTGCCTGCCTGGGGCATGGGGGGAGTCAGTCGCTCGGTAGGCACACAGTTACGTGGCCCTCAGGTAGGGTGGGCAGAACAGGCCCTGTTTAGCGGAGGGCACCGGGGGATCCTTGCCCGCTCTTGGCCTCTGGCTTTGCAGGCTGGCACAGGGCCCATGTCTAAGCTAGGAGAACTGCTCCAAGGACAGCCAGGATTAGTGAGGGGGTGGGGGTGGAGAGAAGGGGGGGGTCAGAAACTGGTTTGCCTCTGGGTTGTCCTTTTGCCTTATGTGGGGTACAGCCACTAAGGATGGGGCAGGGGTCAGTAACCCGGACGGGCTTTTCTCCTGTCCCCCCTATTTCCTTCCCCTTTCCCTGCCCACTGGAATGGTCCTCACAGGAAACACCCTGGCAGCAGAGTTCCCTCTAAGCTGAGTCGGTGTGAGCTAGCTCAGTTTTTTAGTCTCTGGCTCACACATTTTTTGTCTTAGCTCAGGGAGGATGGCTCCAGAGCAAACTAGTTTACACAGCAGCCACATCGTTCGCTCACAACTTTAATGCCAGTAGCTCACCAAGTAGAATTTTTGCTCACAAGACTCCACAGCTTAGAGGGAGCATTGCCTGGCAGGCTTCCAAGTGCTCAGACTTGGGGACTCTGCTGGGCTTTGAGGCACAGGACAGGAGGATCTTGGGGGACTCACCCTGATCCTAGGTCTGTGCAAGCAGTGGGGGTGGGGGCTTCGGGAGAGCAAGCACTGGTGGCATTAGCAGCTGGCACAGGGATCCCCCCCCCCCGCATACCATGCCCTGGATTGCTCCCTCATTCAGGCCCCCATGGGGTTTTTCAAAGAGTGGTTTGCTGTGACATTAAAGCAGGGGTCATTTCCAGCCGGAGCACCTCGGAAAGGCGCTCCGGCAGTAGGGAGCCCAGGCCCCGCCCCCCTGCCTTTCCTGGCTCACCTGCAGAGAGACTCAGGGAGGGGGGGATTTAAATGCCTGTCTGATCCCTGTCTGATCTTCCTTGCCTGATCTTCTGGAGAAGATTGAGCAGGGAAGCCAGGCATGTCTACCTCCCTGCCCTTCCCTTCTCCAGTCAACCTGCCATGTTGGGTTGGCTGGAGAGGGGAAGGGGAGGCAGGCAGACATGCCCTCCTTTCCCCCTGAGCCTCTCCACTTTTGTGGAGAGCCTAAGGGAGGGGGTGGATTTAAATGCCTGGGTTCCCTGCACGATCTTCTCCAGGTGTCCCGCAGCCGCAGGGCACCTGGAGGAGATCGAACAAGGAAGCCGGGCATGTCTGTCTCCCTGCCCTTCCCTTCTCCAGCTGGCCCGCCAAGGCAGGTTGTCTGGGGAGGGGAAGAGGAGGCGGGCAGACACGGCCCTTTTTCCCCTGAGCCTGTCCACTTTTGCAGAGAGACTCAGGGAAGGGGGAGGGATTTAAACACATTTGTATATGCCTTAACTCATTTTAAACATGCCTGCCCTTTGTCAGGAGGTGTGGCATATGCAGATGAGTTATGCAAATGGGCCTGACGGGCTTTGAGCAGCCTCAGCCATACAGAGACCGTTCCCAAAATTTATAGCTCTGCCAGTCAGAGGAGGAACAAAGATTAAAAAAAACACAAGGGTAGACCATCAAATAATTCACAAATTTCAGAAGTTACCGATAGATAGTCTATTGCAACATCATTACAATAAGTCAATTAATAATGTCGAATTGGTGGTTACAATTCCAAAACACAATTCAGAAACACAAGTGCAGTTCAAAACCTTTTAGCAAGAAGGGTATGACGATTCAATAATAAAGAAAGAATCCAACAGGAGACGCCTCTATATCCTTTCAGTACAGTAGTGTCCAAAAGACCTTAAAAGTCCACAAACAAGGCAGAGGATGTCCCATAGAACAAGGAAATTTCTGCAGCCGAAGAAAACGTCCTTCCTAGGTCTGCCAGACGTTTCAAAGCATCCTTCCTCAGTTGAACGGCTGAAAATTGGAACCTGGTTTCCACAATGATCTAGGCACAGTTCATGTCTCAAATGGAACCTGTCCTGGTTCAGCAAAGGGTCCCCATCTTCATCTGCTGGTTCCCTGGGGCATCGGAGAGGCCATGTACAGGCGGGAGCTCAGGCACACGGGGCAGCTGGCCCTGGTCATCCTCAGGTCGCCCCTGAAAGCTCCAGACGAGGAACCGCATTCCATTGGAAGCTGTCAAGATCTTGCCCAAACCTGGGAAGGGCGGGTGTGCGCAGAAAGAGCCAGAGACCCGGGAGATCGAGTCGGTGGGCTGCAGAGGAGGGGCCGGGAGGGTTCACTAGAGTTGATAGGGGGGCGGCCAAAGAGCTGCCACCCCTGTGTTGTTTCAGGGCTGGAAAACCTGTGGCTCAGTGAAGTGACTTGGGAAGCCAGAGCGTTCGAGCAAGACCACTCTCTCTCCTTGCTTGTGACCGAGGGCCCACCCCAAAAGCTGGACGCCCTTCTCGGGGATCTCGGCTGGCGGAGGCCCTGACTCAGATACATGGGGTCCCACCATCGCTGCTTCCCTTGACTCTTGCCGGCGGCACGTGGCCGGGGGCAAGCTGAGATGGGGGCGGGGGGAGAAAATCTTCCCAAAGATGTTGGCTCTAGACACGAAAATTCAGGAGGCTTCAGAACATAAACAGAGCCCATCTAGATCAGACCTGCGGTCCATCCAGTCCAGCATCCCATCTCACATGCTGGCCAGCCAGTTCCTCTGGAGGGCCAGCAACAGGGCAGAGAGGCCGAGGCCTTCCCCAGATGTTGCCTCCTAGCTCTGGGATTTGGAGGCTGACTGCCTCTGAAGGTGGAGGTTCCCTTTAGACGCCGTGGCTCGTAGCCATTCTTACGCCTCTCCTCCGTGAATCTGTCTGATTCCCTTTTCAAGCCGCCTGTGCCCATGGCCCTCGCAGCAGTCTCTGCCAGCAAACCCCACACCCAGTTTACTAGTGGATAGGTTCAGCTTTTTTATTTTAAAATGATCTTTTGAAAAGAGATTTCCTTTTTCCCCTGTGATTGACAGCTAAGAAATGAGATGCTACAAAGTCCTGTATTGCTATTGCAGAATCTCCCATTTTTTTTTCTTGAGGACTAGTTAGTTTCCGGACGTCCGAAGAGGCCTGTGACTGGCATTTACTGACACAGGAAGAGACGTCTTTTATGGGAACTAAGGCATGTCCTCTTAATCCATTTGCCTGATTTTGGAGTTGGTGATGGGAAAAACCTTTCTCTGCCTGAGACCCTGGAGAGCGGCTGCCAGACTGAGCGGACAATACTGAGCTTCACGGACTCAGGATCTGATTTAGTAGAAGGCAGCTTTGCATGTTCCTAGTGTTCAAGTGGCCTAGCTTCCATGTACACTGAAGCTGCCTTAACATTCAGGGAGGGACCGTGGTTCAGTGGAAGAGCCTCTGCTTGGCGTGCAGGAGGTCCCGGGTTCAATCCCCGGCAGCATCTCCAGTTAAAATGGACCAGACCATAGAAAGACCTTTCTCTGCCTGAGTCCCTGGAGCGCCACTGCCAGGATGAGTAGACATAAGAGAACCTAAGAGAAGCCAATGTTGGATCAGGCCAATGGCCCATCCAGTCCAACACTGTCACACAGTGGCCAAAGATACCAGGTGCCCTCAGGAGGTCCACCAGTGGGGCCAGGACACTAGAAGCCCCTCCCACTGTTGACCCCCTCCCCCAAGCACCAAGTATACAGAGCATCACTTGCCCCAGACCGAGAGTTCCCATCAATACCTTTTGGCTAATAGGGGCCACTGATGGACCTCTGCTCCGTATGTTTATCTAGTTCCCCCTTATAAGAACATAACAGAAGCCAATGTTGGATCGGGCCAATGGTCCATCCAGTCCAACAACACTCTGGGTCACCCAGTGGCCAAAAATACCAGGTACCATCAGGAGGTTCACTAGTGGGCCAGGACACGAGAAGCCTCTCCCACTGTTGACCCCCTCAAGCACCAAGAAGACAGAGATTCCTTTGCCCCAGACCGAGAGTTGCTATCTATACCTTATGGCTAAGAGCCACTGATGGACCTCTGCTCCATATGTTTATGTAATTCCCTCTTGAAGCCATCCGTGCTTCTAGCCGCCCACCGCCACCTCCTGTGGCAGTGAATTCCACGTATTAATCACTGACTGTGATGCCGTGATGGACGGGGTTGTGTGTGTCTGATTCATGGCTGGTCCCGTTGGGCACCAGGAGTGATGGGCCATCTTCTCTCTGCCGCTAAGGAGCCTCTTGCTCCGGCCTTTCTCTCCGGCGTCCGTTTGGACTCACAGGCAGACCTGGTAGCACTTCCGTTCCAGGGCGGGTTCCGAGCAGAGAGGACCGTGCGGACGGCAGGACTGTAGCTATGGCAACCCAGAGTGGGCCAGAGGTGTGGCGGGGAGCAGCTCCAGCCATCGGCATGGAGTCACCATCGCCCAGGCCTGCCAATCAAGCCGGATGGCAATTCGGGCTCTTTTCGGGAGAAGGAGGAGCACCCGGGCCTGAGAGAAAGGGGTAGGGAGGCGGCGAGAGGAAGTCAAGGGGAAGATCTGAAATCGAAATACCTTCTCTCTTTCTTTGTGTGTGTGTGCGCGAAAGAACTAAGGGAGAGGGAAAGGCCCCTCCGCCCCGGAACTGGAAGTCCTTCCCCCCACTCTCCGCCCTGAGAGCCGCCAGCGGATACTGCATCTTTAACGTTGCCTTGTCTCGTTCACGCATCACTGTATTTATGTTGTTCGCAGCCTAACGGTAGCGGCCAGGGCAAAGTCACGGGGTCATTTTTGCTGCCGCCGCCCCCACCTGTGGCCAGACCTGTGCCCCTTCCAATGCCTGATACAAAATCCACCAGCGCTCACCCCGAGGGCGGAGCACCGACGCCAACATCACCCTGTAAGTGGACCCGAGCGTCACCCGGACCTCCCGGCCAAAGAGCTCAGTCAGCCGCTCCCACCCACCCACCCACCCGAACCCTACCCCCACCACCCTTCACGGGGGGCCAAGCAGGACAGGAGGAAGGGGCCAGGAAAGGAGGAGGACCGGAGAAGGAAGTGCCCCCCAGCGGCCGGTGCAGAAGAAAAGAGAGGCGACTCGAGAGAGAGAGAGAGAAGGAAGGAAGGAAGGAAGGAAGGAAGGAAGGAAGGAAGGAAGGAAGGAAGGAAGGAAGGAAGGAAGGAAGGAAGGAAGGAAGGAAGGAAGGAAGGAAGGAAGGAAGGAAGGAAGGAGCACAGTCTTTAGAGAGAGGCCGGGGGAGGGCAAGAGGCATCGGGGGCGCACCGAGTGGCGGGATGGGGGCACCATGTCGTCCGTCTGTCTGTCCATCGTCGCCATCATTCCGTCTCGTGCCGTGTCTTTGTTCTCGAGGTTCAGACACCCCCATCCGATTCCTCTCCCCACCCACCCCGGCCGCCATCCACGCCCTCCCACCTTCCATCCCATCCCCAGCGTTTAAAGATGCAGTAGCTGCCCAGATCTGACACCTTAAATTTTCTTTTTTAAATTCATTACGTTGTTGGTTGGTTGACATGGTGGCTCCTGGGTAAGGAACTGGGGGATATTTTTATTTTTTTTAAAAAAGGGACAAAAATAAACTTCTATACTTTACAGAAATTGGAGAAGAATGGTAACTGTTAGATATTTTGGGGAGGGGAATGTGATATGAAGTATTATTATGATGATTATTATCATTATTATTATTATTATTATTCATTTAATTTCTATTCTGCCCTTCCTGCTGAGGGAGGCTCACATATAATATAAAACAACTAAAACAGAATTAGATAAAAACAAAGCAATACAACTATAAATATTATAAAATACAAAGGGCTAGTTTCTGTCAGATGGCGGCCTTAGCGGCCTTCTCAGACAACAGCCGGCCAATAGCATAGTCTGGGGTTTGCTGGTTGTTGACAACGTTGTTAGCGTTGGGCCCAGGGCTACAATTTCTTGGGTGCGACTCCCCAGCCGAAGGCCTGGTGGAAGAGCTCCGTCTCGCAGGCCCTGCCGAGAACTGTAAGAGGTCCCGTCGGGCCCTGACGTCCCCCGAGCGCTCATTCCACCGGTTCAGAGACGCCACTGAAAAAGCCCCGGCCCTGGTTATAGCCAGCCTGGCGTCTTTGGGGCCCTGATCGTAGTGCTCTCTGGGGAACATGTGGGGAAAGGCTTGTGTTCGTGGGTACTCATCGGATGCTTTTAAAAACATCAAACTTCATCTCCCCCTCCGGATTGCCACCTGTGCTTTCTCTAGAAGGCATGCCCGTTGGAAGGGGGAGGAGGAGGAGGAGAATTTGGGACCCAGAACCTCCAGAGACGGCCCTCAGAGTCTGGTGAGAAACAGAGCCCGGCCGGCCGTTTGGCATACAGGCGGGGGGTGGGGGGGTGGGGCTGAGGAGCGCAGGACTTCTGTCCCAACCTGCAGGAGGGCAAATGTGCCTCACGGGTTGTGGGGAAAGATGTGCCTCCGCGTGCCAGGGGGCCTAGCTCTATTGCCACTGGTGGGGAAGGCGGCATGTGGGGGGCGGGGGGTGTGCCTAGACTCAGCACAGGAGCGAAGGGGGGGGGCAGGGTCCCTGCGTTCTCCCGTGCCAAAGCAGCGTCTCACCGCCTTACTCGGCTCAGGCGAGCGGATTTGGAGAAAGGGACCATGCATCGCTGTCATCTCCTCCTTTTCCTTTCTCTTCTTCCCTCCTGCCTTTTGATTTCGATTCCTTCTGCATCTGTCTCACATGGCATCGCTCACCCTCGCACTGTCCATATTCTCCATTAAACTGGTGGTGGTGGTGCTGCCGGGGGAGGGGGGAATGGAGGGAGGGGGCAGAAGAGGAAATTGCGGGGAGAAGGGAGGTCCTGGGTGGACCAGTTGACGTCTTCCCTGCAGCCGTGACCGGGGTGACCTCAGACGCAGGAGGTCTTGCGGCTTGCGAAGGCGGGACCCACAATACCCTCCCAGAAGGCCGGCTCTCTTGCAGGGATGAACCGTTTTAGACTGCAGGCGGGGGTGGGGGGCTTCATGGGGGATAACGTGCTAATTAGCCATTTGTATGAGCCTCTCTCTTCCCGAGTGTACCTGTTGGTTTTGCGCAACGTCTCGCCCCCTCCTCGCAGTCTGAAGTGGTACAGTCCAGCAACAGACCTGGCCCGTGAATCTGCCCAGTCGTGTCGCCCGGCTCCGCGTCCTCTTCGGGGGCTGGACGACAGGCGTTGTGGGCTGGGGGAGGAGGGGGATGTGTGTGGCTTTCCCTTAGGGCAGGGGTCCCCAGCATGGGGCCAACGGGTGCATCGCCGCCCACCGACCCCTTTCTGAGCACCCACCAAGATGCTCGTAGGGAGTGGGCGGGGCCAGGTGGGGCTCTTCCCCAGAAAGCGTTCTGATTGGCCGTTGGTGATTTGATTGGCAGGGCGGATCTTGTTAAAGGTCGCTTCGGCGGCAGCTGCCACCACGCCACACGTCTCGTCCCTGCTGGCCGAAGCGGAGCTGCGGCAGCCATGCTGTCTCTGGGGCAGCCATTGTGCGGCCACGCCGTGCCAGAATTCTGAAGGCCCCCGCAGGTTCAAAAATGTTGGGGGACCCCCTGCCCTTGGGACTGGCAGTGAACGGGGAGGAGGGGGTCCTTCTGGAGGCCATTCCCCGAAATCCTGTTTGTAAGCCTGGTCGTTTGGCCCACCACCAAGAGAGAGTCTCTGCCTCCCCAGCCCCCGCGGGCCCTTGAGGGATGGGCAACGGAGAAGACAGCTTCAGGCGACAGGAGGCGTTTGCAGCTAGAGGCTGAGCGGGAATGGGGTGAAATGGGGGGGGGGTGGCGGCTGTGTATGCCTGTGGGTGTGTGCACGCCGAGGCATAGTCCCAAGAGCCTCCGGGGCGCTTCCCCAGTCTCCCGGCAGACCTCTCGGCCAAGATGGGTCTCCTCAGGGGCCCTCTGCTCCAGGATGGGGGAGGGGGTGCCTGCCTGCTCCCTGCTGCCCGCCGCAGCCCCTCCGAGAGCCCGCCTCCCTCCGCCACCACTCCAGAATACCAACGGACTGAGCTCAGTTATTTCTGGCACGCAGTGCTATGCCCAGGGGAGGCGCGCCGGCCACAAGGCTCCATCCCCTGCCAGGCCCATACTTGGGCATGTTCTGCGATGCCATCGACTCCGCCGTGGGGGTGGGGTTCAGGCTGCTCACCCCAAACAAGCCCCCCTACCCCCCGAGCCACCTCTGGGGTGAGGGCAGAACTGGGCCAAGAGATGGAGGTTTGGGGCCACAAGAGAGAGAGAGAAAGAGAGAGAGAGGGGCACAAAGGCCAATGCCTCCGTGATGTCCACCTCGATCCGCAAGGCTAGCCAAAGCCCACACGGCCTGCTGGCCGCTGCACTGCCCTGTTCTTCTGGCCTGCGAGCCCCCGTCTCCCCCAAGTCACCAGCGTTTGCTCTCCTCCGGGTTAGCAGGCCGTGTTCGGGAACAGCCATGGCTCTCCTACTCTCTTCCTGGGCTCTTTGTGGAAAGGTTGGTTGGAGGAGGAGGAGGGGAAGGCCTGGGCCCGGCCTCTGTCTCTCTCTCTCTCTCTTTCTCTGGCCTCTGCCGCGTGGCTCTGAGCTGCTCGGCCCGCTCGCCCACTGGCCTCCTTTCCCACGACCACTCGTGACCCTCCTCCTCCTCCTCCTCCTCCGCGTGGCCCCGGTGGCCCTAACGGCGTCACGTCTCTTTCCCCTCCAGCATACTCAGCGCCAGCCTCCTCCTCCTCTGCCAACCGGTTTGTCGGCATCGGACCCCGGGACGGCAACTTTCTAAACATCCCCCAGCAATCTCAGGTAGGGGGTCCGGCTTCCTAGGGCAGGCGGGGGCGGTCGTGCACGGCACTAGCCCGGGCGCAGCTTGCATGTGCGGGGACAGGGCGAGGCGGGGGTTTCCGCGGGGTCGAGGGCCAGGTCGGAGCACGAGGCGCCTGCCCACGCCCTTCAGCTCCAGGCTGTGTGACGGTCGGCACCAAAGAGAGATTGGCACCTAAGGGCTGACGGGCTGTCACGCAGAAGACGGAGCAGATCTATTCTCTCTTGCTCCGGATTGCAAGACTAGATCGAATGGGTGGAAATGGCAAGGGAGTCGATACCGGCTAGATATCAGGAGAAACTTCCTGACTGTCAGAGTGGTTGAGCAGTGGAACAGACTGCCTCGGGAGGGGGTGGATGCTCCTTTGCTAGATGTTTTCAAGCGGAGAGGCTGGACGACCATCTTTTGGGTATGTTGTAGGTATGTAGGGCTGTCTTTCGGCTCCGCTCCTGCAGAGTGCAGGGGGTTGGACTAGATGAGCTGCAAGGTCCCTTCCAACTCTAACATTCTATGATTCTGTGAAAGATTCCCCCCACACCCCCCGCGGGAAGCATCAGGGAACAGTGAGGCCATGGGTCTTCTCGGAAGTTGGGATGTAGAGGGTGGGTGGCAAGGCTCCTGAACACTCAAGCTGCGGCCTAGGATCGATGCCTTTGCCCGTCCCACCTTCTCTTGGCAGAGTTTCAGAGAGAGTGACTTTGGCCAGTGAGTCCACGTGGCTGAGACGGGGTTCGAAAACGGCACTCTGAGCTGGGAATGTAGTGCAATGACCCGCGTGTGGGGTTCGGGTTTCCCTCCCGGGGAAAAGCCACACAATGTGAAGACAGCCCTCCGTCCCCCACCCCCTTTCCAGTCGCACCCTCAGCAATGCTCAGTCTAAAGCTGTGGCGTCTTGTGAGCAAAACGACTACTTTGTGAGCTGCTGGCATTAAAAGTTGTGAGCGATTTGGATACTGCATAAGCTAGTTTGCTGCTCTGGAGCTGTCCCCTCCTGAGCTGAGACAAAAATGTGTGAGCCGGAGGCTAAGAAACTGCGAGTTTGCTCACACACTGACTCAGCTTAGAGGGAACACTGACCCTCCGTAGTTAGACAGTGAGAGAAATCTGCTCCCCCTCCAGAAGAAAAGCAAAATGCCACAAAGCGTCGTCCCACCTTCCTGGGATGCCCTTGGCAATTCTTGGGGCTGGCCGCTGGTTTTGCCTGCACAGAGACCCTTGGGTGGAGGAGCATGGGCCGAGAAGACACATAGATGCACAAGCTATGCATACTTGCCAGGGAGTTGTGCTTCCCCACCAGTGTACAAAGAGAGATACTTGTGACCGTCTACGTGGCCCTTTCTTGCACACCCAGGGAAATGCTGATCGCCACTTTGGGGCCAGGAAGCCATTTTTCTCCAGGCCGGTTTGTCTGGGGTTCCTGGGGGTTTGTTGTCATCTTCTGGGCGTGGAACAGTGGTCACTGCGGGTGTGGAGGGGGAGGTATTTGTGAGTTTCCTGCATTGTGCAGGGGGCTGAACTAGATGACCCTGGAGGTCCCCTTCCGATTCTGTGATTCTGTGTGAAGGATTCCCATAGTTTCACATAGATGCTCATCGTGTGAAGCAGCCCAAACCTTGCAGGACTATGAGAACAAAGGCTTTTAAAAACAGTGAATGTTCCCCTCTGCCTTTGCACGGTGAAAAATCAAGACAGCACCACTATCTAGGCCGAGTAAGGACACGAACAAGTAGCCAGTCAGTTGCTGGACTTTTACGCACCCTCCCTCCAAGATGATCCGGGCCACCTGCGCAGCTCCCCTAACGAGGAGAAGCCCTTGATGTAGGCAAGGCTGACGGGCACCGACTCGAGGTCGCCTCCAAGGTTTACGCCTGGATTTGAACCCGTGGCTTCCTGAGTCCTGGGCTGTCTCATCGGGCTGGCCCCTGTATGGTCCATTGCGGGCTGTGCGCCTGCTCTGCTCCAGCCCCTTCCTGCTCCAAACAGGTCTCAGAGAGGAGAACCAGGTTGACACACACACCCCTCGATGTCTTCCTTGGAGTCGCAAGAGCCCATAATGCTTTGCCAGCAACACTTGCTGGGCCTTGCTGAGTGGCCGGTCAGTGGGGCAGAGAAGCCACCGATGGTGGGCACACACAACCTGGGCAGCAGGGACAAGCGGTAGGTGCAGCATTTCAGACTGAGCCATGTGCAAATTTGCGTAGAAGAGAGCAGAGTGAGAAAAAGGCGGTTCCAGGCGTGCTCGTGGCTGGGGACCAACCCTGTGCCGGGGCCCTCGCTCACGCCCATCAAGAGCCGCGTGCAGATCCAAGTTGAGGCGCAGGGCAGAGGGAGGGCCGGGGAGCGTGCAGGTGCCAGGTCGGAACTGCAGTTGTCCCGAGGTGGCCTCACTCCCGGGAAAAGCTGCGTGGAGCGTCTGGGCTGAATGCTCAGAGTCCAGTCCGTGTACACCCCCCCCCACCCCGTCTCTTTTTCTGAGCTGCCAGGCTGGGGTTTCCCAAGGACAGCCCATTTCTGATGCCAGCGCCTGGTTTGCCACGGAGCTTCTCTCTGCAGCTGCCCAGAGGGGCTGTTGGAGAAGAAGGCACCCACGAGCATCAGCGCCTGATGTGGTTTGGGGTCGTGGTGAAGTGCGCGGACTCTAATCTGGGAGGACCGGGTTTGATTCCCCGCTCCTCCACTCGCGGCTGCTGGATGACCTTGGGCAAGCCATAGTTCTGACAAGAGCTGTCCTTGAAAAAGAGCAATTTCTCTCAGAGCTCTCTCAGCCCCACCTACCTCGCAGGGTGTCTGTTGTGAGGAGGGGAAGGGAAAGGAGTTTGTAAGCCGCTCTGAGACTCCCTTGGGTAGTGAAGGGCGGGGTATAAATCCAATCTCTTCCTCTTCTTCTTCTTGGGTTTCAGCTTCCGCTGTTCTGTGATTGTTGTTCATGCAAGAAAGGGAGAAGCGACAGCATGCATTTTTGGCCATGTAGTAATCGCATTCACATTTTGGAGGGGTTGGAGCCTTACGAAAATGTGTTCTTGACCAGGGTTGCCAACTCCAGGTTGGGAAATGCCTGGAGTTTTTTTGGAGGGGGGGTGGAGCCTGGGGTGGCAGGGAGCCCAGCAGGGATGTGGGGCTACAGAGTCCACCTCCCCGCCCCCCCCCAAAGCCGCCGTTTCATCCTGGGGGACTGATCCCGGTCGTCCGGAGATCTGTTGTAATTCTGGGAGGTCTCTTGGCAATCCTGGTTGTTTCTGAACCGGCTTCTACTTTAACACAAAAGTGGGCCTTGCTTGTGTACAGCACTGGTGTCGTAATTCTTCTTCCCGCATAACGGCTTGGCAGCAGTGCTCCCTCTCAGCTGAGTTAGTGTGAGCCAGCTCACAGTTTCTTAGCCTCCGGCTCACGCATTTTTCTCTTGGCTCAGGAAGGGATGGCTCCAGAGCAAACTAATTGATGCAGTGGCCAAACTGCTCGCTCACAACTTTGACGCCAGCAGCTCACGGAGTAGAATTTCCGCGTGCGAGACTCCCCAGCCTAGAGGGAGTCTTGGTTGGCAGATCTGTGAGAGGGGGAGAGATCCCCAGTCGAGAACTGAGAGGAACTGGTTCACAAAATGGCGGCACGGGACTGCGGGAGAGAGGGGAGGTAGCCTTGCCGGTCTTCCTCCCAGATTTGGAAAGGCTCCTGAAAGAGTCGGTAGCTCAGGGGGTGCTGAGCCGCTGAACAAAAAAGAAAAAAGTTTTCAAAGTGGCACGGGAATGGGGAAGGAGCCGTGACGTCACGGGTGTCGGCCAGTAGGCTCCCCTTTTGCCCAGGCCACCCCACGTAATGATGGAAGGGGTGGCTGGGGGACACACGGTCAGTCTCCTCGCACTGGAATCGTCTCCTTGATAGTGGGGACTTGCGCTTCCCCCGCAATGGCCGTAATGCCGGGGGAGAAGAGCCCCCGTAACAGTGAAGTGACGGCAGTGCCTTGGGATGGAAGGGCCGGATCGCGAGAGGGAACCGAATCCGATCCGGAGGCTGAGAAGGGAAAGGTGTCGGTGGCTCTGAGCAGTGGAGAGGCCCCCCCTCCAGCCCTCCTCCTCCTCCTCCTCCTGGTTCCCCTTCCTTCCTCCCTTCCTTCCTTCCTTCCTTTCTGGGCCTGGGTTGCTCCCTGGCGGTGAGCGTGGGCCGCTCTCCTTCCCTTCCCCGTCCCGTAGCCAGTGTCACGTCTGGCCCGTCTGGTTTCCCCGAGCAACCAGACATGATGTCACACCCAGATGAACTTGGACTTGGGGGGCCAGGCAGGGAAACAATGGTCCGGAGTGCGGCTGGACCCGGGCCCAGCACGGCCGCAGGAGCAGCGGCCCACTTCCGCCCACCACTTCCCGCGCTCGGGTGCTCTCTCTCTCTCTCGCTCCCCGGCTTTCCTTCGGGTCTTTCTTTCTTTCTTTCTTTCTTTCTTTCTTTCTTTCTTTCTTTCTTTCTTTCTTTCTTTCTTTCTTTCTTTCTTTCTTTCTTTCTCTCTCTCTCTCTCTCTCTCTCTCTCTCTCTCTCTCTCTCTCTCTCTTTCTTTCTTTCTTTCTTTCTTCTCTCTCTCTCTTCCTTCCTTTCTCTCTTCCTTCCTTTCTCTTCCTTCCTTTCTCTCTCTTTCTTTCTTTCTTTCTTTCTCTCTCTCTCTCCTTCCTTTCTCTCTTCTTTCTTTCTCTCTCTCTTTCTTTCTTTCTTTCTTTCTTTCTCTCTCTCTCTTCCTTCCTCTCTCTTCCTTCCTTTCTCTCTCTCTTTCTTTCTTTCTTTCTTTCTCTCTCTCTCTTCCTTCCTCTCTTCCTTCCTTCCTTCCTTCCTTCCTTCCTTCCTTCCTTCCTCTCTCTCTCTCTCTCTTCCTTTCTTTCTTTCTTTCTTTCTTTCTTTCTTTCTTTCTTTCTTTCTTTCTTTCTTTCTTTCTTTCTTTCTTTCTTTCTTTCTTTCTTTCTTTCTTTCTTTCTTTCTTTCTTTCTTCCCTCCCTCCCTCCCTCCCTCCCTCCCTCCCTCCCTCCCCTCCCTCTCCCACTCTTCTGTCCCTTGCTGTATCATTTGGGAGCTTCTCCCCCCACCCGGCATGCCCCACCTCAAATCCTTTCGCTTCTTTTGCTTCTGTGCCCTTCTCTCATCCCTTCTCCTGGCCAGGTCGGCGGCGGGGGGGGGGGATCGCTGTGCCCCGTCAGGCATAAGACGGTTGGGAGATAGCGAGGTATTTCTCCGGCAAGGCCTTTCCAGGTGGGCGCCAGCTCTGCCAAAGCCTCTTGCGTACCAGGCGTGGGGCTGGGGTGTGTGTGTGGGGTGGGGGGGAGATTCCCTGCTCCATTGGCTGGGCTGCAATATTTGCCCGGGGGGGGGGGGCACGTGTTACCACAGTAACCAGTGACTTTTCTGCACCCGGGGATTCAGGCAGTTGGGAGAGCACAAAAGACGGGAAGAGAAAGACAGGCCGAGCGAGCGGGCCAGGAGAGAAGAGGGCGGGGAGGGGGCCAGGAGGGCCTGCCAGCCTGCGCCCCCCCCCCGCTGCACCTGGGGCTTCTGGCCCTGCCCCAGCAGAACAGCTGCCAGCCCTGCGAGGAGGGGCAGGCCTCCGCTTTCCGCCCCAGGGCTTGGGGGGGGGAGCAGCTGTTCAGCATTCATCGAGGACAACCAGCGGGGTCAGAACGCAGCCCTGACCCTGCGCCCGGCCCCCTCCTCGCCTTCCTCTCTCCGGCCGGGTCAGCCCCGCGGGTCCCCTCACTCCTCACCTGGCCGGGGTGCTCTGCCCATGCCTGGCCCGTCCCTGCCGTTGCCAGCCTCCAGGTGGGACCTGGAGATCTCCTGGAATCACGGCTGATCTCCAGCCTACGGAGGCCAGCTTCCCTGGAGAGAACAGCAGCTTTGGAAGGTGGCTCTCTGGGACACCCCAGATTCCCGGGGAAATCCCTCCCCAGATTGCTCTGCCTTCCCAGGCACTGCCCCCCCCCCAGGAATTCCCCCGGCCAGAGTTGGCAACCCCTTCCCCTCCTCACAGTCCTCTTCCAGACCTTGCAGCCTGCCCCTGCACGGGCAAGAGGAGACGGGACCTGCTGCACACAGGGCTTCCCCTTCCCACTCCCCCTCTCCGCCCACCAGCACGAGGGCAGCCCGGGACGAGGGCAGCCCGGGAGACGGGGGTCCGAGCGGTGAGCACTGCCAGGTCAGACAACCCCCCCCCCAGAGCAAGGAGAAAGAGAAGAAGAAAGGGGCCACCAAGGTCGGGCCATGTCCTAAGGGACTCCCATCGCCCCACCACCACTTGGCCCCGAGACAAAACTCTGTGAGCTGGAGGCTAAGAAACTGTGAGCTGGCTCACACTAACTCAGCTTAGAGGGAACACTGCTCGGCACCCCCGCTGAGACTGTGTCGCTGCGGAAGCTCCGTCGGCTTCCCTTGAAGCCCTGAGATATTCCCACAGGAAGGGAAAGCTCCAGGTTCCCTCTCCAATCCGACAATGAGCTACGGATGGCTGGGACGAGTCCCCCCATGTCTCAGAGAAATTTCACTGGTGGGGAATTCCAAAGTCTTGACCGAAGAGGAGTCACTCTCCAGTTAACTTCCAGCTACCAGGACAAATTGCCCCTCCCGGCGTGAGGAGGGCTCCTCCGCCGTGGGGAAGGGAGCCCAAACGGAGCACTCCGGGCTGCTCTCCTGTTGTGACAAGTACAGCGTGCCACCCTTTGGCCTGGAAGGTGGGGCAGAAAGTCCTTTGGTCAAGCTGGCCGGTGGCCCTGGCGGTCAAGGGCCAAGGGCCTGCAAGGACAGCTGACCAGGCCCGGAGTGGGAGGCCCCGGGAAAGAGCGCACGGCAGTGTCTGTCCCGAGCCAAGAGCAAGCGTGGTTTGGTCCAGCCTGCTCCAGACTCCGTGCAGACCCCGACGCGACGTGCGCCGCGCAAGGCAAGAGTGCCAGAAGTGGGGTTTTTGGAGAGCGCCTGTGTGTGTGTGTGGGGGGGTGTCACGTGACTGCCAAGGGCTGGCCCAAGGCATCTGCAGCCCGAGGTGCAGGGCGGGACATCTGGAGATGGATGCACCCCTCCCTGCCGAGTGGACACTGTCCGAGTGGAGTGACAACTCCTGACTGGCTTGTTGCTCAGGCGCGGCGTCTTGATTGGGCCCCTGGATGCATCGTTCCGAGTTCCAGCCAATTGGAGCCCGGGGGCACCCAAGAAGCGCCGTCCTGTTGTTGCTTTATGTTTGATTGATTGTTTCCAAAGCCTTAATTTGTATGGGCCCCCCCCAACACACACCCCCCTCCCGAAGACGCTGGTTGTGTCTCTGAAGCTGTCGTTTGGCCAGGGCCGCACGATTGGCTGGGAAGCAAAGCATCACCTCACACGGGATTGGGTACAGATCTGCACGGGATTGGCGGTGGCTGGTGACAAGGAGTAATGGCCGGCCGTCTGATTGGCTGGCATGGGTTCGCTTGGGCGTAAGAGCTGGCATGCTGCTTCATGAAAGGAACATGGATTGGCCAAGTGGGGAGAGAGCTGCGTGGAGCGAATAGCGCTCGAGAGAAGAAGGGAAGCCGTCAAAGCTTCTTGGAAGGGAGGCTGGGGGGGGAACACCTGGGTTCTGCAGGGAGCTGGAAGAGGGGCATCGTGCAGGTTTGAGCTCAGAGAAGCTACTGCCGTGCCGGGTCACCTTTTACAGGCCTCGCATCCTCTGTGTCTAGCCTCGGGTCTCCTTCTGTGAAATGGGCACGCTTCCCCCTCTGTCCCCCAAAGAATCCAGGCAGAGTAGAAATAATTTGCGATGGCTCGGCGCTCATTTTCTAGCTTGGAAACAGCACCTTCCGTTCCGGGAACAGGTTGGGAACCGAGGACAGTAGTCACAGCAACACAGCCGGGAGCTGGCAGACCCGGGGCCTGCTCTGGGCGAGGGGGAAGGGGCTGTCGTGGAGGGGTTGAAGGCAGGACGGGGCCCGTGAGTGTCCGCAGCCTCTCCGAAAAGCACAGCCAAGCGTATTGGGGTGCCTCTCCTCTTCCCGTGCCCGACCGTTCTTCTCAAAAAGGCAGGATGACGGGATTTCCCATCAGGTGCTCCCCGCCCGTGAAGCCGTGCCCAGCGCAGATGTGGAAAGGCACGTGTCACCCAAGGACGTGGGCATGTGCCGCAGGGCCGGAATAGCCTGGGAGGCCGTTTGGCAGCAGAGGCGAGAACTTCCTTCCCGACTGTGGTCGCAGAGCACCTCCTGGTGGCCGTTCTCAGGGCCTGCGCCTTCCAGTCCCCGTCTCCCTCCCCCTTCCCGCTTACAGATGGATGGGCCGTTCCTTCCACAGTGCGCTCCTTCCTCCCCCCCCATCTCCTTTGGCAGAACTGTCAGGAAGCACTTTGCCTCCGGTCAGAGCCTGCAAAGTGCTGTCCCTGCCTGGTCAGATCAGGGTGCGTTTTGAACTTCTGCTTAGAGTCCAGGCACAGAGGAGGTTCCGTTTGTGACATAAGAACAGAAGAGAAGCCAATGTTGGATCAGGCCAACGGCCTATCCGGTCCAACACTCTGTGTCACACAGTGGACAAAAATACCAGGTTGCCATCAGGAGGTCCACCAGTGGGGCCAGGACACCAGAAGCCCTCCCACTCTTGCCCCCCCCAAGCACCAAGAATACAGAGCATCCCTTGCCCCAGCCTGAGAGTTCCTATATCCTGTGGCTAATAGCCACCAATGGACCTCTGCTCCATATGTTTATCCAGTTCCCTCTTGAAACTGTCCATGCTTGTAGCTGCCACCACCTCCTGTGGCAGTGAATTCCATTTGTTAATCACTCTTTGGGTGAAGAAGGACTTCCTTTTACCTGTTCTAACCCGACTGCTCAGCAATTTCATGGAGTGCCCACGAGAGTTCTTGTCTTGTGAGAAAGGGAGAAAAGGACTTCTTTCTCTACCTGCTCCATCCCATGCATAATCTTACAAACCTCGATCATGTCACCCTTCAGCCGTCGTTTCTCCAAGCTAAAGAGCCCCAACCGCTTTAACCTTCCTTCCTAGGGAAAGAGTTCCAACCCTTTTTATCATTCTAGTTGCCCTTCTCTGCACTTTCCCCAGTGCTATAATATCCTTTTTGAGGTGTGGTGACCAGAACTGTCCCGATCGGTGTGTCTTCCCTGAATGTAGGCAGGGCCGGTCGTAGGAAAGAGAAGAAGCGAGAGGGGGGAGGGAAAGGGAGCAAGTGCATTGGGTGTCAGATACAGATCCTCAAGAGAAGTAGCGCCAGGAAGCCCAGGTCCACGGTGGGATAGGGGAGTAACCGGCAAAGGTAGAAGTAAAGGTTTCCCTTCCTCGAAAGCCAGTCGAATCCGACTCGAGGGATGCGGTGCTCATCTCCGTTTCCAAGCCAAAGAGCCAGCGCTGTCCGAAGACTTCTCCGTGGTCATGTGGCCAGCGTGACTAGACACCAAGGTGCACGGAAGGCTTGCCACCAAAGCGGTACCTGTTTATCTACTTGCCGTTTCTTGCTTTCAAACTGCTAGGCTGGCAGGAGCTGGGGCCAGAGACGGGAGCTCACTCCGTCACGCGGCACTCGGGTCTCGAACTGCCGAACTACGGACCTTCCGGTCCGCATTTCAGCGTCTTAACCACTTGAGCCACCACAGCCTCAGAACCCAGGTTCAAATCCCTGCTCGGCCCTCAATGCTCACAGGCCAGTCACTCTCTCAGCCGGGCCTCCCACGCAGGGCTGTTGTGAAGAGAGGGGCAGCTGCGCATGTCTTTGGGGAGGAAGGAGGGTTGGAAGGTGTCCTGGAGGACGGGGACTGCCTCTCGGGCCGGCTGTCTCTGCTTCAACTCTGTCCTTGCCCTGCTGCATCCTGACATTAGGGGGAGTGTTCCCCAAAAGAGACGGGGTGGGTGGGAAATGTGATATGTGAGGACCAGGCACGGGAGTTGCCCCTCCGGGTTGCCTCGTGCTGTCCTAGAGCTCTAAAACGTTTCCCTAAAGACATTAACTGCAGGGAGCAAGTGCCTGGAAATGGTGCTTGACGCCACTCCCCCATGCAGCCCCAGGTTTGGGGAGACCTCTGCGGCCTCGGGCGGGTGGGGGGGGGAGGAAGGGCCAGAGACTGGCACAGCGAGGGGCAGGGCGAGGGGGTGGGATGCTGAGCTGGGCACCGGGAGGGAGAAGGTGGGAGGTTGGCACAAGAGAGGAAATGCCGCAGAGGGCTGGCGGGGGGGGGGTGGCCCCCTGGCCGGGCCAGGATCCGTATGTCACCCTCGCCCCCGGGGGGGGGGAAGGACGGACGTGGGGGTGCTCCATTGTAATCTCGCCTCCCTTCTCTTGTCTCCTCCCTCTGCTCCAGTCTTGGTTCCTCTGACGGGATCTTCAAGCGAAGAAAAATAATACAGATAACGATGATGATGATGGTAATAATAATTCCCCACTCAAAGCCCCAAGATTAAGAATCTTCAGTCCTTTAACCCGTCTCTTCGCCGAGCTGCTCCTCTGGAAGGAAACGTCGTCCGAGACGTCGTCGGGTGGCCCCGCAGCAGACGAGAAGCTTCGGGAAAGGGTCGCGCCGGACCTCCCCCCGCCCAAAGCAGACTCAGCAGTTGTGTGTCGGCGGTGCCCCATGGAATCCCCCGGCAGATGTCACGTAACGCTGTTTCTGGTTCTGTGCGATCGCTCCGGACAGGCCGTCGTGGCCCCGGTCGAAACAACAAAAGGGATGCCTCTGTGTCCGTCGCGGGGGAAGGTACCGTGTCGGCACCGGCCAGCCTCAGACCTCCGGAGGGCTCCCAGGTTGGCGGGGCTCTGCCCCTGGCGCCGGCACCAAGCGCTCAGGGAGGGCCATGCTTCTTGGTCACTCGGCTGCTATTAAAAATCCCCGGCAAAGCTGGACGGGCGCTGCCTGCAGGAACAAATTGGCCCCACCTCCCGCCATTCAGGTGCCCGGGAGAGGTTTTGAAAGCTGGTCCAGTGGGGGGGGGGCGTGTGCTGGTTCCGAATCAGAACTGGTTGGACGGGAGAGGACTGGGTCACCCTTTACGGCACAGCCGTCGCCACCCAAACCTAAAGGCCTTCTCCGGTAAACCTCCCTCATTCGCTGAACGAAAGCACCGGGAGGGGGCGGAGCTCTCCCTTCCCTGACAGGTGACACACCTGGGGCCTGAGTCTCTCCACTCCTTGTCCCGCTGGGCCGCATCCAACCACCCCTGCGCAAAAGCCTTCCTGTCTCCTTTCCCATGCCTGCAGCCCCCTTCCGACCCTTGGAAAGCTCCGCCCTGAGGTCGGCGGATCGGTGCACAGGGACACCTTGTGCAGGGGGGGTAAACGTGATCTCTCCGGGGGTTGGAAGGGGCTGGAAGAAGAGAGGGGAGCGTTTGAGAACTCTCCAGTCCATGCACAGAGTGGTTGGATGCCATGTGGCATTTGGCAATCCCCGGGCAGCTTTCGCATGGGGGCGATTTCCCCTCCGGTGCTTGCCACTTGCCCTCCCCCCCCACTCCCGAACGGCTTTTTGGCAGCTTTTGAAAAATAACGGTAGTCTTATAATAATTGGGCACTTCCACACACACTAAATAACACACTTTCAATCCACATTCAGTGCGCATTGCGGCTGGATTTTACTGTGTGAAATGGCAACATCCACATGCAAACGGTCGCCGAAGCGGACTGAAACTGCATTATTTAGCATGTGTGAAAGCACCCATATTGTCTGTGACCTTCTTTTTTAAGCTGGCCAAAAGCCCCTTGGTGTGTGCATTGCGGGTGTGCAAAGGGATCCGCCCCCTCCCCATCCACACTGTGGGGAAAGACAGCTTGATATCAATATTTACGAAAAGATCAGAGCAAATCAGGGTCCGGAAGCCCCGGAGCACCCCACAGTTGACCACAGAAGGTACCGCGAGGGCCTCACATGGGTGTCTCTGCCGGTGCTCTTTCTCATTGGGAGGATTTTTTCCTGCAGCCTAGAAATCAAAAAGTATGACGTCATAGTTATGGGCCAGCCACTCCTCCTCCTGTCCCCCACAAACCGAGAGAAGTCCCGCAGACGAGGCACTTCTAAAAACTGCATCCAGCCTCCCCAGTCCGGGGCAGTTTTGGTTCAGGCGGCCAAACCAGGCAGAGCTCGTAAAATGCTTGCCTCCTAGGAGAAGTCATTGTACGCACACACACCCCTTCTAAGTATTTGCAATTTGTAGACCCCCGTGGACATTGATTTTAAAATATTTGAAATCGATCACAACGAACACATTGGCAAATGAGCCCAGGGGCCCCGCGGAACTGGTGCCGTGGGCAGATTCGCAAGGCCGGTCCGGACACGGTTCCACACAGCTTCTGGCCTGCTTTGGCCTGGTGGGTAGGGGGACGGGGCTGCATTCCTTACCCCCGACTGCCAGTCATTCCCTTTTGAGGTTTGGGGCGTCTTGTCGTCGACTGTTCTGAGGCTTTCCCTGATCCCTTTTCTCTGCTTTATTTTTATTTTTCTCGCCTTTAGTTGTAGCGTTTCCGTTGGTTTCCTATACATACAGGTGTCAACAGCGAACAAAAAGTTAAATAGAAGGGAAAGACGAAAAAAGTAAAAAAAAAAATATACAACAATCCCTAAAGTTCAGTAAGCATAAAACGCACTCTGCAAACTTCAGCACAGGAAGAAGAGAAACGAATCCCGTCGTTAGAGATAGCAAAGGCTGTTCTGACTGGTAGACGAAAGGGCTTGGCCTGGCTAGCTGCGCATGAGACGCGCACACACCCCGGAAGGAGTCCCACAACCAGCCCCCGCTTGCTTTCCCCTCTTCCTTGCGTAATGGAGAAGAAACCCCCCCCCGGGGGGCCCTCTTTTCCAAAGGGGTTTGGGGTTCTTTTTCCAGATTCGTCAGGGCTCCCCAAATCTATCCCATTGTCTTTCGAAGTGTGGCTGCTTCTGGCAGGAGGGATTTTTGGGACGACTCCTCGTCCTAGGCGTAGGACAAAGGCCAAGGTCTGCTCCGGAGAGGGAGATGGGTTAGGGAGAGGGCTAGCAACTGTCTGTTTGGGAACGGGGGGGGGTTGGAGGGCGCTGCTGCAGAGAGCCAGTGACCGAATTGTCCGTACGGGGCCTTGGCCTGCTCCCCCCGCAGCCACGGTTGCCAAGAGTTGCCTCCCAAGTGGTCATGGGGGTGGGGGAGCCAGAGCCCCTTCCCCTCTTCGGTTCTTCTCCTCCCGGAGAGGCACCAGCCAGGGAAAGGGACTCCTGCTGGCGGAGAAAGTTCAGGGCCAGGAATCTGCATCCCTGTCCAAGTGCAATGATTTTCCTCATCCCAAATGGAGAAACAGGGTCGAAAGCAGGGAATTCCGAGGGCTGCAGACCGGCCCTGTCCCTCCGCCAGCACTGGGCTCCCCACCTCGCCCCCCCACACACACACACACATGACCCACCCCTGCTGCTACTGCCACCAGGGAGGAGTCCTCCCAGGACCCCAGTCACCCCCCCCAGAACCAGAGCCATTGCCTGGAGCCCCTCTGTCCTCCCAGGTCCGCTCCTGCTCAGGAGGCCTGGATCCCCCGCCTTCTAGAAGCGGTACCCAGCTGCTTTCTCCACCCCCCCCCATGGCTTACCCCCAGCCCCCTTTAAGAAAGGGAACCCAGAGAACAGGGAGGCAGAGCCCCACGGGGCACAGAGCGGCTGCGGCCGATTCCCAGCGGGGTTCCTCACGTCCGCCGTAGCCTTTCGCCCGAGCAAGCGTGCCAGGCTGTGCCGAGAGGGGCACCCCCCTGTCTCCGTGGGCGGAGTCCTCCGGGGTTCCGTCCAGACTCTGCATTGGGCTCCCCCCTAACTTTCACAAGCACCAAGGGCCAGGTTTAGATCTGTGATGCACAGGGAGAGAGCGGGACCCACGAGGACTGGCACAACCATCCCCCTCCCCCCCAAGTTTCTCTGGGCTGGAAGAGCCACGTCTGTTTCTCCAAGAGGTCCAGCCCAGGAGGACCTTCCACAGCAGCAGCCATGAAAGGGGTCCTGGTCCGGAGCTCTTAAGGAACAGACGTCCCCCCCTCCTCCTCCAACGCAGGCTGGCCTTCCACCTCTTGCTCGGTAGCTTGGGGCTGGGCTGTTGTGTGGCCTCGCTGCTGCGGCCTGGAGTCATGTTAGTTGCATCCAGCAGCACTGGGAGAGCGGCACACTGTGCATTCTTTCTTGGGGCGTTCCCCGACTGAGAAAGGTGACCCCAGGCCCATAGTCAGGATTTTTTAATTGGAGGAGGCCTATAAATAAGTCAAGGGGCACCCCCCCACACACTTCTGCACCACCCCCCAAGGGAGTGCCTGGGCTGGATGGGAAGTGGGGGAGGCGTTGGCAGTAGGTCAGGGGGCCAGGCCCCAAGCTGCCCCACGATAGCGACAGGCCTGAACGATGCCCCTCCCCACAAACACACTACCTTGGAGCGGTGTGTCCAAATTTCTCTTTGCTAGACGATTTCTGAGGCCAAAAATAGGTGGGGGAATGGGGGGGAGTCCAAATTGGGGGGGGAGGGAACATCCCACACTATGAAAGGCCGTCACTACAGTCAATACCTTTTCAGCTCTTGCTCTATATTCAGCAAATGTATTCTGTTAAATTATTGAAAAGGGAATGAGTCAGTCAAACAGACTTCAGTGGGTGGCCGCGTTTGTCTGAATCGGAGGGGCTCGATTCACGTCCCGCAGCACCTTAGAGGCCAACCGGATTTCGGGAGGCCTGAACTTTCGAGAGTCCGCGCTCCCTTCGTCAGTCAGACAGTTCAGTCTCACGTCTTTAGAGCTTTGAGCCTTCTCAGTTTTGCTACCAGTGTTGCTCAGACTAGACTTCCTATTTCGGAACTTGGGGTGGTGGGGTGGGAAGAGGTAGAGGCGTGCCTTCAGATCTTCGAACCGTGGGTTTGCAGGCATCGAGAGGTGGGAGAGCTCAAACGCACAGCACTTCAGAACTGGAGGGGTGGGAGGAGAGACTGTGGTAGAAGTCCGAAATGAAAAAACAAAGGCTCGGGGGTCCCAACGGTGATGGCGCCGGTGCTTAACTCTTGGCACCTGCTGGCATGTGACCAGGGGAGGGCAGCCGCCAGGGGCCGGGTGGCGAGGCAGGGGCATCTACCAGCCGGCTCAGCTCCAGAGGAGCAAGGGGCTGTACTCACAAGGCACGAATTTGGAAGGGGTGACCCGGAGGACTTTTAAAACTTAGAGTAGCTGGAAGGTGTGGCCGGCAGAACGGAAAAAAACACAGGAGCCTGTGTTTAGAAGGGGGAGGTTTTTTTAAAAAAAATAATAATGCAAAATATATATTAGGGGTTTTAAAAGAACCAATTTTGTTTGCATTGAGCCAAGTGCAATGGAGTGCATAGTTTTAATATCTTTGTATGTTAAAGATTGTTAAAGAAGAAGAGAGAGAAAAATTCTATTTTTGTTGCAAAGTCCTCTGTTCCCAGGGACTCTAAATAAGTAGGGACAAAAGAAAACCCAACCTTTGTAAGTATGGGGAAAAATTCTGTTTATTTTTTCAATTGTTTAATTTTTTTTTCCTTTTGTTCTTGTTCGTTTTTTTATTTTTTATTTTTTAAGTTGATAACGATTTGGAGTTTGGTTCCCCCCCCCCTTTTCCTCCTCGTTAGTTTTGTCATTTTAAGGGAGGGCTGAAGGCAAAGGTTTTTTCACATGCATTTTAAAAACAAAGCAAAAACCCCGCAGACGGCATCAGGTTCAAAACATGGAAGATAAAAAAACAACAACAACAAAATTTCAGCTGAAGGAAAAGAACGGCAAGCAGCAAAGAAAAAAAAACCACAAAAAAAAAAGAAAAAAAGCCTAAAAAATCATAAAAGGAGAAAATTAAAAAACACAAAAAACCTGGTGCTTCTTACAATATAAAAAAGTACATTAAAATCTCTATTATACATAGTTTATGAACCAATTAATTGTTATCATAAAGCACATTTTAGAAAAACGCGCATTATCCCTTCGTTATGTTTAGCCGAAAGGGGCAGCGGGCTGTGCAGTCCCTTCCCACCAGCAGCCTCTGGCAGCCTCTCGTGGATCTTCCCAGGTTGCCGAGCCGGACGGGTGGCGGTGCGGTTGCCACAGGAACGGGAAGAGGGTCCCCCCCCCCCGGGAGTGGGGCAGCCCCGAACGGGGTCTGGAGCTCCAGCTCCTTCCTCCTCTTCCCCGCCCTCCCACCACCACCACCACCACCCCCTTCTCTGCTCTGTCTCCCGCTCCATCTTCCCCCAAAGCGGGCCCAGGGAAAGTTTCTCGCCATTGGGTGGGCTTTGGGCTCCCCTCTGGCGCTCCCTCCCTCCCTCCCTTTCCCTTGTCTCTCAAGGGCCTCTCCGTGGCAAGAGGGGCCAACTTGTAATCTCACCAGCACCCCCCTCCCTTCCCGCCCGGTGCCTCCCCCCAAGTGGTTGCGACCCCTGCTGGCCTTTCCTCGCAGCCTCCCCCGTGTGGTTCCCCTTGGCTTTGCTCCCTGCCTTGGCCTGACTGCGGGGCCGGATGGGGCGGGGGAAGACCAGCCTTGCCCAGCACGGAAGGCTGATGGGAGGAGTTTCCCCGTCGGGAGGGGTTGAGGGGGGAAGGACTCTCTGCCTTCCTCTCGCGGAGCCGCACCGGCCAGGGTACATAATAGTGCCTTTGCAAGCCCACCTCTCCTTGGATCAGGTGGGCCACGTCCTTGGCCAGAGGGCGGCTGCAGCAGGAAGTCCCGCCCCTCCCTTTTGAACCCTGTGCTCAGCCCGGGGGAGGGAAGCCACACAAGCCCAATGCCACGGAGGTACCGTGGGTTCACATGGTGGGGCCTAGCCCCCGTTGGCTGGCAGCACGGAGGAGAGAGGGGAGGAAGGCCACGCCCCTGGCCAGAGGAACTCTGGAAGGGATGCCAGTGCACGCTTGGGCTTGGCCGCCATCTTGCCTGGAGCCCTGAGTCTCTCGGCCTCAGGTGGGGCCGCCCTTTCCTCCCTCCCTCCCTAAGGCATGGCTCAGTTAGGATTGTGGGAGGGCCCCGGACTTTCTATGGGACCAGAGGAGGGGGCCGGGGTGAGTCGGCTGGGCTGCCCGAGCACGGCTCCATCCGGCCACCCTGTGGACACCCTCCTGGCCCTCCCCCCAGTGGGTGGGGGGCAGGTCCCTCTTGGCTTGACATTCAGCTGCTGGGCTAGCAGGAACCCCCTCGGGGCTGCCAGTGACCCTCCATCGGCCTGCCAGTGACCCTCCTCTGGCCTGACTCCCCCTGGCCTTCCTCCCCCTTGGAACAGCCATTGGGCATTCCTGTCCCCCTCCCCACCGTAGGTCGCTTGACCCTCCTCCCCCTTTTCTGCTTCTTCCCCCCACCCACCCACCGCAAACCAGCTTCTCTGGCTCGGCTGCAAAACCTGGAGACGATCCATGAACTGCACCTTCCTGGACTGCATCTTGACCCTGCCCCTTCGAACAAGTTTCTTCCTTGGTTAAGAAACGCAGTATATATATGAGTACAGTACAGTATATATATATATATATAGTACTAATGGAATTTGGTGTGCTTTTCTTCCTCATTCCCCTCTCCCCCCCACCTCTCCCCTCGCCTCCTCCCCCCACCCCCAACTCCCTTTGTGTCTTTGGGGTCTGTTCTTCCAATTGCTTCCCCCTCCCCCCTTCGCCCCCACCCCCCATTCCCTCCCCCTCCCCCCGCATTTGAAAATAAAGGGTAGCTCTTTGTCTGTTTTTGTTCTTCTCTGAGGTTTATTCTGTGTCTAGCAGAACGCAGGTAGCCATATATGTTATAACTGTCAATATTGCTTCACAACAAAAAGAAGAAAAAGAGGAAAAGAAAAGAAAAAAAAAAGGAAAAATCCAAACTGTTTTTATCATTAATTTTTTTTTTTTTGCCTGAACGTTCTTCGGCTTTCTCCATTGGAATGGCTTATCGTGTTATGTGGATTTAAAACGAAAAGAGGAAAAAAAATGTTTTAAAAATGTTTAAAAAAGAAAAAAACTTTGAAAAAAAAAACTACATATATTTCAAAAAAGAGAAAAAAAGAAAAAAAATCATCGGCTTCCTTCTCCCTCCCCCCCACGTCCCCCCCCCCAGTTCCTTCCCCAGAGCAGAGATGGAAGCCCAGTGGGGGGCAGTGCCAAGGGCTCCCAGGTCACGTGTGTGTGTGTGTGTGTGTTTGCGTGTGTGTGTATGTGCGCATGCGCGTACATGCCTGTGAGTCTGTTTTGGTGGGCGATGGGGGAGCCCGTGTCCTTTTTACCCCCCTCCCCTGCTTTTCGGAGGAGCTGCTCAGAGACATCCGGAAGAGACACATTTCTTCTCCCACCCCCACCCCCGCGCATGCACGCATCCCCCTCCTCCCTTTGGTCCAGTTGCAAAGTGCCTATAAGGTCGTGTCTCCGCAGCAAAGACGACATTTCAGTGCCTCCTTCCGCTTCATTCGGGGCTGGGCACCTCCCCGGTGCAGGCCCAGCGCACGAGCGGCTGGCGTGCCCAGGGCTGCCCGCTGTGGATCCAGCAGCGGCTCCCCTCACTCCTGGCAGCCCCACACTCAAAGCACCTTTTGGCCCACCGGGGAGCAGGAACAATCTGCTGCTGGGGGGGGGAGAAAGTGGGCAGGAGGAGGGCTCAGAGCCAGTGCCCCATACACCCCAGTCCCTCGTCAGACTTGGGAGTGGAACCCCTGTCCCCCAGACTGGGAAGACGACTCAGCCTCTGTCCCAGGCGTGGGCTGTGAGCAGAGCCCCAAAGCCATTCCAGAGGAGAAGTGCTCTGGCCTTCTGTGGATTCCTAGAGCTTGGCGCAGCCTTTCCACTGCAAGCAGCTGTGGTCTGGGGAAGAGAACTGTGTGCCCGCCGGCCAGCAGACCCAGCGTGGTTTGCGTGGCCCCTCCAGTTCCACTCCAGGAGAGCCCCCTTGCCTTTGCAGAGGAGACCAGAGAGAGGCCCCCGGGCAACTGAGATGGGAATACAGCCCCGCCGGCTAGGGGGCCTTCTCCCCGGCCCTTCTCGTGGGGAATGTCAGTATCGTCTTCCATTCCTGTCGCTTCCTGCGGCGGGGCAAATCACCCCCAGAGAGGTCGCTCTGTTCCCTTTGGCCTCGACCCCGAGGGAGCCCATCCAGCGACATGGCTGCCAGCCGAGGAGCCCTTCCCTGAGCGGCCCTGAGTCGTCCTGGCCCGCCCGAGTGGGGACTGCGGCTCTGTTTGGCAGAGGGCCCGTCGGCGCCCAGCTCCTCCCCGCCCCTTTCCATGCCCCCTCCCATTTTGCTCTTGGTGAAGCTCTTCGTCGCTACCAGTTTGGTTCCGAGATTTAAAAAAAAAAAGCCAGGAACTCATCCCCCCCCCCCCCGCAGCCAAATTAAGGGAAGTGCCTTAAACGGATGTCTTTGCTGCCACCAGCGGAAAAAGTGAGACAGGCAGAGAAAGCGATCGCACCTGACGCAGCCGCCTTCCGAAATGTGAACAGACCCGTGTTTACAGAGATGGCAATCACGCCGCCTCCCGGTGGGGCTCCCTCTCCCCCCCCTCGCCCAAGAGGAGAGCCGAGGCCTACCCGGCGGCTCCCTCTGTGAAACCAGCCTCCTTCCGATGCGCTGAGCCAGCTCCTCCAGGCCCCCCACCCCCCCCGGAAACCCTCCCGGTCAGCCCTCGGCACTGCCCCTCCCCCCCCAAGTGCCACTCTCCCGGCGGGGTGTAATAAGCATGTGTTAATTACAATTTTTTTCCATAATAAAAGTTTATAGATGCAGCACCTTCTTTAACTGATTGAATTAAAGAATGTTATTGACTGGAACTGTCTCTTGCTTGGTTTCCTTGGGAGGCGGGCCCTTTCGAGGGGCGAGGCGGTGGGAACGGGACGTGGCGAGGAAGGGAGGGTCTGGCCCGGTCGGCCTTTCCGCCCAAAACCTCACCTGCGAGAGAAAGGTAATGCTGAGAAAGCACTGCGGAAAATACACGGACTCGCCTACATGTCCAAATGGACACATCCAAGAGCTGAGAACATAACGCCACATGGTGCCTGCAGCCGCCTCTTCTGGTGAGTTCCTCGGCCATCTGAGAGAGCAGGAAAGAACATAAGAGAACATAAGAGAAGCCAATGCTGAATCAGGCCAATGGCCCATCTAGTCCAACACTCTGTCACAGAGCGGCCAAAATATACCAGGTGCCATCAGGAGGTCCAGCAGTGGGGCCAGGACACTAGAAGCCCTCCCACTGCTGCCCCCCCCAGCACCAAGACCAGAGTGCATCACCTGCCCCAGACTGAGAGTTCCCATCTATACCCTGTGGCTAATAGCCACTGATGGACTTCTGCTCCATATGTTTATCTAATTCCCTCTTGAAACTGTCCATGCTTGTAGCTGCCACCACCTCCTGCTTGTAGCTGCCACCACCTCCTGTGAAAGGCGGCGGCGGTGGTGACTTTCTGACACTTGTGGCCAGACAGCAACGATGAACGGGTGGCTCCTGGAGACGTGTCACTAGGAGAATCTGATGCAGTAGAAAAGAGCCGGAGTCCAGGAGCACCTTCGAGACTAGCAAAATTTATGGCAGGGGAGGAGCTTTCCAAAATCCCTGCTTGCTTCTTTGGGAGATCTGGTGTAACCGTTCATTCCCCTGCATCGTGGATTCTGCTTGCAGTGAGTAGCGAGAAGTACCCGTGCCCTGAAGGGCCTGCTACGCAGTGGTGTTCTCCCTCGCTTTCCCGTGCATGTCCGTCAGGTTTTCTTTGTCATTCTGCATTGGTTTTCCTCCCTTCAGCACTGAGTTCGCATTCTGGTTGCTGATTCCCCGGGTTTTCCGAGAGTGCTTTTGTGCCGATTTCCCCCTTGTTTTGCTTCCGAGCCAAAGGTAATTTAAAAGTGTACAGATTCCCTTTTGCCACTCTGTACCCTCTGCTACCCTCCCCCCTTCATTGGTGTACAAACTCCATTTCCCCCTAATTTTTAAATTTTTAATTTTTTTGTCAAGCAGCGTGAGTCTAGCTGTATGAGACTATCGCCAGTCTTGGCTTGCTGAATTAAAAGAAATTAAATGACAGGGGTGGGAGTTTAAAAGGAGCTGCACAAGGTTTAGTTCCCTGCTGGTATTGACTTGAAAGGGTGAATCCAAGAAGAGGCAAATGGCAGCGTCCCCAGTCCTGCATGCAAACAAAATGGGGGGTGGGGTTCATCAGCGCGAAATGAAATTGACCTGAGATGTAAAGAGAGACAGACACTGGGGTGGGAAGCCTAAAGCTTTGAAAACATTTCCCCCTTTAATGCTTCAGTGAACAAAGTTGGAGGGGGGCCATTTTGGCAGTCTCTAGAAACCTAACATTAAAATAGCCAATAGAACAAACACTGTGTAATAGTTCAATGTAAGTTCAAAGTATTGATACCAGTACATAATCACTGTAAAGACAACACACTGCAACAATAAAGTATATTGCTATCTCAATATAACTTGGTTTCGCAAAGTGTGGTAAAGTCCCTAATCGGTACAAAAAGGTCTGAAAATCCTTTGTAACAAAAGTTCGAAAAGATTCCAGTGGTCAATGCCTTGTTCAGGAGAGGAAGGGGTTTCCTCAGTCTTCATCAGAACCATATAAAACATTAACGGAACCAAAGCTTTAAATAATTCCATCTAACCAAACGCAGTCACTTATTAACAAGTGTGACCACTGTGGTTTGGCTGATCTGTAACTGACTAGATAGTCTGTTTGGTGTAGGGTTAAGTGCGCAGACTCTAATCTGGGAGAACTGGGTTTGATTCCCCACTCCTCCACTTGCAGCTGCTGATGTGACCTTGGGTCAGTCACAAGCTCTGGCACAGCTGTCCTTGAAAAAAGAGCAGCTTCTGTCAGAGCTCTCTCAGCCCCGCCTACCTCACAGGGGGTGTCTGTTGCGGGAAGGGGAAGGGGAAGGAGTTTGTGAGCTGCTCTGAGACTTCCTTGGGTAGTGAAGGGTGGGGTATAAATCTAATCGCTTCTTCTTCTTCTTCTTCTTCTTCTTCTTCTTCTTCTTCTTCTTCTTCTTCTTCTTCTTCTTGTATATAGATTAGTTCTGTTGACCACTGTTTTAATTGTTTTATTGGAAGTCAATTATTTATGCTTTTAGTATCTATTTATGGCATTTGCCTCTATGTTTTATTGTTAATCTACGGCTCTTTACCTTTGTTCGCCGCCCTGAGCCCATGTTGGAAGGGCAGGATATAAATCCAATAAATAAATAAATAAAATTCTTTTTGTACCAACTGGGGACTCTACCACACTTTGCGAAACCAAGTTGTATTGAGACAGTACTGTACTTTATTGTTGCAGTGTGTTGCCTTTGCAGTCGTTACGTACTGGTTTCAATAATCTGAATGTACATTGAACTATTACATGGTGTTTGTTGTATTAGACTTCTTCGTTCATCACGGTCCCTCAGATTTATTGGTTAATAATAAAATGGTGGCTGAGCCACATGGAGCTCCTGCGAACCGCCAGACTTAAGAATCGCTTGGGATCGATACATTTGGAAGAAGGGTGCAATCCACACAGGCCGGGCTTTTTAAAACTGCCAAGATCACAACCAGGGTGCAGGATCAAATTAGAGAATAAGAACATAAGAGAAGCCAATGTTGAATCAGGCCAATGGCCCATCTAGTCCAACACTCTGTGTCACACAGCGGCCAAAATATACCAGGTGCCATCAGGAGGTCCACCAGTGGGGCCAGGACGCTAGAAGCCCTCCCACTGCTGCCCCCTCCAGCACCAAGAATAGAGTGCATCACCTGCCCCAGACTGAGAGTTCCCATCTATACCCTGTGGCTAATAGCCACTGATGGACTTCTGGTCCATACGTTTATCTAATCACAAAGGTGCTGGAGGGCGCAGCAGTGGGGGGGCTTCTAGTGTCCTGGCCCCACTGCTGGACCTCCTGATGGCACCTGGTATATTTTGGCCGCTCTGTGACAGAGTGTTGGACTAGATGGGCCATTGGCCTGATTCAACATTGGCTTCTCTTATGTTCTTAAGGAAAAAACCACACAAATTTACAGGGAAGAGCAGGAAATTAATGTTACTCTGCCGCTGGGCTAGGCCGTCCCCAATTTTTTTTTCAGTTTAATGGCACAAGATTAAAAAAGTTCTCCAGAGCTTCTGCCAGGGGACCCCTCCCCCATGCAAACTGCAGCCCTGTGCAAAGCGTGGTGGAGTTGCAGCTGACTTTGCTCAGGCACGCACGTGCATGCACACACACTGTCAATGATTGCAGCTTGCAATGCCAGTCTCAGTGGGTTCTACCATGCGTTCTGTACACTTGACACGTTCCCCCATATTATGAGAGTGTGTGACTCTTCCCCATTGTTCACAGTGGCTGATAACACAGCAGAGACTCCCCCAGTACCAGCAATATGGAAAACTGGGCTTCCCAGCTGCTTGTCAGTTTCAGAAAAAGTCTGGTCAGTTTCAGCAGTGGGTTTTCCCCTTTGCCTGCATTACTTTCTGTTCCCTTTCACTCAGCTAACTAGCACTAAAAGACATGCACAAAAACTGAACCACAAGGATTTAAATGGAAGCTGCTTGCTGGACATTCCTGTGCAGCTGCAATAGGGCAATTGTGTAATTTTTTTAAAAAATACTTTGGATGCCACACCCCACCCGTCACAAGTGACACTCCGCCCGGATTTAGAAAGGTGCATTTTTAAAAACTGTGGCCACAGAATAAATACACCGGAGGAAAAAGAACGGTGCGTAAGGCGGGCACAGAATCCACACTCAAGATTAAAGGCTTACTGGCTCTGAAAATCTGTGTAATGGGCCTCTGCCTCTTGAGATGTGTGCAGACGATTTGGGGAAAGAATGCATCTCCTGGGGCCCTGATCCCTTTTCCCCTCACAATCCTGAAATGTGGATTACAGATCTGGGTGCCAGGTGGCCCCTGGAGATCTCTGAAGTCTGGAGATGAGCTGTAATTTCCAGGGGATACCCCAGTCCGTCCGTCCCCACGAGGCTGGCACCCCTACATAAATCAGAAATGGCCAGTCAGCTTCAGGAGGGTAGGCAGGCCATCTGGCCCTTTGGAAGTCGTGTCTCACATGCTGCCTGTGGACGAAGGCCAAGGGGAGCGGTCAGTCCCTGTCATTCAGGGGCAAAGTGGAACTGGGAGACTGGTCTGGAGTGGGAGGGGAGCAGCCGGTGAGGAGCCAGCTTGGTGTTGTGGTGAAGTGCGCGGACTCTAATCTGGGAGAACCGGGTTTGATTCCCCCACTCCTCCACTTGCGCCTGCTGGATGACCTTGGGCAAACCATAGTTCTGGCACAGCTGTTCTTGAAAAAGAGCCGTTTCTCTCAGAGCTCTCTCAGCCCCACCTACCTCACGGGGTGTCTGTTGTGGGAGGGGAAGGGAAAGGAGTTTGTAAGCCCCGCTGAGACTCCAAATGAAGGGTGGGGGTGGGGGGATCAATCCAGACCTTCTGGCCGTCAGCAGAGCCCCAGTACGAAGCTAAGCAGCTGTCTGACCATTCTTGGCCGAGCGATACCAGACCCAACGTGCCAGTTGTGTGGCCACTTCAACCACTGCAAGAGGACCAGCTGCCTCCTGAGAGGCAGTCCCGACTCGAGGGGAGGGAAGGAATCTTTAACCGGTTGGGCCCTACCCAGCACTGCCTTCCTTGACCCTCCCCTCCCTCATTTGCCTTCCTTTGGAAGGCTGCAGGGGGGTGGAATCCTCAGAGGAGATTTGGAGCAGGGAAGCAGTAGGCAGGGAAAGGGCAAAGCCCCGGACGCATCCCCCTTCCGAAGGGCAGCCCAGGGGCCCATCAGCAGCACCCAGTGTGGCTTTCCAAGGGGGCTCTTGAAGAGCCTAACCGGAGGGGGAGGGGGAGCTTTGGCAAATGGATTCCCAGGAGAGGGTCGAAGAGCCCCTGGCCTGGATGGACCACCCAGGAGTGAACCCCTGGGCAACGTTGACCTTGCTGGCCGGCTGGCTTGTGGCCTCGACTCGGCACCAGGGAACCTGGCAGAATCTGGTATGGGTGGAAAGTGCCGGTCAAGTCACAACTAAGCTCTGGTGACACACACACACCCGTAGGGTTCTCAAGGGAGGAGACATTCAGAGGTGGTTTGCCATTTGCCTGCCTCTGCACAGCCACCCTGGAACTCCTTGGGAGTCTCCCATCCAATCATAGAATCATGTTAGAGTTGGAAGGGACCTTGCAGGCCATCTAGTCCAGCCCCCTGCACTCTGCAGGAGCGTAGCCGAAAGATGGCCCTACAACGTACCCGAAAGATGGTCATAGAATCATAGAATGTTAGCGTTGGAAGGGACCTTGCAGGTCATCTAGTCCAACCCCCTGCCCTCTGATAAATTGCACAGTGTGACATCTGGGCCACAAAAACGTCAAGCACAAATACTGGATGGGGGATATATTTCTGGGGAGGAGTGCATGCGGAAGAGATCTTGGGGTAAGGGTGGACTGTAAAGTGAATATGAGCAGTCAGTGTGATGCGGTGGCAGAAAAGGCAAATTCAGTCTTGGGTTGTATTAGAAGGGCCGTAACATCGAAGTCGCAGGAGGTCATCACAGCCCCTCTGTATGCTGCCTTGGTCAGGCCGCACCGGGAGTCCTGCTGCAGTTCTGGAGGCCTGACTTCAAAAAGGATGTGGGAAAAATCGAGAGGGCGCAGAAGAGAGCGACGAGGACGATCAGGGGTCTGGAGACTGAGCCCTACGAGGAAAGGCTGAGGGCCCAGTTGGGAATGTTGAGTTTGGAGAAGAGGAGATTGAGGTGGGACATAAGTTTGCTCTCTTTAAATATTTGAAAGGCCGTCATTTGGAGGAGGGCAAGGAGGTGTTCCGGTTGGCAGCAGAGGAGAGGACCCGAAGCGACAGGTTTGAATTGTGTGCAGCAAGGGTATTGGCTGGATATTAGGAAAAACTTTTTCAGGGTCAGAGGGATTCAAAGCTGGAATAACAGCTGCCTCGGGAGAGGTGGTCGGCTCCCCGGCTCCCCTTCACTGGCGGCTTTCAAGAAGAGGCTGGACAGATATTTGTCAGGGATGCTTTAGGTTGGTCCTGCATTGGGCTAGATGGTCTGCATGGCCCCTTCCATTGGGCTAGATGGTCTGTATGGCCCCTTCCAACTCTAGGATTCCATGGAAACTCCATCCTGCAAGCTGAAGCCCAAACCCAGCAACACAGCACCTTGGCCAGCTTTAGGGTTGCCGGCAGTTTCTGATAAGTGTGATAATAACGACCGGGTTGAGGCCAGGCTTCACATCCACGTGTTGGAGAAGTGCCGGCGTTCCGGCGGGCAGGCCGGCTGGCTTCCCAAAGACCATCAGAGACGAGGGCAGGTTGAGACACTTTGGGTTCTTTAATTCAGACAAAAAAGGGAACACAACAAGAACCAAACGGGGGAGCGAAAGTCAGCACTGTGTGTCTGAAGCACCTCCGGGACAGATGGACAGGAAAGGGGGAGGTTTCACCGCTCTCCGTCTCCAAACCCAAAGGACGGACCTGGTGAAGAAAAGGCCTCCGACCAAGCCCAAGAGGGAGGGCTTGAAGAACGGCGGGGCAGAGGCGACAAGCCTTCCGTGGCGTCTCTGCCAGGGGCTGCTTGACCCAATGGATCTGGAATCCCTTCCGGCACGGGAATGAGACCGCCAAGCCCCCCACCCTGGGAGTCTAAAGAGAGAGGCTGTTGCCACCATCGAAGCAGGCGGCCACAAGCCGGCTTCTCGCAACTGCAGGCTGGTGGAGGCCCCGTGTGCTCAAGCGGCAATCTCCAGGAGCACCCCAGCTGTACCACCGCGCACGACATACTCCCCCTGCCCCTCCTCCGGTAATCTGTTCTGTCCTGTCCTGCCCAGGTTCCGGCTCCAGCCAGCCGGTCCTCAGGAAATACCAAATACCGGTAGCAAGCCACAGTTCTGCAGTGGAGGATACCAGTGGTGCAACGGTGCAACGGATGCGCATTTCCCCTGGAAGTGTTGGCTCGCGTGTCTCTTGTTCATGGAACCAGTGTTCCCTCTAAGCTGAGTGAGTGTGAGCTAGCTTACAGTTTTTTAGCCTCTGGCTCACACATTTTTGTCTCAGCTCAGGAACGAGGGCTCCAGAGCAAACTGATTTATGCCGTAGCCAAATCGCTCGCTCACAACTTTAATGCCGGTAGCTCTCACAAAGGAGAATTTTTGCCCACAAGACTCCGCAGCTTAGAGGGAGAGCATCACTTGTGAGCAAGCGATTGGGCTGCCGCATAAATGAGTTTGCTCTGGAGCCCCACCCTTCCTGAGCGAAGGCAAAAAGGTATGAGCCGGAGGCTAGAAAACTGTGAGCTGGCTTACACTCACTCAGCTGAGCGGGAACACTGGTCTGTCTGCAGGGGACTGGTTTCCGCTGTAGAATCCAGGTTTTCTTGGAGCCAAGTGAGGACCTCTCGCCTCAGGAATGCCCCAGATCGGAGAGTCCGGGCCCCTTTCTCCCCTGCAGAGGCTCCCGGGCCGTTCTGGGCCTGACCGACTTCCATGCTGGGGCACTTCTGCCACGCTGGCCTGGTGAACTGGAGCTACGCCTGTGGCTGCCCCGTGGCTGCCGCTGCCGCTCTTCCGCTGCCTCTGCTGCACCCCCGCCCCCTGCCAAAGGCCTTCAGCAGCCTCCTTCCCCCCCCCATCACCAACCACTTGGGACTCCCACCCACTGGGCCCAGCTTCCTGGTGGTTTGGCAGGAGGCCCGGGCTGCCCTGGGAAGGTCCGGGGCTTGATTCAGCACCAACTGCCGCGGGTTCTCGGCACCGCCGGCCCTCCACCACTGCTGCAGCCAGGAAGCACAAGGCAACACTGCCCACCCCCCACTGCCTCTGTGTCCCAGCAGGCCCTCTCTCCAAACAGCTCTCTCGGCCACAAGAATCACCCTGGTCAGCTGGAGGGAGGGAGACCATTCAGGCCCGCTTCCCAGTGGGAGGCAGGGTGATTTGGCATTGGCTTTTCCCTCTGTTGTTTTACGAAACCCACCTTGGAACAGAAATCCCCCCTCTGCATTTTATGCTGCTTTCACTTCCTTTGATCACTGGATTTTATGGTAGCCTTTACACTGCGTGCCACTCTCGCTTTCTTTGATCATCGGGTTTTTATGGTACCCTCTACACTGTGTGCTGCTCTCGCTTTCTTTGATCATTGGATTTTATGGTACCCTCTACATCGTGTGCTGCTCTCGCTTTCTTTGATCATCGGGTTTTATGGTACCTTCTGCATAGATTTATGGCCGTTCAGGGGTGACTTTGCGGTCAGTACGGCGTTGCCCTTGGGGTATCTGAATGTGGTTTTGAGCTGCACATTTTCCTCCCAGTTGAGGAAACGGGGAGCAAATGCCAGATGGAGAATCGCCCGGAGACCAGCCATGTCTGGTCGGTGTCCCATTCAGGCTGCAGGGAGCATCTCTGTGGATGGAAGGACTCCTCTCTGCACAGAGCAGTTCCCCTCTCCCAGGAAGGTAAGCCGGAGCCCTTCTCCCTGGCGCCCTGCAGGGTTACGGAGCAGCACTCGCCCAAGGGATGGGCCCAGGGCTCTCCTGGAGTTAACCTGGAATGACCATCTCCAGGTTACAGGCATCAGTTCCCTGGGAGTGAACGACCGCTTCGGAGGCTGGACTCTGGGGGGCAGGGGGGGTATTGCATCCCCACTGATGTTACCTCCCCCCCTCCAAAGTCTCCCCTTTGCAAGCTCCGCTCCCTCCCAAATCTCCAGGAATCCCCCAAACTGGAGCTGGCAACCCTAGCCTACAATCTGGAGGGATACAGTCCAGCCATGGCTGGAAAGGCCAGGCTCGGCACTTGGTCGAGAATGCGGGGGGGGGTGTTTAACCCCTTCCCCTCCGGCCATTTTTCATTCACAATCCCCCCCCCCGGGGAATGGGTCCCAGTGTCCAAAATCCTTAGCGAGTGGGGAGAGGAGGAGAGATCTGGGGGGAGAGGGGGAACCTGTGAGCTGCAGGACTCCCCCCCCCAATCTGATGCTCTGGTTGCTTCAGCGTGAAGCTCTGACCGCGTGTTCGGCTCACGCCCACCCCCGCCCGCCCACACATCTGCAACTGCAGCGCTTTCCCTCCGGTCTTCCGCACGACAGTCGGGCCTCCTTCCAGGTCCCCGCCGGCTCCTCTCTGCGGTTTCCCAAAACCTGCTTTGGCACCACTTTCCCTTGAAGTGTGTTTGGGAAGAGGCGGGCCAAAAGCCACGGGTGAAGGAATGATTGTCAGCTCCTTACGGAAACAGTGGCAGCGGGCGTGTCGTGATCGTGCCCAAACACGCTAACCACAGAGAGACGTACCTACGACTGACTGGAAGCCTGGATGAGGCAGAAGGTTCCCCAGAGGCAAGTCGGGGGGGACAGGAGCCACGCGGGGAAAGAGCGCTGAAAATCCTGGTTTGGAAGCTACCGCGGAGCTACAAACTTGCCTCTGCGTTCGTGGCGGCCATGGGACCCAAGTGGGGAAGCCCCCCCCGCCCCGTGTGGAAGCCATTTCTGAGCAACGTCACCCCCCCCCCCAAGCCTTCTCCCCCCTGCAGGCAAGAGGCGTTCAGAGGTTGCCGTGGCCTGCCTCTGCGTAGCAACCCTGCCCTTCCTCGGGGGTGTCGGCCAGGCACAGGTTTACACAAGCACACGTCTGAGCCTGGATTTGGGGCTGGGAGTCCAGCGCAGGGAGCAGAGATCACAACCCCAAGAAGTTCCCGAGAGTCTTTCCTCCCCAAACTGGGTGAAGCTCCGACCAGAAGGCCCTCTTGACCAATGTTCCCTCTAAGCTGTGGAGTATTGTGAGCAAAAATTCTACTTTGTGAGCTACTGGCATTAAAGTTGTGAGTGAGCGATTTGGCCACTGCATAAATTAGTTTGCTCTGGAGCCCTCCTTCCTGAGCGAAAAGAAAAATGTGTGAGCCAGAGGCTAAAAATCTGTGAGCTAGCTCACAGTAACTCACCTTAGAGGGAACACTGCTCTTGACTGGCAGGCATGGGGTGCGTGTGTGGGTACTGATGAGGCTCCCAGTACAGCTCCCCCCCCCCCACCGCCGCCACCCTGAGCTGTTCTGGAAACAAACCACATGGAGGGCAGGAACACAGGAGCTCACCCCGAGCTGCCCCGCAACCCCCCCCGCACCCTTCACGCAGCCTCCCCTCCACCCCTCTGTGACCCCTTGAGCAACACCCATCGGTTCCAATTCCAAAGGTCATGGGAATATCCAACGGCTCTTGGCCCCAGTACAAAATATCCCAGGAACAGACGTGCAGGCCAGGAGGTTTCCCTCCGTTGCTGTGTGACTGTCCGCATGGCACATGGGCACACGTTGGCACACTTGATGGTCCTACTGCCTGGCCGGGCCGCTCATCACCGCGTCTCTCCCGCTCCCAGGACGGCCAGCGGCTCGACTGTCACCCGTTCCAGCTTGATGGAGGCTGGCGGGGAAGGGGTCCCGGGGGTCCCGTTGCAGGGGATCTCCAGGTCCAGAGGGTCCCCCCCGGCCGACCTGGCCTGGTCGCTCAGCAGCTTGACCAGGAAGTTGATGTACTTCATGGCCAGGCGGAGGATCTCGTTCTTGCTCAGCTTCTTGTCCGGCGGGTGCGTGGGGATGAGCTTGCGGAGCTCGGCAAAGGCCCCGTTCACATTCTGCTGGCGCCAGCGCTCTCGGCTGTTGGTGAAGACCCGGCGGGCCACCTTCTGGGGCTGCAGACCTGGGCAGACGACAGGGGAGAGGGAGGAATGGGCAGGAGGCATTCACAGTGGGAAAGGGAGACTGAAGAGGGAAACGGAAGTGGGAAAGAGGAACGCCAAAGGGACCTGTCGAGGACGGGCAAGTGGGCAGAGACTGACCAGGAGAGAGATCTGGGAGTCGTAGTAGATAACTCACTGAAAATGTCGAGACAGTGTGCGACTGCAATAAAAAAGGCCAGTGCTCTGCTGGGGATTATTAGGAAGGGGATTGAAAACAAATGAGCCAGTATCATAAGGCCCTTGTATAAATCAATAGTGTGGCCTCATTTGGAGTACTGTGTACAGTTCTGGTCACCATACCTCAAAAAGGATATTATAGCCTTGGAAAAACTGCAGAGAAGGGCAACTAGAATGATAAAAGGGTTGGAACACTTTCCCTATGGAGAAAGATTGAAGCGGTTGGGGCTCTTTAGCTTGGAGAAACAACAGCTGAGGGGTGACACGATCGAGGTTTATAAGATTATGCATGGGATAGAGCAGGTAGAGAAAGAAGTACTTTTCTCCCTTTCTCACAAGACAAGAACTCGTGGGCACTTCATGAAATTGCTGAGCAGTCGGGTTAGAACAGATAAAAGGAAGTCCTTCTTCACCCAAAGAGTGATTAACATATGGAATTCACTGCCACAGGAGGTGGTGGCAGCTACAAGCATGGACGGCTTCAAGAGGGAATTGGATAAACATATGGAGCAGAAGTCCATCAGTAGCTATTAGCCACAAGGTATAGATAGGAACTCTCGATCTGGGGCCAGTGATGCTCTGTACTCTTGGTGCTCTGGGGGGGCAACAATGGGAGGGGCTTCTAGTGTCCTGGCCCCACTGCTGGACCTCCTGATGGCCCCTGGTATTTTTGGCCACTGTGCGACACAGAGTATTGGACTGGATGGGCCACTGGCCTGATCCAACATTGGCTTCCCTTATGTTCTTATAAGAGGGAATTGGATAAACATATGGAGCAGAGGTCCGTCAGTGGCTCTTAACCATGAGGTATAGATAGGAATTCTGGGGCAAGTATGGCTCTGTATTCTTGATGCTTGGGGGGGGGCAACAGTGGGAGGGTTTCTGGTGTCCTTGGCCCCACTGCTGGACCTCCTGATGGCCCCTGGTATTTCTGGCCACCGTGTGACACAGAGTGTTGGACTGGATGGGCCACTGGCCTGATCCAACAATGGCTTCTCATATGTCCTTATGAAACACAAGTACAGAAGAAGAGCCCTGAGAGATCGGATCTGTGGTCTACCCAGTCCAGCATCCTGCTTCACACAGTGGCCAAACAGTTGCCCAGAGGGCTAACAAATAGGGCAGAGAGGCCAAGAGGGAAGGGTTGTGGCTCAGTGGTAGAGCCTCTGCTTTGTAGGCAGAAGGTTGCAGGATCAATCCCTGGCGGCATCTCCAGCTAAGAGGACCAGCCAGTAGGCAGTGTGAGACCTGGGAGAGCAGCTGCTGGTCTGAGTGGACAACATACTGACCTTGCCGGACCAAGGCTCTGATTCAGTATAAGGCAGCTTCAGGTGGCCTGACCCTGATGTCGCCTCCTAGCACTGGGATTCCGAGGTTGGCCACCTCTGACTGTGGAGGTTCTTTTTACTCACCACAGTGACCCCCCGGCATTGATGGGCTTCTCCTCCAGGAGTCTTTCTAACCCCCTGGGCTTGTGACCGTCATAACCTCTGCCAGTGGGGAATCCCACAGTTTAGTTACTTGCTGAGTAAAGAAGTATTTCCTTTTGTCTGTTCTGTACCTATCGACTAGGGACAGAAAAAGTGGGGGGGGGAATGACTTAACCCTGAAACCTGGGATCCAGAACATGAAAAGGTTAGTCAAATCGGAAAGAGGGCCAGCAATAAAAACTTAATGTATATAGTATAAAAAGATACATGTATTTATTAACAAGGAATTAAAAAACATAGAAGGGCCCAATCACCCTGCATGTAAAAATACCAAAATCTAGCACACAAGGGCCAATGGACTTGACTTGACGCGTTTGGGGCTGTATAAGCCTTCTTCAAAGGTCAAACACAATGAGGAGCATATCGTAAGAGCATACGAACATAAGAGAAGCCCATGTTGGATCAGGCCAATGGCCCATCCAGTCCAACACAGTGGACAAAAAACACGAGGTGCCATCAGGAGGTCTACCAGTGGGGCCAGGACATTAGACGCCCTCCCACTGTTGACCCCCCACCCCCAAGCACCAAGAATACAGAGCATCCCTTGCCCTGGACAGAGAGTCCCTATATATAACCTTGTGGCTCATAGCCACCGAGGGACCTCTGCTCCAGATGTTTATCTAATTCCCTCTTGAAGCCGTCCATGCTTGTAGCTGCCACCACCTCCTGTGGCAGTGAATGCAATACAATCATACAATCCTGTGGCAGTGAATACATTACAATCATACAATTATGCAGCATAAGATACAAGATGGACCAGAAAAGAATTGTTCCAAAGTGAAACCACTAGGCACAGAGTAGAAGTATATATGAGGCCTCCAAAGGTGCAATCCCATGCCAAGATGATGTTTCACTGATAATAATTTCTGGTCCAGAAAGTGCCTTTCTATGATGGTTTAGCCAAAGCATCCTCAGTGAAGCTGTCCTTAAGCAAAGGTCTATCTTAGCTTATATTTATATTAGCATGTTCATAGCCTGGAGAACTCCTACAAGATAATGACTCAGCCCTACCCCACCTTCCAGGGTCGATATAAATTACCTGCCTACTGTTTTTCTGCTCACCTTGACACGGAGAGCACTCCCTCTTTCTGTGTGATACCTCTGAGGATGCCAGTCCCAGCTGCTGGCGAAATGTCAGGTCCTACAGTGCCAAGACCACGGCCACACAACCCGGGAAATCTACAGCAACTAAAGGTCTATCTTGTATCTAAGCTGCATAATTGTATGATTGTACTGTATTACACTTGAGCTGCGGTGGCTCAAGTGGTTAAGACGCTGAACTGCAGGCTGTGGAAGGTCAGTAGTTCAGCAGTTCGAGACCCGGGTGCCGCATGACAGGGTGAGCTCCTGTCTCTAGCTCCAGCTCCTGCCAACCTAGCAGTTTGAAAGCAAGAAATTGCAAGTAGATAAATAGGTACCACTTCGGTAGGAAGGTAACAGCGTTCCGTGCGCCTTGGTGTTTAGTCATGCCGGCCACATGACCACGGAAACGTCTTCGGACAGCGCTGGCTCTTCGACTTTGAAACAGAGATGAGCATCACAACCCTAGCGTCGGATTCGACTGGCTTTCGAGCAAGGGAACCTTTACCTTTACCTTTTTACTGTATTATGATATAAGCCAATATGCCCTCGTTGTGCTTGACCTCTGAGGAAAGCCTATATGGGCCGAAACGCGTCAGGTCAAGTCCATTGGCCCTTGTGGGCTAGATTTTGGTATTTTTACCGGCGGCGTGATTGGGCCCTTCTGTGTTTTTTAATTCCTTGTTAATAAATACATGTATCTTTTTATACTATATATGTTAAGTTTTTATTGCTGCACCTATCGACTTCATTGGGTGCCCCAATATTATGGGACAGGGAAAAAAAGTTATCTCTATTGTGTATGTACAGACACACACACAAACAGACACACACACAAGTGCCCTCACTTGGGTAGCCCAGGTTAGCCCGATCTTCTAAGATCTCAGAAGCTGCACAGGATTGGCCCTAGTGAGTGCGTGGCTGAAAGACCACCGAGGGAGCCCAGGGTTGCCACGCAGGGGCAGGCCATGGCAAACCCACCTCTGATCCCCTCTTCCCTTGAAAAGCCCGCCTGGGCTCACCACGAGTTGGCTGTGGCTTGATGATGGGTAGATATATTTATGTACAGGGCTATTTTTGGGCAGGGACACACAGGAACGGCGTTCTGGCTGGCTCCTGAGTTGGCCACACCCAGCAGGAACTCATTAGCATAACAGGCCACACCCAACAGCAGGAACTCATTAGGATTGGCTGCATTAGGGGTGTGTGGCCCAACATGCAAAGGAGTTCCTGCTCCAAAAAACAAAGCCCTGGGTTTGGACAACAAACAAGGGAAACCAAATAAGAAGCAAAAGGTGGCTGGATGACCACACTGCTGGTAACATGGGGGTGTGGCCTAATATGCTCATGAGTTGTGCTGTCAGGGGTGTGGCCTGTTATGCTAATGAGTTCCTGCTGGGCTTTTTCTACAAAAAAAGCCCTGTTTATATATATATATATATATATATATATATATATATATATATATATATATATATATATAAATAAATAAAAGGTGGAGCTGCAGTGGCTCAAGTGGTTAAGACACTGAACTGCAGGCTGTGGAAGGTCGGTAGTTCAGCGGTTCGAGACCCGAGAGTGCCACATGATGGAGTGAGCTCCTGTCTCTAGTTCCAGCTCCTGCCAACCTAGCAGTTCGAAAGCAAGGAATTGCAAGTAGATAAATAGGTACCACTTTGGTGGGAAGGTAACAGCGTTCCATGTACCTTGGTGTTTAGTCATGCCCAGGGGTCTTTTCGTAGAAAAACAGCTGCAGGAGCTCATTAGCATATGGTATGCTAGTGAGCTATTAGGCTATTAGCATATGCCACGCCCCTGACATCACCGGCAGTGATGTCAGAAGGGGAAGCAAAAGGGGGGAGGCATCTTCAAAAGCCTCCCCTTCCCTTCCCCAGCTGGTCTGGGTGGGGGAGCTAAGAGAAGGGGTTTAATCCCTAGAGTCGGATTCGTCTGGCTTTCGAGCAAGGGAAACCTTTACCTTTACCTATATATATATATAATCCACCTTGAGTCTCACTGAGAAAGGTGCCCTGTAAGTAAAGTAAATGAGGAAAGGCTGAGGGCCCCTTGGCAATGTTTAGTCTGAAAGGCTGTCATTTGGAGCAGGGCAGGGAGCTGTTCTGGTGGGCAGCAGAAGAGAGGCCACGGAGTGGGTCAAAGGTGGAATAATCAGCTGCCCAGGGAGAGGTGGTCGGCTCCCCTTCACTGGCAGCTTCCAAGAAGAGGCTGGGCAAATATTTGTCAGGGATGCTTTAGGCCGGTCCTGCATAGGGCAGGGGGTTGGACTAGATGGTCTCTATGGCCCCTTCCAACTCTAGGATTCTATGATTCTAACATATATATTTGTTTGTTGATGGCCCGCCTTCCTGACTGCGACTCAAGGTGGATTGGGCAGAGTGAGTTAGGAGCAACCAATAGGAAGGGACCTCCCCTAATAGCCGCACAACGGGATTAGGACAGCAGGAACCCGAAACCAAACCGAAGCCGGGAACTGAACAGAAACAAGGGGCAGATATTAATATGACACAGAGCAAGGAGACGTTGGCCCTCTCCTCTCCAAGCCCCAGGCTTATCATCCTGTCCTCCTAGGGAAGGAGTTCTGCCCGGGAACCCTCTCGGTTGCCCTCTTTGTCGCTTTCTGTGAAGATGCTTCTGGAGGGCAGCCCCGTCGGTCTGCAGCGGAGCGGCCGGGTGCAAGTCCAGGAGCGCCCGAGAGGCCGGCAAGAGTGTCCAGCCACGATGACTCGTCTCTGACGCAGGGAGCTCTGACTCTCGGGAGCGCCTCCTCCGAAAATCTTGTTGGCCTCTCAGGTGCTGAGCTAAGGCTCCCTCTAAGCCGTGAAGTCTTGTGAGCAGAAATTCTACTTTGTGAGCTCCTGGCATTAAAGTTGTGAGCTGGCGATTGCTCTGCAGCCTAAATTACTTTGCTCTGGAGCCCTCCTTCCTGAGTGAAGACGAAAATGTGTGAGCTGGAGGCTGAAAAACTGTGAGCTAGCTCACACAAACTCAGCTTGGAGGGAAGATAAGAACATCAGGGAAGCCAATGTTGGATCAGGCCAGTGGAGCATCCAGTCTAACACTCTGGATCACACAGTGGTCAAAAATACCAGGTGCCCTCAGGAGGTCCAGCAGTGGGGCCAGGACACTAGAAGCCCCTCCCACTGTTGCCCCCCCCAAGCACCAAGAATAGAGTGCATCATCTGCCCCAGACTGAGAGTCCCTATCTGTACCTTGTGGCTCAGAGCCACTGATGGACCCCTGCTCCATATGTTTATCCAATTCACTCTTATAAGAACATAAGAGAAGCCAATGTTGGATCAGGCCAATGGCCCATCCAGGCCCACACTCTGTGTCACACAGTGGCCAGAAATACCAGGTTGCCCTCAGGAGGTCCAGCAGTGGGGCCAGGACACTAGAAGCCCTCCCACTGTTGACCTCCCCACCAAGCGCCAAGAATATAGAGCATCCCTTGCCCCAGACATAAGAACATAAGAGAAGTCAATGCTGGATCAGGCCAGTGGCCCATCCAGTCCAACACTCTCTGTGTCACACAGTGGCCAGAAATACCAGGTGCCATCAGGAGGTCCACCAGTGGGGCCAGGACACTAGAAGCCCCTCCCACTGTTGCCCCCCCCCCCAAGCACCAAGAAGACAGAGCATCCCTTGCCCCAGACTGAGAGTCCCTATCTATACCTTGTGGCTAATAGCCATTGATGGACCTCTGCTCCAGATGTTTATCCAGTTCCCTCTTATAAGTTCAGAAGAGAAGCCACAGTGGCCAAAAATACCACTGGGGCCAGGACACCAGACTCTAGAATGCTGGGACTGGCCTCATATCTAACCGCACTTTGGAGCTGCTCCCATAAACTTGGGCCTCTCCCCCTCCCTCCCCTGCCAAATGGGCCTGACCCCCTCCCGGAAGAGGAGCCTGGGCGCACGGCCTCCCCCCCCCCCGCGCGGCCACTCACCCTCCGTGATCTCCTGCTCGTAGTGGCTCGGACGGCGCTTGAGGCGACTGTTGGGGAAGAGGCCGAAAGTCCCGGAGCTGCCGATGTAGATGCTGGGAGAAGAGGAGAGAAGAGATCAGGGGCCACCACGAAGCAGCCCCTCGGCGCCTGCAGACTACGGCTGCCTGTTGGCTCCCTTTGACCTTCTCCTGCCAAACAGACCAAGGCCACTTCCACACTGGTCTTTGGTCCAGCTTTCCTGCAGAGGGAAAGCTGGTTCCCCCCTCCTTGTTTCCATAGCACTTTGTGATGTTCTGGTGATCCTCTCAGCTTCTCTGGTCTGTGGGGCCGTGGCAAACCACCTCTGTTTGGTGTAGTGGTTAAGTGTGCAGACTCTAATCTGGGAGAACCAGGTTTGATTCCCCACTCCTCCACTTGCACCTGCTGGATGACCTTGGGCAAGCCATAGTTCTGGCACAGCTGTCCTTGAAAAAGGGCAGTTTCTGTCAGAGCTCTCTCAGCCCCGCCAATCTCACAGGGCATCTGTTCTGGGGAGGGGAAGGGAAAGGAGATTGTAAGCTGCTCTGAGAACCTTGACATAGAGAGAACTCCATCTTTCTGTGTTATACCTCTGAGGATGCCAGTCACAGCTACTAGCAAAACGTCTGGTCCTACAATGCCAAGACCATGGCCACACAACCCGGAAAAATCTACAGCAACTAATGAACTCCGGCTGTGAAAGCCTCCGACAACATATCACTCTGAGAATTCTTTGGGTAGTGAAGGGCGGGGTATAAATCCAATCTCTTCTTCTTCTTCTTCTTCTTCTTCTTCTTCTTCTTCTTCTTCTTCTTCTTCTTCTTCTTCTTCTTCTTCTTCTTCTTCTTCTTCTTCTTCTTCTTGCTTTGAAAACCCTACGGGGGTCAGCTGGGATTTGACAGCCCTTCTCACCACCGCCAGGGAGGTGCACCTAAAGGCAGCGGTATTTTCCTGACTTGGATTTTGGGAAGGGCATCAGTACCACTACTCTGGGTTATCCAGATCCCCTGATACTGTTTCATGATTCATGTTGTGGGTTTGGTTTTGGATTTTTTCCCCTTGGGATTCCAGAATTATTTGGGTCCCACTATTCCCTATGTGGGACTTGGGGTTAGGGGAGTTGCAAAGTGGCTGTTCTACAGCCAGATGACGGGAGTTCAGTGTTCCCTCTAATCTGAGTTGGTGTGAGCTCACAGTTTCTTAGCCTCCGGCTCACACATTTTTGCCAGCGCTCAGGAAGGATGGGGCTCCAGAGCAAACTAATTCATGCAGCAGCCAAATCCCTCACTCACAACTTTAATGCCAGTCGCTCACCAAGTAGAATTTTCACTCACAGGACTCCACAGCTCAGAGGGAGGCACTGGATGGGACCCAAGTGTGCTCCCTGTCCCCTGAAGACCCCCACCCCAAGTTTCAAATGAACCTGAGGGGTCCAGCCCTGAACAAGGTGCTCCGCCAGCCACCCGAGACCCGTTGTTACCTACAAGGGATGGGGGAAATATGCAAAGATGCCGGTAGCCAAACACATAAGAGCAATCGCTGTCCAAAAGGCTCCGATGCCATCAGAATGAGAAGTCCAACAGAACCAGAGAATTCTGTTGGTGTGAGCGAATCAGCATGCCTGGAGATTTGGGGTGTGTGTGTGTTATTTTCACGCAGGTTCAGAAGTACTAGCAGGTCCCAAAATGCTCCACGCATTCGCCAGCTTGAAGGTATCGCGATACGCGATACCTTCAAGCTGGCGAACGCGTGAGCATTTTCGGAACCTGCTAGTACTTCTAAACCTGCGTGAAGATTTCTCTACCCTTGTTTCATATAAGACTGTGACATGATTTGATCAGCAGCGGTTTCCATCGGAATGCCTGATTGTTGTCATATTTATATTCAGTGCTTCTTTGTATTACGTACAGTTCATGGTATTAATGCACTTGTTCAGTTTTCAAATTTTCCCATGAAATGTGCTTGATGATTGGTTTTTTTGATTTACACATGGTGTTTTTGTTTTGTTTTTTGCTTTGGGTTGCTTTCCTACTGTGTATCCCCCTGTTGTTTGTTGAAGACCAGGGGCGGGCGGGGAACTACATGACTCTAAGGGTGTATAGGTGTTATCTCTGTGGGATGCCTCTCTTGGTCTTAACCTGGGAGCTGCCCTCTCGGACGCTCTCCTCTCTCTCTCCCTTTGTCCTCTCACTTTTGCACATGGCCTTCCATGAAGACACGTGCCTCTGCAGGTCTCTCCCATAGAGACAATGCCCTCATACTCCCACACACATGATGCCAGACAAGGCGGCCATTTGTGAGAGGGAAAAAGACTCTTTAGGTTAGGCGCTCTCTCTCTCTCTCTCTCTCTCTCTCTCTCTCTCTCTCTCTCTCTCTCCTCTTCGACTGCAGCCTGAATATGAACTGGATCTATCTGAATAGATCTAAATTTACCCCTTTTTTGCAATATACTTCATGGGAGATTTATTTACTGCACTCAGTCTCACGCTTCTGTGACTGGGCAGAACCCTGCTAGATCAACCAAGTCTCCCAATAAACCCCAGCCAAACAAACCTTGCGTGGTTTAAATGGCCTCAACCCTCACCTGCAGCTAACTTTTATTGAAACATAAGCAGGATATTTCTTCTGAGCCTGCAGCAGCAAGAAAACCAGCGGGAGCACCCCAAGATTGCACAAAATCACTAAACCAAACTCAGGAAAACTATATTTTTAAAAGAGCCAGAAAGGGGGGGGGTCTGACTCCCCCCACCCACACACATGCACACATACAGAGAGAGGCAAATGCGTGCATGCACACACACAGAGAGAACAAATTTAGAATCCAGTGGTACCTTTTAAGACTAACCGAGGTCTATTCAAGGTGTGAGCTTTTGTGTGCAAGGCACGATTTTTCCAAACACCTTGGAAAGGAGGCTACAGTTCAAACTTACAAACAGGGGCCAAACAGCAGATTAACATGTAACATGGATGAAGATGCTTTAAGATACGCAGAGACAAAACGAAATAACAAGCTAAGGGTATAAGGCCCCTATCTGTAAGTCTGAACTGTTACCTTCCATTCCAATGTATTTGAAAAAGTGTCCTTTGCACCCGAAAGTTCACACCTTGAATAAACCTTTGTCGGTCTTAAAGGTGCCCCCACTGGACTCTAAATTTGTTCTACTGCTTCAGACCAACACGGCTGACCAACTGGATCTACACAGAGGGAGAAAGAGAAAGAGAGAGACTTGAAATAATGTTTTAGAAGAAGAAGAAGAAGAAGAAGAAGAAGAAGAAGAAGAAGAAGAAGAAGGAGGAGGAGGAGGAGGAGGAGGAGGAGGAGGAGGAGGAGGAGGAGAAGAAGAAGAAGAAGAGGAGGAGAAGAAGAAGAAGAAGAAGAGGAGGAGGAGGAGGAGGAGGAGGAGGAGGAGGAGGAGGAGGAGGAGATTGGATTTATACCCCCTGCCCTTCACTGCCCAAAGGAGTCTCAGAGCGGCTTACAAACTCCCTTCCCTTCCCCTCCCCACAACAGACTCCCTGTGAGGTAGAAGAAGAAGAAGAAGAAGAAGAAGAAGAAGAAGAAGAAGAAGAAGAAGAAGAAGAAGAAGAAGAAGAAGAAGAAGAAGAAGAAGAAGAAGAAGAGGAGGAGGAGGAGGAGGAGGAGGAGGAGGAGGAGGAGGAGATTGGATTTATACCCCCTGCCCTTCACTGCCCAAAGGAGTCTCAGAGCGGCTTACAAACTCCCTTCCCTTCCCCTCCCCACAACAGACTCCCTGTGAGGTAGAAGAAGAAGAAGAAGAAGAAGAAGAAGAAGAAGAAGAAGAAGAAGAAGAAGAAGAAGAAGAAGAAGAAGAAGAAGAAGAAGAGGAGGAGGAGGAGGAGGAGGAGGAGGAGGAGGAGGAGGAGGAGATTGGATTTATACCCCCTGCCCTTCACTGCCCAAAGGAGTCTCAGAGCGGCTTACAAACTCCCTTCCCTTCCCCTCCCCACAACAGACTCCCTGTGAGGTAGAAGAAGAAGAAGAAGAAGAAGAAGAAGAAGAAGAAGAAGAAGAAGAAGAAGAAGAAGAAGAAGAAGAAGAAGAAGGAGGAGGAGGAGGAGGAGGAGGAGGAGGAGGAGGAGGAGGAGGAGATTGGATTTATACCCCCTGCCCTTCACTGCCCAAAGGAGTCTCAGAGCGGCTTACAAACTCCCTTCCCTTCCCCTCCCCACAACAGACACCCTGTGAGGTAGGTGGGGCTGAGAGAGCTCTTGACAGAAACTGTCTGTAATGTATCCACTGGAGAACATGGGCTCTGGACAGCCATGTGCTTGGACTGGTTCTAACCGGTCCACCATGTGGCCAGGCGAAGGGCCTGAGCTTCGCCCCAAAGGACAATGGACTCGTGGATCCTGACTCCCCTCCAATGGAGGAGCAGGAGTTAATCCAATCAATGTAAATAGCGAATCACCGGGTGTGTGTGTGTTTGGGGTGTGGGTCACTTGGGAATAAAAGCCGGCCTGCGAGCCGGCTCAGTTGTCTTGTTCTTCATCTAATAAAGTATGTGAGAGCTGAAATCACTAGTAAGTCTCAGTACTTTTCACTGTCCTTGAGAGAACAGCTGTGAGAGAGCTTGTGACTGACCCAAGGTCACATCAGCAGGTGCAAGTGGAGGAGTGGGGAATCAAACCCGGTTCTCCCAGATAAGAGTCTGCGCACTTAACCACTACACCAAACCAATTCCGCCAGTCCCGAAGAGGCCTGGTAGGCAGAGAACACGACGCTCTTTGCCCAGGTCGGCGGGAGAAGCCCAAAGCAGACCAGAGCAGCAGCAGCCGCGACGTCAAGCAGGGGCACACTCCAAAAATTCTCGCTCTGAAACAGAGCCAAGCGGCTTTGACCGCTCCAGGTGGAGCAGCAAAAAGAGGGAGAATCGCTCCCTCCTCCCCTCCACCCACACCTGCTCTGCTGTTCTCAGCACCTCCGGGCTCCCTGCTCCTTACAGAGCCGTTCCCCACGGCTGCTCTGCAGCTGAGGGGAACCTGAGTCAGAAAGGAGCTGGCAACAGCAGCGGCGGCGGTTGCAACTGCTTGGTCTTGCAGTGCTTGAAGGGTGGCATAGCTGGAACGCCCCATCTCATCAGACCTCAGAAGCTAAGGGCTGTGTCAGCCCTGGTTTGTACTTGGATGGGAGACCTCCAAGGAATACCAGGGTCGTGACACAGAGGTGGGCAACGGCAAACCATCTCTGTTTGCCTCTGCCATGACTCGGATGGCCCAGGCAAGCCCAGTCGAAGAAGTTAAGTAGAGTCAGTCCTGGTTAGTACTTGGATGCAGTGTTCCCTCTAAGCTGAGTTAGTGTGAGCTAGCTCACAGTTTTTTAGTCTCCAGCTCACACATTTTTGTCTTAGCTCAGGAAGGATGGGGCTCCAGAGCAAACTTAATTTATGCAGCCGCCAAATCGCTCGCTCGCAACTTTGCTGCCAGTAGCTCACAAAGCAGAATTTTTGCTCACAAGATTCCACAGCTTAGAGGGAGCATTGCTTGGATGGGAGACCACCGGGGGAGTCCAGGGTTCCAACGCAGAGGAAGGCAACGGGTAAACTCTGTTTGTCTCTGGACTTGAGTTGGATGGCCCAGGCTGGTCTAATCTCAACAGGTCTCGGGAGCTAAGCAGGGTCGGCCCTGGTTTGTCCTCGGATGGGGGGCCACCGAAGAAGTCCAGGACTGCTATATGGAGGCAGGTGACGGCAAGCCATCTCCGTTCGGTCTCTTGCCTTGAAAACCCCACAAGAGGTTAGCTTAGAGGGAACACTGGCAACTTGCCATAGGCCCGTTGCAACTTTCAGCACCTTCCACCACCACGAGTGAAGCAAAAACCCTCCAACTGTTGACAAGCTCGAGTGTGTCCAGAAGAGGGCGACCAGGATGGTGAGAGGGTTTGGATCCAAGTCTTATGAGGAAAGGCTGAAAGAGTCGGGTCTGTTTAGCCTGGGAAAGAGAAGGCTTAGAGGGGACATGATGGCAGTCTTCAAATATCTGAAGGGCTGTCATGTAGAAGATGGAGCAGATCTATTCTCTCTTGCTCTGGATTGCAAGACTAGATGTAATGGGTGGAATTTACAAGGGAGTTGTTACCGGCTATATATCAGGAGAAACTTCCTGACTGTAAGGGTGGTTGAGCAGTGGAACAGACTGCCTCGGGAGGTGGTGGATGCTCCTACCCTGGATGTTTTCAAGCGGAGGCTGGACGACCATCTTTCGGGTATGTTGTGGGGTTATCTTTCGGCTGTGCTCCTGCAGAGTGCAGGGGGTTGGACTAGATGACCTGCAAGGTCCCTTCCAGCTCTAACATTCTATGATTCTATAACTAGACAGCTGACCTGTCTGCCCAAGAGCCGCAGACAACCCCTCAGGTTCCTTCCCCCTCCCACCCAATTCCCCCTCCCGACTTACCTGTTGAGGAAAGGGTGGGGCTGATAGGGTGGGGGCAGGAGTGGGCTCCTGGCTCCGGCTAGAGGCAGAGGGGGCGGAGGGGGGCCGTGGGGCAGGGCGGAGAGCTGCAGGAGGCCGGGGATGGGGTGCAGGGCGGTGAGCTGGGTGGTGGGGACCTCAGCATGAGTGGGGGGCTTACTGTGGCCCAGGCTGATGACGGGGACGCTGTGGGGCATCGGTGCCGTGGGGGGCTCGGGGAAAGGACTCCCCCGGGTCTGAGGAGAGGAGGAGGAGGCGGGGCTGGCGGGGAGCGGGCTGGCCCCTGCCGCATCCTCCCCGCTGGCTGGAGAAGGGGTGGGGGCGGGGAGACAGAGGGGGAAGGGGTCGGCTCCTCCGGGGCGGCAGGGGGCGACGGGGGGCTCTTCCGCTTCTCCATCATTTTCTCTCTGCTCCTCATCTGTGGGTAGAAAGGAAGAGGTGAGTCTGGCACCGTATCGGCAGCTTGGATTGATCCACATACCCGAGGGACCACCTTTCCCCTGCGTTCAGGGTCTCAAAATTGTCTGGCCCTCTGGGGGCCCAAAGAGGCTAGGCTGGCTTCGACCAAGGCCAGGGCCTTTTCGGTGGCGGCTCCGCGCTGGCAGAATGAGCTCCCAGAGGACATCAGGGCCCCTGTGGTATCTTTTACAGTTCCGCAGGGCCTGCAAGACGGAGCTCTTCCGCCAGGCATTTGATTAAGGAGCTGTACCATGGGAACCCTGTGCCCTGGCATGACCATCGCAGCCTGTGCATCACGGGTGCGAAGGGACCAAGATAGTTCCGCACCAATGCTGATTGTACCCTGTTAAGATTGATCTGCTACTAAGATGATTTGTTATTAAGTCTCACCATAAGTATGGCCCAATCTGCATCTAGCCATCTCGAATCTGCATCACTGTTTTACCACACCCACCCTGGAAGAGAAATTCCCGTCTACATTGCAAGCCACTTTCATGTTGATTGACTGTTGGATTTTATGGCAGTGTCCAGGACTGCAGGCCTCTTTCACTTCGTTTGATCTCTGCTTTTATGGAACCCGTCTGCATAGATTTATGGCCGTTTTATGGCCATTCAGGGGTGACTCTGCAGTCAGTACAGCGTTGGCCGCGGGGTATCTGAATGCGGTTTTGAGCCGCACCTTTTCCCGTTCCAGTGAGGGTTTGGTAAAACAGCGGAGCAAATGCCAGACGCAGAATGAGCCTATATAATATTACATACTAGCAATTTATGACTTGATTTAATTGATTTGATTGATTAAACTTCTACCGCGCGTTCCCAGCCAAGGGCGGCTCAGGGCGGCTTACAAAATACAACAGAATATTTACAATGTACATAAAATACAAGTTAGACCACCGTCGTTGAAACAATGATTGGTTTTATAAATGTATTGTCTTAGCTGTTTTAAATGTTTATGCATGCCGCCCCGGGCCTGGGAGGCTAGAAATTGAATGAATGAATGAATGAATGAATGAATGAATAAATAAATAAATTAGTCCCCAAAATCACCTTGCAGGCTGTGCCACGGGGGAGAACAAAGCAGAACTTGGTCACCAGCGGTCAGGGGTTCCGGGAGAGAGCATCACCTGCCCCACCCCCCCGAGGCTCAGACCCTCTATGAGTGTCCCTCCAAAGGCCTTCCGGTTCATCAGAAGCAACCGAAAGAGCCCCAACCGGGCAGGGGCCATTCGACGCACTCTCCCCACCCAGCCCGGTCCCCTGAATTCTGTGGGGTTTGTTCCCAAGTAAGACAGTGGGCAGAAACCGCAGGCAGTGTGGAGAGGGACGTGTCGAAAATCTGCACACGTAGCGTTTGCTGCTACAGCACCCTGGCCTGCCTATTTCCCTTCCGCATGCGTGCGCACCCGGTCTGCGGCTCAGAGTCCTGTTCCAAGGGCAGCAGTCCTAAGAAGACGTCCCCAGGAGGGAGGCCCGCCGAATAGAGCGCGACTGACTTCCTTCTGGGTGCAACGCCTGCCTTGCGGGAGTGCCGCCGGATTCCCTGCCTCTTTGACTTGCCACAGACTGTGGTTGCCTGACACCAGGGCCACGCCAGGTTCCGTTCAGTTAGGCTTGCCAGCCTCCAGCTGAGGCCTGGAGATCTCCCAGCGTAACATCTGATCACCAGACAGCAGAGATCGGCTCCCCTGGCCCCACTGCCGGACCTCCCGAGGGCCCCTGGTATCGTTGGCCACTGTGTGACACAGAGTGTTGGACTGGATGGGCCATTGGCCTGATCCAACATGGGCTTCTCTTATGTTCTTGTGTTCTTAAATGGAAACGTTGGGGGCAGTGTTCCCTCTAAGCTGAGTTAGTGTGAGCTAGCTCACTGTTTTTTAGCCTCCAGCTCACAGATCTTTGTCTCCGCTCAGGAAGGGATGGCTCCAGAGCAAACTAATTTATGCAGTAACCAAATCACTTGCTCACAACTTTAATGCCCGTAGCTCACAAAGTAGAATTTTTGCTCACAAGACTCCATAGCTTAGAGGGAACATTGGCTGGGGGGTGGGCGGGCACTACAGCATTAGACCCAACTTTTCCTAATCTGATCACTAATATCTTCCTTTCCCAGCTATAAAAAGCCAGCCCATCTAGCCTAGGTAAAGGTAAAGGTAAAGGTTCCCTTGCTTGCAAGTCAGTCGAATCCGACTCTAGGGTTGCGGTGCTCATCTCCGTTTCAAAGCCGAAGAGCCAGCGCTGTCCGAAGACGTTTCCATGGTCATGTGGCTGGCATGACTAAACACCAAGGTGCACGGAACGCTGTTACCTTCCCACCGAAGTGGTACCTATTTATCTACTTGCAATTTCTTGCTTTCGAACTGCTAGGTTGGCAGGAGCTGGAACTAGAGACGGGAGCTCACCCCGTCATGCGGCACTCTCGGGTCTTGAACTGCTGAACTACTGACCTTCCGCAGCCTGCAGTTCAGTGTCTTAACCACTTGAGCCACCGCAGCCTAGACCTCCCCAAAAAGATCTGAAACAAGCTGTTCTTTCTTAAGAAGAAGAGGAGGAGGAGAAGGAGGAGGAAGAGGAGGAAGAGATTGGATTTATACCCCGCCCTTCACTACCCAGAGGAGTCTCAGAGCAGCTTACAAACTCCCTTCCCTCCCCCTCCCCACAACAGACACCCTGCGAGGTAGGTGGGGCTGAGAGAGCTCTTGAGAGAAACGGCTCTTTTTCAAGAACAGCTGTGCCAGAACTACGGCTTGCCCAAGGTCATCCAGCCGGTGCGAGTGGAGGAGTGGGGGAATCAAACCCGGTCCTCCCAGATTAGGGTCCGCGCACTTAACCACGACACCAAACTGGCTCTCAATGGCTACTCTCAGAATGGCTTCGGCCCTTTCTCCTTCCCTTACTGAAGCTAACGGCAGCTGAGGGCAAAGGGGTTTCAATGACGGGAAAAGGTGCGGAGTGAAAGCGTTAGAAAGAGGCCCATCTCGTCCAGTGCAGGGACCCCAAATGCAATGCCCCCTGCCCCCCGGCGATGTTTGTGATATCAAGTAATCTAATCATGGACCGTGCTCAGTCAGCGGCTGGTCCGGCTCATGTCGCCTTGCCGTTTGTGTACCAGGCGCTGATCGTTCAGCCGCGGTTCAGATTTGTCCAAGCAAACTCAGAGGCATATGACAATTTGCACAATTTCACTGCTTTCTCACGCAGCTACCCGGCTTTCCTACAAGAGCCACATCCCCCTCCATCTGCCTGTCACCGCTTCCTCCAATTGTTACGGCGGGGGGGGAGAATCTGTCTAAGATTTTTTACTTGGGGATAACTATTTAGATGTCTCTGTGGGTCTTTGGTGTCTGCCGGTGACCCCAGGTAATCTTGCAGTCGGTTCACGTGACCAGTTCTCGAATGGAGGCCCTGCCCTCCTATCGAAAAAGTGCAAGGATAATATCAGGCCACGCCTGGTTATTTAAAGGATACGTCCAACTGTGAAAACACAAAGAGAGAACCAAGCTGCCAGCAACTCCCTGCCTCACAATACAAGCCGATCGCTTTGATGACTCAGCCCTGCGACTACGGAGGAGACTTCCTCTTTTCCAGGGAATGAGATTATGCAAAATAATGCGCTCTCTTTTGTTTTTTCTGCTGCAAAATCTGTTTTCTGATTTCAAATTTTGATTCGTTCTTGCTCCTCAGATGGCAAATGTCAAAATATGCATGCGTGGTGCAGCGGGCAGCAGTGTGTCGCTCACTCTCAAGTATGAGATGGGAAATTTGGCTTATGGAAATCCAGCAGGGCACCCCCGGGGGAAATTAACATGCCTCAGCCTCACTTTTAAGGCACTGCGAGGCCTGAGGAGGCCAGGAGGGCTGCCCCCACCCCGGCTTTCCGCACACTATGCAAAACTGAACTATCCAAGAGGGCTTTTCTGCGCAGAAAATAGAGTCATACCCAATGCTCCCTCTAAGCTGCGGAGGCTTGTGAGCAAAAATTCTACTTTGTGAGCTCCTGACATTGAAGTTGCGAGCGAGCCGTTTGGTTCCTGCATAAATTAGTTTGCTCTGGAGCCACCTCCTTCCTGAGCCGAGACAACAATGTGTGAGCCAGAGGCTACAGAACTGTGAGCTGGCTCACACTCACTCAGGTTAGAGGGAACACTGGTCACACCGCACTAAATGATTAGGAACTGTGGTTTATGCTACTGTGCGTAGCTTTGCTGAAACTAAGATCCCACTGTGGAATCTGGCGTCGTTTAATGTGTCATATTAACACTTAAGCTTTGCTTCAGTTCTGTTTTTAGACCTCCGGTTGGCAATGCTCCCTCTCAGCTGTGGAGTCGGGTGAGCAAAAATTCTGCTTCGTGAGCTGCTGGCATTAAAGTTGTGAGCGGGCGATTTGGCTGCTGCATAAACTCATTTGCTCTGGAGCCACCTCCTTCCTGAGCTGAGACAAAAATGGGTGAGCCGGAGGCTAGAAAAACTGTGAGCTAGCTCACACTCACTCAGCTCGGAGGGGACACTGCTGGTCGGTTGGCATTGCGCATTGCATGTCCCATCCATCCCTTGCGTTGACTCAGTGCATAATCTGCCTCCGGCCCGAGTGAGGATGGCCGACTAAAAATTATGTAAGTAGATAAATAAATAGTGTTTAGAGTGTCGCACTTGGATCTGGGAGCTTCATGTTTGAATCCCAGGTGTGCCAGGGACTCCGGGGCACATGAAGCCAGCCACGCCCACCCGGCCTCAGCCACTTTAGGTCCCCACAGGGGAGAAAGGTGGTTTTATCAACAAAGTGAATCGCATAGGTAAGCCAATTCCCTAAACGTGCCAAGTAGAATCTGTTATGTATTGGGGCCAGGGCTTCTTTTGTAGAAAAAGCTCAGCAGGAACTCATTAGCATATTAGGCCACACCCCTGACAGCACAGCTCATTAGCATATTAGGCCACACCCCCGTGTTGCCAGCAGTGTGGTCATCCAGCCACACCCACCTTTTGTTTCTTATTCTGTTCACCTTGTTTGTTGTCAAAACCCAGGGCTTTTTTCAGAGCAGGAACTCCTTTGCGTGTTAGGCCACACACCCCTAATGCAGCCAATCCTAATGAGTTTCTGCTGCTGGGTGTGGCCTGTTATGCTAATGAGTTCCTGGTGGGCATGGCCAACTCAGGAGCCAGCCGGAACTCCGTTCCTGTGCCTTCCTGCCCCAAAATTGCCCTGATTGGGACCAATGCTCCTTCCCAGCTATGGAGTCTTGTGAGCAAAAATTCTACTTTGTGAGCTTACTGGCATTAAAACTGTGAGCGAGCGATTTGGCTGCTGCATAAATTAGTTTGCTCTGGAGCCATCCTAGTTCCTGAGCGAAGACAAAAATCTGTGAGCCGGAGGCTAAAAAACTGTGAGCTGGCTCACGCTAACTCAGCTTAGAGGGAACACCGATTGGGACGGAAACATCCCAGGACTGCTCCGCCAGAGACGGGCTGAGCTTGGAGCACAAGAACAACAGCCCACCAGGACTCTGGAAATAACCAGTCAAGAAGTCATGTTATGTAAATAGCCTGTCATTGGGAGTGGGGTGTGTTTGGGGGTGGCGACTGCATGCTATTTGAACAGGGCCGTGGCCCTGGGGTTGTCAGTCCTGTTCTTGCTGAAATCACTAATAAAGCAGAGCTGATCCGTAGACCTGGGGCCTGCTCCTCCATGCAACCCCCGCTATTTAACAGAATCATTCTATATCCTAAATCAAGCATTTTATATTAGAGCAGTCCAATGAGTTTCGATCTGACAGGACAGTAAGTATGGCCTACGTCTTAATTTCCCCCCATGACTTCTGGTCCCGCCCCCTGCGTGGCTTCCAGATTTCCGGAAATCTGATGTCTTCCTTTCCTTCCTTCCGGCTTTCCATCCTCCCTTCCTCTTTAGAAACACCGAGTGGGGGAGTCACGTCGCACGCAGACGGGCAATTCTCTGACTCGTGCTCAGGAAGTGCTGGCGGCTTTGATGTTCGGTGTGGCAATTTTTATCTCTGCCTGCGGAGGGGGGGGTCACGGTGGGTGTCAGCAACAGTCTGATGTGGGGGGGGAATCCCCAGCACTGCAGGAGAGATGGTGGGGGTGAGAGGAAGGCCGGCCTCCGCAGCAGACGATCACAGAATGCGGTTGTGGTCTCACCCACAGGCAGAAGATGCCATCTTCGAGGCATGGAGGCTGCCCCATCAGGGCCCGTTCCAGGTTGGGGGGGGGGCCTGGGCAGACAGTGCCTAGAGGCCCCCACCTGCCCCTCACCGGTGACCCCCCCCGTTGCCTCCATCCTCCCCCCACACCTGCAGGCCTCCCAACCTGCTTGTCCATCTTTCTCCAGCTTTAAAGACTAACAAAATGAGAAGGGTTTATCAAATGATACATGAGGCGGAGAAAACTGGCAAAAGAGAATCTTCTCTCCCTCTCCTAAAATACTAGAACTGGAGGAAGCCGATGGGCAGTAGGTTCAGGACAGACAAAAGGAAATACTACTTTGCACCGGGAGTGATTCAAATGCCAGAGGGTGTAGTGATGGCCACAGGCATAGACAGCTTTAAAAGGGGATTGGATGGATTCATGGAGGGAATGGGTGCGGGCGGAAAATGTTCTGGCCCCCAGGATGATCCGGGCTTGCTTAGTAAAGATCCACTATTACCCATATGACAATAAGTCTGTCAGTGGCTATTGGCCCTGGTGTCTGAGGGGAACCTCCACATTCAGAGGCAGTCAGCCTCTGAATCCCAGAGCCAGGAGGCAACATCAGAGGAAAGCCTCGGCCTCCCTGCCCTGTTGTTGGCCCTCCAGAGGAACTGGCTGGCCTCCGTGTGAGACGGGAGGCTGGACTAGATGGACTATTGGGCAAGCCCCACCCCCTGCTCCCAGCAGCCCCCCCTCACCTTTCCCGGTCTGCCGGCCAACCCAGCAGAGCGCTGCCATGAGCTAGCCCTCGATACAAGCTCTCCGCCCTCTTTGAGGGTAGATCTGCAAGGCCCCGCCCCCCATAGCTAGCAATCCAAAAGAGTCCAGTGGCACCTTTAAGACCAAGGTTGATTCAGGTACAAGCTCTCCCTCCTCTGTGAGGGCAGATCTACGCGTTCCCCCCCATACAGACATAGCTAGCAATCCCTGGCCTTGCTGGCGCTGCTGCTCTTGACTCCTGTGCCAGCTGAAGCAACGTGGTTTCTAGCCACACGTGTTCAGACACTGGCTGTTGCTTTGGTGCCCGGCTGTTTGGCCTCGAGTGCAAGAAGCACAGAGTCCAGCACGAAGCTGCTGTATGCTTCTGCAACAGCCTTGGGGTTGCCAGCTCCAGGTTGGGAAATTCCTGGAGGTTTGGGGGGTTGGGTTTGGGGAAGGGGAAAGGGCTGCGGTGGCTCGAGTGGTTAAGAACCTGAGCTGCAGACCGGAAGGTCGGTAGTTCAGCAGTTTGAGACTCGAGTGCTGCATGACGGAGTGAGCTCCCGTCTCTGGCCCCAGCTCCTGCCAACCTAGCAGTTCGAAAGCAAGAAATTGCAGGTAGATCAATAGGTACCACTTTGGTGGGAAGGTAACAGCATTCCATGTGCCTCGGCGTCTAGTCATGCCGGCCACATGACCATGGAAATGTCTTCGGACAGCGCTGGCTCTTCGGCTTGGAAACGGAGATGAGCACCGCCTCTCTAGGATTCTACTGGCTTTCGAGCAAGGGAAACCTTTACCTTTACCTTGGGGAGAGGAGGGGAGGGGAAGGGCCCCAGCAGAGTATACTGCCAGAGAGTCCACCTCCAAAGCAGCCGTTTCCTCCAAGGGAACTGAGCTCTGTCGTCTGAGGATCAATTTTAATTCTGGGAGATCTCCAGGCTCTGTCTGGAGGTTGGCAACCATAAACAGTATCCTTCAAAAGGGCCTCTCCTGGCTTTCTGGAGAGTTTTCAGGGCAGCCTGAACTTAGGAGAGGGTCCTGCTAGGGAGGCATGAGGCATTTTACCGGTTAGTTTTCAAATATATATTTTAGTGTGTTTATGTTCATTGTTTTAAGGTTTGATGTTTCCACTGTGTGATTGCATTTCGTATTATCGCTGCTACCTCCCCCGTGTACCAAGCTGGTCAGCAGAAAGGCAGGCATGTCAATATTTTAGATAGTCAGTGAGTCACAGGGACATTTTCCAGTCAACAGGATCACATGGAGATCTTCCCAGCCGGGGGAATGGTTTTGTCTGTCCAATGTGTGGGTCACGCCCTTCCCATGGCTGGCTGGCTGGCTGGCTGGCTGGCTGGTGGGGGGCTGCTTTGACTGGGTCCTGTTCAAGCGGACTTGCTCCTCTGCTCTCTCCTCTGCTTGGCCTGCAAATGTTTGGCTTGCACACGCTGGCAGGCAGGCAGGCAGGCAGGCTGTGAGACAGGCTTTGGGTGTGCGTGTGGAAATGCTACACTTGCTCCCCCCCAGCACATGCAAACAGGTTAACCCTCCCTGTCTCTTTCTGCCTTCTCCTCCCACTGTAGTCCCCCTGGTTTCAAATTCTACAACAGAAGATTGACTCGCACGGTGGGGATCGGCCTTCTATTGCTCTGCCACATATACATTCCAATGGCACCTGATGAAAACTAATAAGAAGAGAAGAAGAAGAAGAAGAAGAAGAAGAAGAAGAAGAAGAAGAAGAAGAAGAAGAAGAAGAAGAAGAAGAAGAAGAAGAAGAAGAAGAAGAAGAAGAAGAGGAGGAGGAGGAGGAGGAGGAGGAGGAGGAGGAGGAGGAGATTGGATTTATACACCGCCCTTCACTCAGAGTCTCAGAGTGGCTCACAATCTCCTTTCCCTCCCCCTCCCCACAACAGACATCCTGGGAGGTAGGTGGGGCTGAGAGAGCTCTGACAGATTCTGGTCTTTTTCAAGGACAGCTCTTGTCAGAATTATGGCTTGCCCAAGGTCATCCAGCAGGTGCAAGTGGAGGAGTGGGGAATCAAACCCGGTTCTCCCAGATTAGAGTCCGCGCACTTAACCACTACACCAAACTGGAAACAAGAGGCACGGCCAGCAATGGGCATGACCAACAGGAAGGGCAAATTTCTCCCAGGACAGGCAGGACCCAATGGATAATAACTGCAAAGTCAGGGTGATAGCCATTGTCCATGACAGAGCTGAGCATGCATACGCCGAATGCACTTCTTCCTTGGCTCAGGACGTGCATGTCTTGGTTTGGGCCCCTTTCTTCCTAGGCTGGGCGGCTCAACTGTGCAAGGAGCAGTGCTTCTTTCAGGAAGACCCATTAAGGGAAGGTTTAAGCCTCTCCTCAATTGCCTCCCCTTGTTCAGGGTTACTTACAAGAGACATCAAAAAGACGGGAAGAAATCTCCAATCCCCCATTGCTGACCTCTCGCATCTTGCCTGGCTTGGCCCTAAATCTGTCTGGACAAGAACAAGGAAGCCCCTGGGCCCCTGAAGTCATTCCTGCCTACCCCTTTAACACCACAGGGATAACTTTTAGACCCAGGGGACAGGGGGATGCTTTTAAACTATTCCGGTTTTCCTTTGCTGGGTCTGCTCTGTTGGCCTGTGCGGTGTGTGGCTTTTAATTAACTTATCCAACGTCTTTCCGTGATAAAACACATTCAGTTTGGTCTCTGTAAGCCGCAGGAAGCCTAGGTCAGTGCGCGCTCGCCAGGAGCTTGAAGGGGGCGGGCCGTTCCTAAGCCCCGCTCTCCCAGAGAGCTCCCATGAGAGAGAAAGGTCCCCTCCAATCCTCCCTCTAAGCTATGGACTCTTGTGAGTAAAAATTCTACTTTGTGAGCTCCTGGCATTCAAGTTGTGAGCGAGCGATTTGGCTCCTGCATAAATTAGTTTGCTCTGGAGCCATATCCTTCCTGAGCTGAGACAAAAATTTGTGAGCCGTAGGCTAAGAAACTGTGAGCTAGCCCACACTAACTCAGCTTAGAGGGAAGACTGGTCCCCTCTGCGGAGGAGGCTGAAGTTGGCTCCGCATTCGCAGCTCCTTTTTCATTCCCATTCCTCATTCATTCCTCGTTCATTCCCAGCTCTCTTCAGTGTTTCTGGAGGAATGCAGGAACAAGTCACGAATAAGGAAGGAAGGAGGAACTGGAAGAAGGAACCGACGTCGGCCTCCTCCTCTGCGGCATTCTGAAGAGACGGAGACACAAAAGTGGTACTAAGTTGTGAGAGGAGCTGGTGTGCAGATCACCGGGCTGGACAAACCCTCTGGGAATCGGTCTGCTGGGGGAGCTGAGAAAAGGGGGGGGGTGGAGGAAGGGAACCCTTCGGATCACGGAGTCCTGGAGTCGGAAGGGACCTCCAGGGTCATCTAGCCCAGCCCCCTGCACAGTGCAGGGAATTGATAAATACCTTCCCCCACACACACGTCCAGTGACCCCTTGTTGGGGATCGGCAGCTAGAGGCCCAGAGTGGCTGAGTGACTTCCTCCTTCCACCCTGCCCGTGCAGAAAGAGACCCAGTTGCCAGCAGCAATGCTCCCTCTCTAAGCTATGGAGTCCTGTGAGCAAAAATTCTACTTTGTGAAGAAGAAGAAGAAGAAGAAGAAGAAGAAGAAGAAGAAGAAGAAGAAGAAGAAGAAGAAGAAGAAGAAGGTGGAGGAGGAGGAGGAGGAGGAGGAGGAGGAGGAGGAGAAGAAGAAGAAGAAGGTGGAGGAGGAGGAGGAGGAGGAAGAGGAGGAGGAGGAGGAGGAGGAGAAGAAGAAGAAGAAGAAGAAGAAGAAGAAGAAGAAGAAGAAGAAGAAGAAGAAGAAGAAGAAGAAGAAGAAGAAGAAGAAGAAGAAGAAGAAGAAGAAGAAGAGGAGGAGGAGGAGGAGATTGGATTTACACCCTGCCCTTCACTTCCCCTCCCCACAACAGACACCCCCTGTGAGGTAGGCGGGGCTGAGAGAGCTCGGACAGAAACTGCACTTTTTCAAGAACTGCTCTGACAGAATTATGGCTTGCCCAAGGTCATCCAGCAGGTGCAAGTGGAGGAGTGGGGAATCAAACCCAGTTCTCCCAGATTAGAGTCCACACACTTAACCACTACACCAAACAGTGAGCCACTGGCATTAAAGTTGTGAGCAAGCAATTCGGCTACTGCATAAATCACTTTGCTCTGGAGCCATCCTTTCCCGAGCGGAGGCAAACAAGTGTGAGCTGGAGGCTAAAAAAACCGTGAGCTAGCTCACACTGACTCAGCTTAGAGGGAACACTGGACTTGCCACCAGCAGGGGAGGATGGGGGTTGCCAGCTCCAGGCAAGGAAACTCCTGGAGATTTGGGGGTGGAGCCTGGGGAGGACAGGGACCTCCCTCAGTGGGGCACAGTGCCAGAGAGTCCACCCTCCAAAGCAGCCATTTTTTCCAGGGGAACTGACCTCTATAGTCTGGAGATGAGCGGTAATTCCGGGGGATCCCCGGGTCTCACCTGGAGGCTCCTGGCATCCCTTTCTCCAAGGGAATTGATAACAAATCAGCCAGTATCATCATGCCCCTGTATAAATCATTGGTGCGACCTCATTTGGAATACTGTGTACAGTTCTGGTCACCACATCTCAAAAAGGATATTATAGCATTGGAAAAAGTGCAGAGAAGGGCAACTAGAATGATAAAAGGGTTGGAACACCTTCCCTATGAAGAAAGGTTAAAATCCTTGGGGCTCTTTAGCTTGGAGAAACGACGGCTGAGCGGTGACATGATTGAGGTTCATAAGATTATGAATGGGATTGAGCAGGTTGAGAAAGAAGTACTTTTCTCCCTTTCTCACAATACAAGAACTCGTGGGCACTCTATGAAATTGCTGAGCAGTCGGGTTAGAACAGATAAAAGGAAATACTTCTTCACCCAAAGAGTGATTAACATATGGAATTCACTGCCACAGGAGGTGGCGGCAGCTACAAGCATGGACAGAATTGGATAAACATATGGAGCAGAAGTCCATCAGTGGCTGTTAGCCACAGGGTATAGATGGGAATTCTCAGTCTGGGGCAGGTGATGCACTCTATTCTTGGTGCTGGAGGGGGCAGCAGTGGGAGGGCTTCTGGTGCCCTGGCCCCACTGCTGGACCTCCTGATGGCACAGGGTATATTTGGGCCATTGTGTGACAGAGTGTTGGACTAGATGGGCCATTGGCCTGATTCAACACTGGCTTCTCTTATGTTCTTATGTTCTTATGTTTCGGTCCTCGATGGCTTGGTCCTAAGCTAAGCTAAAGCCAAAGGCTCTGGCCTCCCACCCACAAAGGACCCCTTATCTTGACTGAGGACAGGCTGGTTTCTGTGGGGGATTCTCTTGAGATTACATCTTTCCTGCCCAGGGATATGGACTGTCGTGTTTCCCCTCCGCCAAGACACTATCACAATCCAAAGCCTTCTGTGGGTTTTGCAGGAAGGCCCAAAGCTACAGCTCAAAGGGGAAATGTTCCTGGGAGATCTAGCAGAAGACGTCCCGCCCGCAGCTGAAAGCGGCCACTGCCCCTCCCCCACACAGACGTGTGTCGGAAAATGCTGGGAGGTCTGGGGAGGGGGCGTAATTTCCCCCCCGCCTCTGTTATTTTCTCAGTCTCAATGGCCTTTCATGGTTGATATTTGCCACATGGAAGAAAAGACACAGGTAATGAATAAGAAATTAAGAGAAGCCCACGTTGGATCAGGCCAGTGGCCCATCCAGTCCAGCACTCTGTGTCACCCAGTGGCCAAAAACACCAGGTGCCATCAGGAGGTCCACCAGTGGGGCCAGGACACCGGAAGCCCCTCCCACTGGTGTCCCCCGCCCCAAGCACCAAGAAGACAGAGCATCCCTTGCCCCAGACATAAGAACATAAGAGAAGCCATGTTGGATCAGGTTGATGGCCCATCCAGTCCAACACTCTTGTGTCACACAGTGGCCAGAACCCAGGGGCCATCAGGAGATTCCCCCAGTCAGTGAGGCCGGAACTCCAGAAGACCTCCCACTCTTGCCCCCAAGCACCAAAAATACAGAGCATCACTGCCCCAGACATAAGAACATAAGAGAAGCCATGTTGGATCAGGCCAATGGCCCATCCAGTCCAACACTCTCTGTGTCACACAGTGGCTGAAAATACCAGGTGCCCTCAGGAGGTCCATCAGTGGGGCCAGGACACTAGAAGCCCTCCCACTGTAACCCCCTGCAAGCACCAAAAATACAGAGCATCACTGCCCCAGACATAAGAGAAGCCATGTTGGATCACGCCAATGGCCCATCCAGTCCAACACTCTCTGTGTCACACAGTGGCTGAAAATACCAGGCGCCCTCAAGAGGTCCATCAGTGGGGCCAGGACACTAGAAGCCCTCCCACTGTAACCCCCTGCAAGCACCAAAAATACAGAGCATCACTGCCCCAGACATAAGAACATAAGAGAAGCCATGTTGGATCAGGCCAACGGCCCATCCAGTCCAACACTCTCTGTGTCACACAGTGGCCAAAACTACCAAGTGCCATCAGGAGGTCCCCCAGCCAGCGGGGCCGGAACTCCAGAAGACCTCCCACTCTTGCCCCCCAAGCACCAAAAATACAGAGCATCACTGCCCCAGACATAAGAACATAAGAGAAGCCATGTTGGATCAGGCCAACGGCCCATCCAGTCAAACACTCTCTGTGTCACACAGTGGCCAAAACTACCAAGTGCCATCAGGCGATCCCCCAGCCAGCAGGGCTGGAACTCCAGAAGACCTCCCACTCTTGCCCCCCCCCGCACCAAGAAGACAGAGCATCACTGTCCCAGACAGAAGAATGTCAGAGAGGCCATGTTGGATCAAGCCCGTGGCCAATCTGGTCCAACACTCTGTGACACACAGTGGATAAAACCCAGCAGGCATCAGGGCTTCAGAAGTCCTCCCACTCTTGCCCCCCAAGCACCAAGAATAAAGAGCATCACTGCCCCCAGACATAAGAACATAAGAGAAGCCCATGTTGGGTCAGGCCAGTGGCCCATCCAGTCCAACCCTCTGTGTCACACAGTGGCCAAAACCAAGGTACTAACAACTGGTCCACCAGCAGGACCATAATGGGGTATTTAAATCCAGAAAGTGGCACAAGGAAAGTGTTAAAAAGCTTTACCTTGGGGCCAGGGCCCTAATTCAGTTTGGGTCCCTCCTGCAGCGCTTTTAGCTATTAAAGGAGACACACACACAAAGTAGATCTCTTCTTTGACCCCATGAGGCCTTTGGAGTGCCCGCTTCTTCATTAAAAAGGTGACCTCAGGAGCACATGGTCCTGGTGACGTGCCAGGGGAACTAGCCGTGCGATCGGACTGGACTACCCTGTTCCAAAGCAGACGACACTTCCTGCCACATGCGGGTCAATGTATCAGAGAGGGCATCCGTCAGAGGTGAGAACTGGTCCAAACGGAGGTCGTTTGCGGCGCAGGCTGTCTCGGAAAGACCATTTCCCTGCAAGAGCCGAGAGGGTGAACCTGGGCTGAGTCCCCAAAGCCAGAGAAGAAAAGGGCGCCTGCATCAGAGTCAGCTGCTCAATAACGGATGGGCCAGGAGCTTTCACTGAGGGAAAGGGGCCTCTTTGCCACCCCTCTCTGTGTTCCAGGAAACCAGGGGAAGGGGCTTGGAGGGGCCTGGCCGGGACGGAACAGGCAGCTCTTCCGCTCCCTCATTTGTCATGAGCTCCCCAAAGAGCTCCTGTGTGTCTGACGAGGCTTCAAGCGCTTTGAATCCCAGAATAGAATCCTAGAATCACATAGCTGGGAGGGGCCACAGAGGTCATCCAGTCCAACCCCCCACTCAATGCAGGATCAGCCTAGAGCATTTCTGACAAGTGTTTGTCCAGACGCTGGGGTGTCAAACTCACTGGAAATATGTTCTTTACAGTTTTAAAAATCTTTAATTGTGTTTGTCTGTGTCCTTTATAAAGTTTGTATCTGCTCTACCTGGCATTACCCTTTTACCCAACAAGGTCTCATTTATGTCCGATCCAGCCTTCATAACAAATCCAGTTTTGGGCACCACACTTTAGGAAGGATGTTGACAAGCTTGAGCATGTCCAGAAGAGGGCAACCAGGATGGGGAGAGGGTTGGAATCCAAGTCTTAGGATAGGAAAGGCTGGAAGAGTTGGGTCTGTTTAGACTGGGAAAGAGAAGGCTTAGAGGGGACATGATTGCAGTCTTCAAGTATTTGAAGGGCTGTTGTGTAGAAGATGGAGCAGATCTGTTCTCTCTTGCTGCAGACTGCAAGACTAGATCGAATGGGTGGAAATTACAAGGGAGTCGATACCGGCTAGATATCAGGAGAAACTTCCTAACTGTAAGGGTGGTTGAGCAGTGGAACGGTCTGCCTCAGGAGGTGGTGGATGCTCCTTCGCTGGATGTTTTCAAGCGGAGAGACTGGACGACCATCTTTCGGGTATGTTGTAGGGCTCTCTTTCGGCTGTGCTCCTGCAGAGTGCAGGGGGTTGGACTAGATGACCTGCAAGGTCCCTTCCAACTCTAACGTTCTATGATTCTATGACCATCTTTCGAGTCTGTTGCAGGGCTCTCTTTCGGCTGTGCTCCTGCAGAGTGCAGGGGGTTGGACTAGATGACCTTCAAGGTCCCTTCCGACTCTAACATTCTGTGATTCTATGAATGAGTTTGACACCCCTGGACCTGCCACTGAGGGGGAGCTCACCACCTCCCCAGGCAGCTGATTCCACTGTTGTGCAACTCGGACTGTTGAAAAGTTTTTCCCTAAGGTCCAGCCGGTACCTTCCCGCCCTTAATTTAAACCCATTCTGGCGAGTCCTCTCCTCCGCTGCCAACGGGATCGGCTCCCTGCCCTCCTCTAAGCGACAGCCCTTCAAAGACTTCAAGAGAGCAATGAGTACCGATTTAAGTTCCAGTGGCTACGGTGTATATTGTGAGCGGGGCTGAAATGTCTGGCTAGTTCAGACAACGGGATTCAGATTGGAGCCGGCTCATGCCGAGCGACCCAGAATCCTGTTGGGTGACTTTGGGTCTGGCCTTCTCTCTCTCTCTCTCTCTCTCTCTCTCCGCCTCACAGGGTTGTTGTGAGAACAAGCGGGAGGAACAAAGAACCACGCAGAGCCTTCGGGAGTGAAGTCGAGATCAAAATGTGGCTGAGAAGAGATGAGCTACCAAAGCAACTCCTCCAAGAAACACTTGATTGGAGAGTGCTAACGAATCTGTGCTCTGCTAGGATCACGTCCAGGGAATGCGCTTCCTGTGGGGCTGCCTTTGAACACTGTCTGGAAACCCCATGTGCTCCAACATGTAGCAGCTCGGTTATGGAAAATGTGCCTCCTCTGGGCTGAAGTCAAAAAAATGTACCGGTTGACTGTGTTTGGCCACAAACTTCCATGCCCTAAATGGCTTGGGCCCAGAGTCCTAGAAGGGCCACCTCCACCTGTATTGACCAGCCTGCTGGGTAAGATCCTCTTCTTGAGGCCTGCTCTCTGGGCCCGGCCTTCAGAGGTGAGGCTGGTGGGCACTGGGGACCACCAGGGGAACGGCCGTACAATTCAAAATAGAGTTCCCTCCTTTTCCATTAGGGCTGCCCATGCCTTTCCCGGAAGTGACATCAGTCCACTCTAGGAACTGCCAGAAACTCTCTGGTTTGGCCAGAGTTCCTGGCAATTCCTAGAGAGGCATGATACCAGCTTGAGTTTCCTCCCAGAAATGATGTCACACCATTGCTGAGGGCTTCCCCCCTCCAGTGGCCACTGGATGCTGGTGGGCTTAAGGCAACATCCGCCGAAGTTGACAAGCTTTGAGCGCTGTTAACTCTGCTCAGGATGGCCCTGTTAAAGTGGGGCCATGGTCAGTGCCCCCTCTAAGCTGAGTTTGTGTGAGCTAGGTCACAGTTTTTTTAGCCTCCGGCTCACAGATTTTTGTCTTGGCTCAGGAAGGAGGGCTCCAGAGCCAACTAATTTATGCCGTAACCAATTCACTCGCTCACAGCTTTAAAGCCAGTAGCTCACAAAGGAGAATCTTTGCTCACAAGACTTTACAGCCTAGAGGGAGCATTGTTCCTGGTTTATACCTACGGACCACAGACAGTTCTGACTAACCCTACTTTAAAGGTATCGAAGCGAATGGCCCTCACTTTATCTTGTCATTTCTCCGTTGTGTGATGAAGGACCCACTAAACCATCATTTTTATTAGATGGCTGATTCTAGCCCTCTCATTTGACAGAGGAACACAAAGTGACGGCCTGGTCTCTTCAAGCATTCACCATTTTCTCAACCTCTGCTGTGGTTCCCTAGTAATCTTTCTCCAACCCCCCCCCCCCGTGCAACAACAGAGCCCCACATTGCTAGTCTTTTCTCATAGGAAGGTGCTCCGAGAGCCAGTTTGGTGTAGTGGTTAAGTGAACATAAGAACATAAGAACATAAGAGAACATAAGAGAAGCCAATGTTGAATCAGGCCAATGGCCCATCTAGTCCAACACTCTGTCACACAGCGGCCAAAATATACCAGGTGCCATCCGGAGGTCCAGCAGTGGGGCCAGGGCACCAGAAGCCCTCCCACTGCTGCCCCCTCCAGCACCAAGAATAGAGTGCATCACCTGCCCCAGACTGAGAGTTCCCATCCATACCCTGTGGCTAATAGCCACTGGTGGACTTCTGCTCCATATGTTTATCTAATTTCCTCTTGAAACTGTCCATGCTTGCAGCTGCCACGACCTCCTGTGGCAGTGAATTCCATATGTTAATCACTCTTTGGGTGAAGAAGTATTTCCTTTTATCTGTTTTAACCCGACTGCTCAGCAATTTCATAGAGTGCCCACGAGTTCTTGTATTGTGAGAAAGGGAGAAAAGTACTTCTTTCTCAACCTGCTCAATCCCATTCATAATCTTATAAACCTCGATCATGTCACCCCTCAGCCGTCGTTTCTCCAAGCAAAAGAGCCCCAAGCATTTTAACCTTTCTTCATAGGGAAGGTGTTCCAACCCTTTTATCATTCTAGTTGCCCTTCTCTGCACTTTTTCCAATGCTATAATATCCTTTTTGAGATGTGGCGACCAGAACTGTACACAGTATTCCAAATGAGGGCGCACCAATGATTTATACAGGGGCATGATGATACTGGCTGATTTGTTTTCAATTCCCTTCCTAATAATCCCCAGCATAAGTGCGCGGACTCTAATCTGGGAGAACCACTTGCACCTGCTGGATGACCTTGGGTCAAGTCACAAGCTCTGGCACAGCTGTTCCTGAAAAAGAGCAGTTTCTGTCAGAGCTCTCTCAACCCCGCCTACCTCCCAGGGTGTCTGTTGTGGGGAGGGGAAGGGAAAGGAGTTTGTGAGCCGCTCCGAGACTCCTTTGGGTAGTGGAGGGCAGGGTATAAATCCAATCTCTTATCTCATCTTTTTCTTATTGGCCCATGCAGAAATGTTTTTGAGGGGGTGTGGCCAGACACACCACAGGATTCCATGCGTGTGTACCCAATAATGGCCCTATACTGGCTATTTTTCGCTGCTGCCAATGGTAAAAAAAATATATAAATACCTGAAATCAGCTCAATTTCTGTTAACTATTCCTGGTAGTCAGGCCAATGTGGAAAGAGTATTTGGGAACTGGTAGTGAGTCCAAGGTCATGACCAATGTTCCCTCTAAGCTGTACAGTCTTGTGAGCAAAGGTTCTACTTTGTGAGCTCCTGGCATTAAAGTTGTGAACTATGAGCGATTTGGCTGCTGCATAAATCAGTTTGCTCTTCTGGAGCCCTCCTTCCTGGGTGAAGACAAAAATGTAAGAGCTGGAGGCCGGAAAACTGTGAGCTAGCTCACACACTAACTCAGCTCAGAGGGAACACTCTGGTCGTGACACAAAGGCAAAAGTTGTGTCACCTCTGAAAGTGTCTTGCCTTGAAAACTGCAGGGTGGGGGGGTCCAGGGGTCACCATCAGTTGGCTGTGACTCGAGGGCGCTTTCCGGCCCCACCCTTCAGAGCAAGGGGAAGAAACGGTGCCTACTGGGGGCATGCCGTCAGGTGTAACGTCTCTGGTCCCAAGTTCTTCCTGCACTGCCAGTGACACAGCACACGGAGGGAGATGCACGCAACACCACACACTGGATCAAATTAGGAATCTCAGTAAACATCACTGTGTAGAAGGGAAAGGGAGTCCCTGCCGTTGGATGGTGGGAGAAGGACACGCTCCATAGTATCTGGAGAAGTGAGCAGTGATTCCTGAAAGGTCCTGCCCTGCCACAGATTTGGTTGGTTTTTAAGGTGCCCATGGACTCATGCCCTTCTCTCCTGCTTCACGGCAGTCACAGAACCAAACTGGAGAGGAAAAAGACAGCTGAACATAAACTGCTACCACATCAGAAGGGCCCCCCTGGATCAGACCACTGGTCCATCTAGTCCAGCCTCCCGTCCCACACAGGGGCCAGCCAGTTCCTCTTAATGACCAACAACACAGCATAGAGGCTAGCCAGTTCCTCTGGAGGGCCAGCAACAGGGTAGAGAGGCCGAGGCCTTCCCCTGATGTTGCCTCCTGATTCTGGGATTTGGAAGTTTAGTGGAGGTTCGTCTCAGTCACCATGGCGAGGTGCTGTATATAGAATTCTGCTCCACGAATCTATCGAATCCCCTTTTCAAGCTGTCTGTCCCCGTGGCCAAACATTGCCTGTCATTAGGGAAGGGGGCTCTCAGGGGTCTTCCGTTGTCGGGGCACCCTGTTCCTTTCCTGGCCCACCTCTGATCCCATAAGAACATAAGAGAAGCCAATGTTGAATCAGGCCAACGGCCCATCTAGTCCAACACTCGGTGTCACACAGTGGCCAAAATATACCAGGTGCCCTCAGGAGGTCCAGCAGTGAGGCCAGGGCACCAGAAGCCCTCCCACTGCTGCCCCTCCAGCACCAAGAACAGAGTGCATCACCTGCCCCAGACTGAGAGTTCCCATCTATACCCTGTGGCTAATAGCCACTGATGGACTTCTGCTCTGTATGTTTATCCAATTCCCTCTTGAAGCTGTCCATGCTTGTAGCTGCCACCACCTCCTGTGGCAGTGAATTCCATACATTAATCACTCTTTGGGTGAAGAAGTATTTCCTTTTATCCGTTCTAACCCGACTGCTCAGCAATTTCATGGAGTGCCCACGAGTTCTTGTCTTGTGAGAAAGGGAGAAAAGTACTTCTTTCTCAACCTGCTCAATCCCATTCATAATCTTATAAACCTCGATCATGTCACCCCTCAGCCGTCGTTTCTCCAAGCTAAAGAGCCCCAAGCGTTTTAACCTTTCTTCATAGGGAAGGTGTTCCAACCCTTTTATCCTTCTAGTTGCCCTTCCCTGCACTTTTTCCAATGCTATAATATCCTTTTTGAGATGTGGCGACCAGAACTGTACACAGTATTCCAAATGAGGTCGCACCAATGATTTATACAGGGGCATGATGATACTGGCTGATTTGTTTTCAATTCCCTTCCTAATAATCCCCAGCGTAGCGTTGGCCTTCTTTATTGCAGCTACACACTGTCTAGACATTTTCATTGAGTTATCCACTACGACTCCAAGATCTCTCTCTTGGTCCGTCTCTGCCAGTTCAGACCCCATCAACAGAGCCCCATCATCCCCTCCCCAAAGAACTGGAGCTGAGAAGGGGGGCCAGAAGAGGAGAGTATTTTGCCATGCAGGTGACCGAGAAAGGGGCAACCCACGAGGGCCCGCGCTCATTTTGTGTAGCCGCCTCCGTCTTTTGTCCGGGCGTCAAGCAACAAAAGATGTTTGAGAAATAGAGGAAATGGTTTTTTGCAAATGTCATCAGTGGGGCTGGGTTTCCCAATCAGCAACATCTGAGGCCATTTCAAAGCTATTCTTATAATAACCCAAACGAAAACATCAAGCGGCTTTTGAATGGGGGCACGTGGATACGCCCACCCATAAACAGAATGTAACGTTGTTGTTTTTTTCAAAAAAATAAAATAAAATAATGGGCTGCTTTTTTAAGAGGCCACTTCTGTAATTGCAAAGCGATTGGGAGAAGGGCCCTGTGGTTTTGCTTTCCCCCAAGTATTCCCTCCCTCCCTCCCTCCCTCCCTCCCTCCCTCCCTCCCTCCCTCCCTCCCTCCCTCCCTCCCTCCCTCCTCCGCCCCTGCTGGAGGCTATGGGGAAAACAGAGGCCAGGCCCTGGGCTCAGACTTTCTGCAGGCCAGAACGGAACAGCAGCCGGGTCTGGGCCTGCAGCGCTCGGTCTGCAGAATGCCATTCGGCCTGGTTCACATGATTCCTGCTAGCCCGGGATTAGCGGCAGTCCAGCCGCGGCTCAGTTTCATCTACGAGGTTTTCCTCGGCACCAATTCGGTTCCCGTTAGGGCCGTGAAAGCAGGCCATCCCAGCTGAATGGTGGATCTGACCTGACAAGAGGAAAGCCACCGTCCAACTCCCCGCCCTCCGCTTCCTTACACTGTCACCTACTCAACGTGGAGATTGGTGTGTCTCAAGGACACATGATTCTGTCTGGGATCGGGGCCTCAGTCATTATCAATAGATATGACATTACTTGTGTTCCACATCGATGTGGCATGATTAAGCATGCACAATATATTTGTGGGCATGTGTGTACATTCAATAATATATACCATGTACAATATAAAATATCTTCTTCTATTAATGCAATATAAATATAACCAATGCTCCCTCTAAGCTGTAGAGTCTTGTGAGCAAAAATTCTCACTTTGCGAACTACTGGCATTAAAGTTGTGAGCGAGTGATTTGGCTCCTGCATAAATTAGTTTGCTCTGGAGCCCTCCTTCCTGAGCTAAGATGAGAACGTGTGAGCCGGAGGCTAAAAAACTGTGAGCTAGCTCGCACTAACTCAGTTTAGTGGTAACACTGAATATAACCTGTTCCGTTCTTCCTGAAGAAAGACTCAATGTAACCCTAAATCTTGCTTATTTTTTGAGCAGTTTTGAGTGCACTTTATGCAGATTGTCCCTTGAGATAATTTTGCTCACTGCCAGAACGAGCAGGCACTCAGAAACTAACGACCCACAGCGAAATGGCGCATGTGCAATTGCCAGGCCTGGCGGTTCTCACAAGTCTTCATGCTTTTCTTTCACAGAGGTGCTTTCCAAGGAAGAAGTATGCATCAAAAAGTATACACTGAAAAGTATATATCTAAAGTGATCGTTATTACAACAGATATCTGTCCAGGAAGAAATGTTCGGGCCCTTATTTTACATCTGTTACTCTTGTGATGTTGGGATCGGTCTCACCACAACGGTTTCTGCAAGTTACCATTACAGCCTATGCGGAAAACAGATTTGATAATAAGTGTGTCTTATCCCAGATATATCACACATTTGGTGTAAGTACGAGAACAGAACGCGTTTTGATCTTATATCATTTCAACCACGGACCTCCGTACAGCAAGGGACAGCAAGTTACAGATGAAATACTGTAGTGGGCAAGCCAGAGAGAAAACAGGAGGAAGCCGTTACATCGAATTTGGTCAGGAAACAAAAGGGAAAGCGGCGATCGTGGCTCCGTTTTGCTACAGACTGGAACCCCGGCAGAAAATAATCCGGGTGATGTGGGAGCGATAAGGGAGAGATAAAAACTGTGTTGGTTGTCTCCGGGACCAGCTAAAACACCGCAAGAGACCCGGAAACTCAAACGGAGATGCAGGTGGAAGGTTTCTGCCCATTGATTCATTAGTGATTAGTGAATTATGATTATCGTATTCAAAAGTGGGAGAAAATACCACAGGGAAACGAGCATTGCCTGATCTTGTCTCTCCCCCCCCCATTTTATTTTTAAAACAAAGAAGAGACTTTGCATTCTAGTATAAATTCTATTTAGCTCTTAATTGCATTGTTAGGACTGTTGTGAAAATTTCACTCTGCATCATCATCATCATTATTATTATTACTGCATGATTTTGAGGGTTGCAGTCCCTTCTCTTAAACAGAGAGTTCTGGCAATAAGGAAAGGGCAAATTGTTCCTAAAGGACAAAGACTTTCCACGTGAAAAAAAGGAAAATTCGAGGGAGAATGTTTCTTGGATTAATTGCTGTTCTCGACGCCCTGCTCCTGGATGACCGATCCCGCAAGTGAATCACGAGGGAAATACACATTTTAACACTGCAGGGGTGGGGTGGGGGACAGGACATTAAGGACCAAGAAACTGCCTGACCTGGGCAGTGGGCTCCCAAAGGGGTTTCATCGCAGGGCAGAAACAACTTGTGGGAAAGGCAAAGGGCAGCCCTCAGTCCCTCTGCATAACCCACATGCTAAAGAACCAGAGCCCAGGAACACCTTGAAGACTTTAGTGGCAGGGTTAGGAGCTTTCGGGACAAAAACTCTCACCCTGCGACAGATGTCTTTCAGGTGTTCCTGGACTCTTGCTATCTTCTGCTGCTACAGACAGACGGACACAAGGACTCATCTATCTGCATTCTAGAGGACTTTGCAACACCCATCTAGCCAACCTGGCTGAAGGAACGTGCCTGCAGGACTTCCACCCTCTGCCCTTTGGCCCCAAAGAACACGCCGGCCTCCCCGTCCCCCCCCGCCACTGCCCTTGGCTTCACCTGTCAGACGTCGCCCGGTGAAAGCCGTCTGTTCTTCTCCAGAGGTCCACAACCATCATTTTTAAATCCCCACTTGCCGAAGGACAAGCCAGAGGCGAAATCCCCGTTTCACGTTCCGGGAAATTTCGAAGCGAGAGACGAAGGGTCGCCCGATAGCTGGTGGCGGAAAGTTCTGGGGAGGCAAGGCGAGAGGGCTTGTAGCATCAGCGTCACGGCAAGTCACTTGACCCAAGCAGAGGGTGCCAGGAAAAGATCCAGTCCTACAATACGGGTGGTGCCGGGCAGGTCACCGTACCAGTCGGCCACATGGCTTCTGCTGCTGCTACTGCCGCCGGCTACCATGTTTGAGGGCCATGATTCGCGGCTGCTTCCTCTCTTCTCCGCCGCTTCCCTTAGCCAGAGCTTGCGTAGAATTATTATTGTTATTAGCTGCGGGGATGGGGATGTTGAATCAATCCGGCTCCAGCTTTTCCTGCCCCTTCATTCCCTACAAATTCCCCTGCGGCCTGCCTCTCTCTTTTTTGACAGGCACGGTTTGGCCACTGGAAGGAGCTGCTTTGGAGAAGAGGTCTGGCCCCAGACCCCTCCCCACTCCCTCCCCTCCCCGCCTCTCCCCTCCCCTGCAGGAGAGAGATTTCCTGCCCTCTTTGGACAGGGGATGTTCTGCAGCTCGGAGATAAGCCCAGGAGCCGCCTGCGTTGGGCTGATAAGGAAACTCCCGAGTCAGGCCCAGCCTAAGCGCCAGGACTTGGAACGCAAACAAGAGGAAGGCCATAGCCGGCACACTGGAATAACATAGGCCATCGAACACGACAGACGAAAGACGTGGCGGTGGCTGCAGAAGAGAGGCCGCTGAGCGAAGGGAGAGAGGCTTGGAAGGACCAGAGAAAGCAGGTTCCTGTCCTCTGGCCAGCCTCCAGTCAGGGTTCCTTGCGGGAAACTTGCCCATCTACCTCCGACCAGGCATCACACTTAATTGGTTAGCATCCAGCACGCACTGAAAGGCGCCTGAGAGCACAAGAATCCGGTGGCCAGGCCTGTGAGCTGTGGACTTGGTGCTGAAATCATCCACTGGCCGAGGGCTTCAGCAGTTCCCGCAAGAAAGTCTGTCGGCAAAACACGTGCTTGTGCGTGTCCAAAATGCGAGTCTCTGAGGTCACTTCTGCATTCTTATTTATTTATTTAGATTTAAACCCCACCGTCCCTGCCAGGTTAGGCACAGGGTGGCTTACGTTAAAAGTTAAGAACAGATCAAAGCCGGTTAAAATTACAAAAACATTTATAAGGTGCAGGTATCCAGTGGCTGTAAAACTACTGACCAGGCTCCCTTAGAATACATAGAATACAGGCTCTTGAATCCATGTTAAATTATTAGACGTGGCTCCTCCATCGAACGGCTGGTGGAAGAGCTCTGTCTTGCAGGCCCCGTGGAATTGTGATAAATTGTCATTCTTGGCACCACCTCCTGCGGCAGTGAATTCCACATGTGCTGGGAACTTCTGGGGAGAAAACGTAGTATTCCAAAGGTACACATGCCTGGTCCTCCCACATGCATGCTTTTATTTTATTTTATTATCAGATTTATACCCCACCCTCTCAGCCAGAGATGACTCAGGGCAGCTTACAGAAAGAATAAAACACACAATAGATATTAGTTGCTGTAGATTTTCCCGGGTTGTGTGGCTGTGGTCTTGGCATTGTAGGGCCTGACGTTTCGCCAGTAGCTGTGAGACTGGCATCCTCAGAGGTACAACACAGAAAGAGGGAGGACTCTCTGTGTCAAGAAACTCTCTGCTTTGGAGACGCCTTCGACAACACACAGTAGACAGTTTAAATAATCCTAAAACCATATAAAACATTCTAGCATGAAAAGGTGCTAACATCGATGATACTAATAAAAAACGGAATTTTAAAAGATGGCGGCCAACCTTCAGTATAGCGTCCTGGCAGTCAGCCCGTAGGTCTAACCTTATGCAGCTGGCACAGGCTGTTCTGATGGCTTCAGGGGACCGAGTTCTCTCATCGAAGGGGCTCCTCCTAATCGAAGGCCTGGTGGTGGAAGAGCTCCGTCTCGCAGGCCCTGCGGAACTGCACAAGGTCCCGCAGGGCTCTGATCTCTTCTGGGAGCTCATTCCACCAGAGTGGAGCCGCCACCGAGAAAGCCCTGGCCCGGGTTATTGCCAGCCTGGCGTCCTTGGATCCGGGGAGGCTCAGTCGGGTTTGAGACCCTGGTCGCAGAGCCAGGGCAAGAGATGGACAGAGGTGGTCTGCCATCGTTTGCCTCTGTGTAGCGACCCTGAGCTTCCTTGGCCGTCTCCCATCCAAGGACTAACCAGGGCTGACCCTGCTTAGCTTCCGAGATCCCACGAGACTGGGCTAGTCTGGGTCACCTGGGTTAGGGCAGAACATCTTCTACAAAGATGGAAACAGCAAAAAAAAAAAAAAAAGCTTCGGTTGAGGGGGAAAAGCTCGAGACAGGTCAGGTCTGAATGCAAACGCCTGGGAGAATCTAGAGTACATCCAGAAAACTGAGCTCTCCTGGGATCCCTTCCTCGCTGCAGGAATGCACATCCTTTGCCTGGCCCCACTGCTGGACCTCCTGATGGCACCTGGTATATTTTGGCTGCTGTGTGACACAGAGTGTTGGACTAGATGGGCCATTGGCCTGATTCAACATTGGCTTTTCTTAGGTTCTTATGTTCTTCCGGCCCTGCCCTGGGCATCCTCACAAAATGCACGGAGGATTCCAGATGGCTCTGCCCAGCGCTAGGGACTTGCCTGTATCCCAGGCTGGCTGGCTGGGCTGCCTGAGGCCTTCACGGATCAGCACCTCCACGTCGGACTGGGCTGCCCGTCCCGGACTCTTCCCGGGTGGGGTGGGGATTGTCGTTAGGGATGGGCAGCTTGTTTATCATGACTCATTTGTTGTGGAGGATTCAAAGGCCTCGCCCAAGGCCACGGGTGAGGGTATCACAATCGCCTGTGCACCAAATGCGATCCCTGCCTCCAGACTGCTGCTTGTGATAGCAGCGCGGAACGCTGGGCGGGTGGGACTGTTGCGGCCGCCCCCCGGAGACGATGCTAGAGACAAACAGCGCAACTGCTGGAAAAGTACCACACAGCAGCAGCTAAACTGGAGCGGGCCCCTATTGAACCCCCTGGCAAGAATCGGGCAGTGGCTTTGCTTCTGAACAGGAAGGGGACGCAGCTGAGAGAAGATGCGTTAGGGTGGCATGATGCGCCACGGTGTGTCTGTAGCGTTCAGGCCTGTAACTACAGGGGGGCATTTCGGGGCCTGGCCCCCTGACTTCCTGCCAAGGCTGACTTCCATCCGGCCAAGAGGGAATTAGATAAATCTATGGAGCAGAAGTCCATCAGTGGCTATTAGCCACAGGGTATAGATGGGAACTCTCAGTCTGGGGCAGGTGATGCTCTGTATTCTTGGTGCTGGAGGGGGCAGCAGTGGGAGGGCTTCTGGTGTCCTGGCCCCACTGCTGGACCTCCTGATGGCACCTGGTATATTTTGGCCGCTGTGTGACACAGAGTATTGGACTAGATGGGCCATGATGTTGTCTTGCACTTTTGTAGAACTTGTATGTAGCCAAAGCTTGGCTTTGTTTGTACAGTGTAGTGTGTTATCCTATGAATAAATTTTCGTATTGCTGCAACCCTGCATTGTATAGCTGGTCAGACAGGCCAACCACTAAAATGGACTGGGGGTCAGTGTGGAAAGGAGGGGGGGGCACCGAGATCGGTCAGTGCTGCTTAGGGGGCACCAGGGAGCCTTCATCCGCCCCTGGTGTTGGGTGTGTTTAGGACGGGAATAGAAGCGGTCCGCGGTCCACACTAGATATCTCATGTTCTCCCGTGCACTAATAAAGTGTGAGCTGAAATTACTCCTGCAAGCATCAGCCTCCGAACTTTGTAACCACTGAGGGTTCTTAAGTGCCTCGGATGTGAAACGATCGGTCTGTTAACAAAAAATGATGCCGCCGACTGAGGACTGGGAGGCAGTAACCATCAGGCTGATTGTTAAGAAGGGATCCGGAGGAGACCTGTAAATTTATAGAGTAACATCTGTTCAGGGCCTGTGGGAGGAAGCTCTTGTTAAGGCTAGAATTGTTAAGAACATAAGAACATAAGAGAAGCCAATGTTGAATCAGGCCAATGGCCCATCTAGTCCAACACTCTGTCACACAGCGGCCAAAATATACCAGGTGCCATCAGGAGGTCCAGCAGTGGGGCCAGGACACTAGCAGCCCTCCCACTGCTGCCCCCTCCAGCACCAAGAATAGAGGGCATCACCTGCCCCAGACTGAGAGTTCCCATCTATATCCTGTGGCTAACAGCCACTGATGGACTTCTGCTCCATATGTTTATCTAATTCCCTCTTGAAACTGTCCATGCTTGCAGCTGCCACGACCTCCCATGGCAGTGAATTCCATATGTTAATCACTCTTTGGGTGAAGAAGTATTTCCTTTTATCTGTTCTAACCCGACTGCTCAGCAATTTCATGGAGTGCCCACAAGTTCTTGTACTGCGAGAAAGGGAGAAAAGGACTTCTTTCTCAACCTGCTCAATCCCATGCATAATCTTATAAACCTCGATCATGTCACCCCTCAGCCGTCGTTTCTCCAAGCTAAAGAGCCCCAAGCATTTTAACCTTTCTTCATAGGGAAGGTGTTCCAACCCTTTGATCATTCTAGTTGCCCTTCTCTGCACTTTTTCCAATGCTATAATATCCTTTTTGAGATGTGGTGACCAGAACTGTACACAGTATTCCAAATGAGGTTGCACCAATGATTTATACAGGGGCATGATGATACTGGCTGATTTGTTTTCAGTTCCCTTCCTAATAATCCCCAGCATAGCGTTGGCCTTTTTTATTGCAGCTACACACTGTCTAGACATTTTCATTGAGTTATCCACTACGACTCCAAGATCTCTCTCTTGAGCACACACGCTGTAGAGAGAGACCATCGCCACTGAGGAAGGCTTCTGGGAAGGGCAGTTTGATCTCACCGACCTTCCGCAGTCTTTTCGGGGCATCAAGAAACCCGTGGACAGTGGTGATCTGCTAGATATTATTTACTGGGAGAGAAATCTAATCAGCTGTGACCAATTCCCTCATCAAAAGCACCCACGTAAATTTCGTAGTCACAGAATAAAGAGGAAGGGTCATCTTGTAGACGAGAACCCGGTTCAATGGCAGGAAGCGAAAAACGGGAATAAACCGTTCACCCGTTGGCAGGCAGGCAGGAAGGAAGGAAGGAAGGAAGGAAGGAAGGAAGGAAGGAAGGAAGGAAGGAAGGAAGGAAGGAAGGAAGGAAGGAAGGAAGGAAGGAAGGAAGGAAGGAATCCGCGGAGGTCCCGCAAGGATCGGTGTTGTGATTGGGGGCTGTTGAATTTGTTCACAACAGATCTGGGCTTGGGGGTGAGCCGTTTTTGTGCAGGTGACCCCAAATTATTCTGGAGGGTGATAAACAAGGGCAGGTTGCGAACAGCTCCTGGAAGACGATGTTGCCAATGAGGATGGGCGAGACAGACTGGGTTGCTGACTCCAGCTTGGGCAATTCCTGGAGATTCGGGGATGGAGCTTGCAGAGTTTGGAGAAAGGAGGGATGTGATCTCCCACAGAGTTTGGCTTCTGAAGCCACACTTTCCTCCAAGGGAACTGATGTCTGCAAGTCTGGAGAGTAACTGGGATTCCAGGAGAACTCCAGGTCATACCTGGAGGCTGGCAAGCCTAGTGACAGAGGCACACTGAGGTTTTTTTTAAAAAACCTGCTTTATATATATATATATATATATATATATATATATATATATATATATATATATATATATAATTTTTTTATTGAGTTTTTCAAGAAGAAAGGTAAAAGAAATGAAAGCAATACATTTTTTGGAAAGTTTCGGTCAGATATCTCATTCATAACACACCATATTTGCTTATGTATTACTGTTTTCTACATGGACTATAATATCTAGCTACTAAAATCATACAGTCAACAAAATTAACAGGTTCTAATTGCAATTAGTATACCACTATATCAATCTATTCCAGTTACATAACTAATTATACTGTATCCTATCTATCCTATCTTATCTCATATGTTTTACTTTATCTATACAGTGCTATTCTTAATCAATTTTTATAGCAAAAAAAAGAGGAAGAGGTATATTTAATAATGCAAATCTTGACGGCAGCAAGAATGGTATTTGCTAGAAAATGGAAAGATAGAAAGATTCCCTCTAAAGAGGAATTCATATTTAAGTTATGGGAAGCTGCAGAGATGGAAAAATTAACTTTCATTATTGAAGAGAAGAACTTGGAGATGTATGAAAGTTATTGGTCTTGTTTTTATAAATGGTTGAAAGATTCCAATTTTGGTTTCATATGTCAAATTAAGAACATTTAATTGGCATGTATAATTTAAGAGTGGTATAGGTTTAGTTGTTTTATGTATACGATGATGGTCTCTGTAATTACATACTTCTGTATACTTGCCGAGAGGATGATGTATTCCTTATTTCTGTTGAAAAACCAATAAAAATAATAATTAAAAAAAAGAGAGGAAGGTGCTATATCTTAATAGGTTATAACTATGCGTTGGACTGAGTTTTATACAAATGGTCACTATATCACCTTTAAATTATTCTTTCATATTTTTCCCATCTATATTATACTGCGATTCAATATGCTCGACACATCTGGATCAAAGTCAGTTACAGGTTTTTAAATCTCATTACTGTAAATCTCTCATCTTTTGAGATTAAGTTATAGTTTCCTATTTTTCCATAAATCAAATTTAACCAATAAACATATTCAACATGAATTATATTTTCCCTTATCTCCACTAGGCCAGTACACCCGCTTACGTTGCTAACTTCATATTTCCCACACTGTTGATTTTCAAGCGACCATCTTTTGGCGAAGATCAAGTGAAAAAAAACCTGCTTTAGATATACACGGAGAAGTTCTGGTCTGACCAAGACAGACATCTTTGGGTCAAACCGTTCAACAAAAAATACCAGCTCAGGGAGCCACGTGGTGGATTTGGCAAGTTTTATGCTCGGGAATATCAGGAAAGGAAGTGAAAACGAAACCGTCACCATCATTAGAGTGCCCTCGCCCGGCTCTCAGGTGAGGCCGCGTTTGGAGTAGATTGTACAGCTCTGGTTTCTGTATCACAGAATGCTCTGGGGAAAGTGCGGAAAAGGACCAGCTGGATTATCGAGGGGTTGTTGGAGCAACTTCCCTACAAGGAACAGTTACAGAGTTTGGGGGTTTTAAATCACAGCAAAACAACTAAGGGCCACAACTAAGCACTGCACTGTTTTACAGGTCCAATCTGATCAGGGTTCCCAGGAGTTTTTTGGGGGTGGAGCCGGAGGAGGGCAGGGCTAGGGGCATAACGCCGGAGAGCCCATCTTCCAAAGCGGCCATTTCCACCAGGGGAACTGATCTCTGTCACCTGGGGCTCAATTGTAATAGAGGGAACTCTCCAGCCACCACCTGGAGGTTGGCAGCTCTAGTCCGGGGTCCTGTTCACAACAAGGGTGTTGGGAGTTCCATACAAAAACTTCATTCTCCTGTGCATGGGGGCCTGATTCAGGTTGGGACCCTGGCATGAAGCAGGGAGAGGAGGTTTACGCTTCCCCTGGCCTGCGTTGGCTCAGTGGTTAAGACGCTGAACTGCAGGCTGGAAGACCAGTAGTTCAGCAGTTCGAGACCCGAGTGCCGTATAACGGAGTGAGCTCCCGTCTCTGACCCCAGCTCCTGCCAACCTAGCAGTTCGAAAGCAAGAAATTGCGAGTAGAGAAACAGGCACCGCTTCGGTGGGCAGGTAACAGCATTCCATGCGCCTCGGCATCTAGTCATGCCGGCCACATGACCACGGGAACGTCTTCAGACAGCACTGGCTCTTTGGCTTGGAAATGGAGATGAGCACAGCCCCTAGAGTTGGATTCGACTGGCTTTCAAGCAAGGGGGAAACCTTTATCTTTACCTTCACTGTGCCCTTTTGGCCAACTGGAAATGGCCGAAGGGAGCCCATCAACAGACATCAGCTTCCCCAGTGCAACAAATAGCACTCCAAGGCCGATGCAAGTTGGAAAAAGGCAGGGCTCTTCTTGTAGCAGGAACTCCTCTGCCTATTAGGCGACACACCCCTAATGTAGCCAATCCTCTGTAAGCTCTTGGAGGATTGTAAGAAGAGCTCTGTAAACTCTTGGAGGATTGGCTGCCTTGGGGAGGGGGGTGTCGCCTAATAGGCAAAGGAGTTCCTGCTACAAAAAGAGCCCTGGAAGGTACGGGGGGGGAGGCTTAAGCCCCTCTTCCTGTGCACCACAGGCGTGAGCCAAACCAGCACAGCCTTCTTACCTCGTGGCTCCTTGCCCAGACAGACACAAAGTGGTCCTGTAAACAGTGTCAATGCGCACACTCAAGTTTGTGCACACCTTTGCCGTAGGATGCAATTCTGGATGCCAGATTAGCCGACTTCAAAAGGGAATTGGGCTGCATTCAGACGGGCAGCTAATCCCACCATTGACCCGACTCTAATTTGATCCAGATCTTTTTTATCCGGCATTGCACGACCAGGCAGCTCCCCTTACCGTGCACGTACTCCGTGGTGGATTGTCTAGATGGAGTCCACCTGAAGGAGCCGTGCGGTCAGGCTTTTTTAAAAATTCTGTTTGCGCACGCGCATCCACACCTCAATGTGTACTTGGAACAGTGGAACAGTCTGCCTCGGGAGGAGGTGGGTGCTCCTTTGCTGGACGTTTTCAAGCGGAGGCTGGGCGACCATCTTTCGGGTATGTTGTAGGTATGCAGGGCTCTCTTTCGGCTACGCTCCTGCAGAGTGCAGGGGGTTGGACTAGATGGCCTGCAAGGTCCCTTCCAACTCTAACATTCTATGATTCTATGACGCCCCTCTCCAAGGAGAGGAAAGGGTGGCGAGGGCCCACGTGTGCCTAAGGTGCCGCCAAGTCCAGCCGACTTATTATGGCGACCCCTTGTGGAGTTTTCAAGGCAAGAGACGAGCAGAGGTGGGTTGCCGTTGCCTGCCCCTGCAAGGTCTGGAGATCACGGTGTCCAGTTGTTGCCCCCCACCCCCGGCGTAGGGGCATTCTGAGGGTCACGGCGTCTGTTCCCCTGCTCAACCACTCTTACAGCTAGGAAGTTTCTCCTGATATCTAGCCAGTAACGACTCCCTCGTAATTTTCACCCATTAGATCTAGTCTTGCAATCCGGAGCAAGAGAGAATAGATCTGCTTCGTCTTCTACATGAAAGCCCTTCAAATACTTGAAGACTGCAATCGTGTCCCCTCTAAGCCTTCTCTTTCCCAGGCTAAACAGACCCAACTCCCTCAGCCTTTCCTCCTTGTAAGACTTGGATTCCAACCCTCTCACCATCCTGGTCGCCCTCTTCTGGACGCGCTCGAGGCTTGTCGACATCCTTCCTAAAGTGTGGTGCCCAAAACTGGACACAGGTGGTGTCAGGTGGAGCAGAGCTGTTCCGTCCAGGCTTCCCCTGTCTATCCGCCATTCTCTGTCCGTATGCTGCGTCACTTCACAAGCCCAGGCCTGTAGCTAGGATTTTTTTAATTCAGGGGGCCTTTAAATAAGTCAGGGGACACCCTGCACAGACACACACACACACACCAAGGGAACATCACAAATAAAATAAAAAATTGGAGGGGGGGCTGGGGGGCAATTGGGGGGCTTTGCAGTAAGTTGGGGGGCTGGGCCCCCAAGATGCCCCACTGTAGCAACAGCCTGCACAAGCGCCCCCCCTCAGTGTCAGCAGCCTCCAACCATTTATCCACCATCCAAGACCAGACATTGTAGGCCGCTGTGCTGTTCCGTGGAAAATATGCAAAAAGAAATACCAGTGATACCATTTCACTGAGATCAACACTCTGTAGCCCGCTTTGAGAGAGGCCCAGTGCTTGGGCTGCCAGGAAGGGGGCCTGGCGGACAGGTCTGTGGAACGGGGAACTCAGGGCACAGCAGCACTGAGGCAGGGAAGGAAGCCACAACACAGCCAGTCGCTTGTCTGGATCTGCCCTGCAGCCGCATGTCGAACGCTTGCACACAGTTCTGGCTGCCATTATCTCCCCGCGGCTATTATGCACCAGAAGAGCAGCAGAGAAGGGCGGTCTTCTTGAAGCTTCACGTTTGGCCACAGAAATCTTCGGCTGTTCTGCATTGCCTTTTCCCTCCGTTGTTTTATGAAACCCTCGTTGGAACAGAAATTCCCCTCCACATTGCATGCTGCTTTCGCTTCCTTTGGCCATCGGGTTTTATGGTAGCCTCCACACTCCATGCTACTTTTGCTTCCTTTGACCGTCGAGTTTTATGGTACCTTCTGCATAGATGTATGGCCTTTCAGGGTGGCTTCACAGTCAGTACAGCGTTTCCCCGGGGTATTTGAATGTGGATTTGAGCTGCAACTTTCCCTCAGTGTTGAGAAAATGTGGAGCAAACGCTAGAAGAAGAAGAAGAAGAGTTTGGATTTATACCCCGCCCTTCACTGCCCAAAGGCGTCTCAGAGCGGCTTACAAACTCCTTTCCCTTCCCCTCCCCACAACAGACACCTTGTGAGGTAGGTGGGGCTGAGAGAACTCTAACACAAACTGTCCTTGAGAGAACAGCTGTGCCAGAGCTTGTGACTGACCCAAGGTCACATCAGCAGGTGCAAGTGGAGGAGTGGGGAATCAAACCCGGTTCTCCCAGATAAGAGTCCGTGCACTTAACCACTACACCAAACTGAATCGCCCCTTCTGGACACCAGTGCTGATTGTGGAAGTCGCTGGCCTCCTTGCCTGGCTTGGGGCGTTCTCGGGATTTCTGGTTGGCCCCCGGATGAAACAAGATCAAGACGGGTTGCCATGTGGGTCTGTCTGTAGCTGTAGAAAAGAGCCAGAGTCCAGGAACACTCAAAGGCTCACAAAATGTGTGGCAGGGAATGAACTTTCATGACTCACTGCTCACTTCTTCGGATACAGCTAGAATGGGAGTCCATCTGTTCTATTTATTGGGAACTGGAGTGATTTTAGATGCCAAATGAAAATAGCAGATGAATGACAATAGCAGGTGAATGACAGTAGCAGGCATGATTGGATTTAGGTGAGATATGCAGCAGGGTAGTAGGCGTGGAGAAATCTGCATTGGTAATGAGACAGGAAACCTAGGTCTCGATTCAGTCCAGGAGGACGCAATGTCTTGAGCTTCGTTCTCAGTTGCAATCCGGCGGTCCCTCTTTCTAATCTCCCTCTGAAATCCTTTTGTAAGAGAACTGCTGCTTTTAGGTCAGCAGCTGAATGTCCTGGATGGAACCGTTTCCTCGTCTCTTAATTTCGGGAGTCCACGTTACACAGTCCTCTTCCCCATCTCTGCTTGATGAGAATGCAGGGCTCTCAGCATTCCCATCCCCACTGGCTCTTTAGGCTCCAGACTGCACAACCACAACACAACAGACACCGGCTCTCTCTTGTTCCAAACTGCAAGACTAGATCTAATGGGTGGAAATGACAAGGGAGTCCATACTGGCTAAATATCAGGAGAAACTTCCTGACGTGGTTGAGCAGTGGAACAGACTGCCTCGGGAGGTGTTGGATGCTCCTTCACTGGACGTTTTTAAGTGTAGGCTGGGCGACCGTCTTTCAGGTATCTTATAGGGCTAGCTTTCGGCTTCACCCCTGCAGAGTGCGGGGGTTGGACTAGAAGACCTGCAAGGTCCCTTCCAACTCTAACATTCTATGATTCTATGAAGCGAATGCAGAAAGAATTGTATTATTATTATTAGCAACAGCCAGACTGGCGTTAGCTGCACACTGGAAAAACAACTCAGTGTTTTCCATACAAGCCTGGAGAACTCGGCTGTGGGATTATTTTTCTGCTGGGTAAACTTTATGCATTTAGTTCTAATGCTCAAACGGAACCTAGTCAGGAAAAAGTTTATTGATCTTTGGTTTTCCATTAGTCTCTTGTCTAATTAAAAATGACATCCTTCCGAAAAATACATTTTTATCACGACCTAATTTATTTCTGACTTCCCTGTTGCATGCTATTAAAATGTCGTTATGTGTAGCCGAGAATGTACATTATTGGCAGAGTCACCCTGTAAAGCTGTGACTGTTAAATGTTCTCTTCTGATCTTCACTTGGCAAGAGGTTTTGGACTTCTCTTTCACATGGTTATCAGTCTCTGTTCCTGAATTCCCTTGTGTTTGTTATTATGGTTCCAAACTGGTTTCTGCGTCCCCTCCGTGGCTGTATTGCTTTGTTTGTGATTTGTTTGTTGGAAAATTTGGAAATAAAAATATATTAAAAAAGAGGATCCCCGCCTGACTCCAGCTTGCCAGTTGCTTTTTGAAAAAGCGATCTGATCGTGAAGCTGCTACCGAACTGAGATGCCTCCCCACGTGGAGAGAGACCACCAGAAAACGAAAACTGAGGACGGAGACACTCACAGAAGGCCAGCAAGGGGACCTCGGAGGAAGCCAGGATTTGCCTGGGAGATCGGCATACTTTGGCGTGCACCGGTGCCATCTAGTGGTGCAATCCAGCCCTGCGGGTGGGAGTCCCTTCCCCGCCAAGGGATGGACGGCTGGACGGCTTTGGCACCCCGGGGTGCTGGTTCCGAAGGCCCAGGGCTCCTCCTCACTTGTGTGTCCTCTCAGGGGCAAACTGCAAAGGCAAGTTCATGACTGGCACCCTGTGCAAGTACTTAGTTGGGGGGGCTGGCTCTTGAGCGTCAAAAAGCTTGTTAGCCTGATCTCGCCAGACCTCGGAAGCTAAGCAGGGTCGGCCCCGGTCAGTGCTTGGACCAAGGAAGTCCAGGGTTGCTACGCAGAGGCAGGCAAATGGCCAACCACCTCTGACCATCTCTTGCCTTGAAGACTCCAGGAGGGATCACCGTAAGTTGGCTGAAACTTGACAGCACTTTCCACCACCCTAAAATTTTTAATTTATTCGCTTAATTCATTCCCTGCTTTTCTCCCTGATGAAGACCCAAAGGGGCTCACACCCTTCTCCCCCTCCTCCAGTTTATCCTCACAACAACCCTGCGATGTAAGTCAGACTGAGGAGTGTGTGACTGGCCCGGGGTCACCCAGCCAGCTTCCATGGCAGAGCAGGGGATTCGAACTGGGGACTCCCAAATTCTGGTGCGACACTTTAGCCACGCTGCCGTGCTGGCCTTCGAACTCCCTTGCATGCTGAGGAACGTGTTGGAAGCTTTTCCCACACATGCTTCCAAAATTCCATGCGCTCTTGCAAAGATCTAAATAGGCCTGAGCCCAAGAGAGACGTTGGATGAATGGGTCCGTCTTGATCATGGATGGCTTCCAGAGGGAACTGGATAAACATCTGGAGCAGGTCCATCCATGGCTATTAGCCGCAAGAGATAGATAGGAACTCTCAGTCTGAGGCAGTGATGCTCTGTACTCTTGGTGCTTGGGTGGGGGGCAACAGTGGGAGGGCTTCTAGCGTCCTGGCCCCACCGCTGGACCTCCTGATGGCACCTGGCATTTTTGGCCACTGTGTGACAAAAGAGTGTTGGACTGGATGAACCACTGGCCTGATCCAACGTTGGCTTCTCTTATGTTCTTATGGATAAACATCTGGAGCAGGTCCATTCGTGGCTATTAGTCACAAGATATAGACAGGAACTCTCAGTCTGGGGCAGGTGATGCTCTCTATTCTTGGTGCCTGGATGGGGGGCAACAATGGGAGGGGCTTCTGGTGTCCTGGCCCCACTGCTGGACCTCCTGAGGGCACCTGGTATTTCTGGCCACTGTGTGACACCAGAGTGTTGGACTGGGTGGGCCTTTGGCCTGATCCATCATTGGCTTCTCTCTTATGTTCTTATGTCTGGGGCAAGGGATGCTCTGTCTTCTTGGTGCTTGGGGTGGGGGGCAACAGTGGAGGGGCTTCTTGTGTCCTGGCCCACTGCTGGACCTCCTGAGGGCCCTGGTATTTCTGGCCACTGTGTGACACTGAGTGTTGGACTGGATGGCCGTTGGCCTGATCCAACATTGGCTTCTCTCATGTTCTTATGGATAAACATCTGGAGCAGGTCCATTCGTGGCTATTAGTCACAAGATATAGACAGGAACTCTCAGTCTGGGGCAGGTGATGCTCTCTATTCTTGGTGCCTGGATGGGGGCAACAATGGGAGGGGCTCTGGTGTCCTGGCCCCACTGCTGGACCTCCTGAGGGCACCTGGTATTTCTGGCCACTGTGTGACACCAGAGTGTTGGACTGGGTGGGCCTTTGGCCTGATCCATCATTGGCTTCTCTCTTATGTTCTTATGTCTGGGGCAAGGGATGCTCTGTCTTCTTGGTGCTTGGGGTGGGGGCAACAGTGGGAGGGGCTTCTTGTGTCCTGGCCCCACTGCTGGACCTCCTGAGGGCCCCTGGTATTTCTGGCCACTGTGTGACACTGAGTGTTGGACTGGATGGGCCGTTGGCCTGATCCAACATTGGCTTCTCTCATGTTCTTTTGTTCTTATCATTTCCAGCAATTCGGTGCTATTCTGTTCTGTTACGCTCAAGAACCGGTCAGTGTTGCCTTTGAGTCAGAGGCAACTAGAAGGTCCGGCTGCCGTTCCAAGGGCCTCATCCAGGCAATTACAGGGTTCCTGGACAGAAAGAGCTGGGGAGGACATCCTCCTCTCACTCCGTGCAGAAGACACAAAAGAAGCAGATGTGCACAGATGTGCCTATTTTGCATGATTTCCTGCAACCACCGTTGTGTCGAGCAGGAACGCAGACAGGGATGGCAGCTGCCGAGAAAACACCTGGATTCCAGCACAGGGCCGGGTGCTGCGGGGGAGGGGGGTGCATTGAAAAGAGCCCCTTTGCAAGAAAGAATGCCGATTGCTGATCCTGCAGAGATGGCGCGGCGGCCTTGAATGGCAGGAAGTGTGTTCATTTCCTCCTCCTCCTCCTGGAGCCACTGCTCAGGAAAATATTACTCAGAGGCCTCGGGCCACTTCACACAGAGCAGCCGAGTCGTTTCGCGCTCATTGCTTCCTGCTCGGCCCTGGAACGGACTCTCCGCAGGACAAGGACAACGGCCCGGCCTCTGGCAGTCTGGGAGCTCAGCCCTGCCTTGACTGCCCCTTTGAAAGGGGGGGAGGGCGGCCGCCTGGGGCCTGGGAGAGACAAGCAGCTGCAGGGCAGTGACTGAGTGTGTGTGAACACAAGAACACCAGAAGAGCCCTTCTGGGTCAGACCAGGGAGGCTCCAGCATCCCATCGCACACAGGGGCCAGCCAGTTCCTCTGGAGGGCCAGCAACAGGGCAGGGAGGCCGAGGCCTTCCCCTGAGAAGGACACCAGAAGAGCCCTGCTGGGTCAGACCAGGGAGGGTCCCTCCAGTCCAGCCTCCCGTCTCACACAGGGGCCAGCCAGTTCCTCTGGAGGGCCAGCAACAGGCAGAGGCCAGGCCTTTGATAAGAGCACAGAAGAGTCCTGCTGGGTCAGACCAGGGGGTCCATCAGTCCAGCCTGTCTCACGCAGGCCAGCCAGTTCCTCTGAGGGCAGCAACAGGGCAGAGGGCAGGCCTTCCCTGAAGGACACCAGAAGGCCCTGCTGGGTCAGACCAGTGAGGGTCCATCCAGATCCAGCCTCCCGTCTCACACAGGGGCCAGCCAGTCCCTCTGGAGGGCCAGCAGCAGGGCAGGGAGGCCGAGGCCTTTGCCTCCTGGTTCTGGGATTCAGAGGTTTAGTGCCTCTGAACATGGAGGTTCCCCCCAGTCACCATGAATCTCTCTAGTCCCCCTCTATTCCTGCAGCCAGCACTCCCTCTTCTGGCAACCAGTTCCACATTTCACTCACTCTCTGTGGAAAGGAGTGTTTCCTTTCGTCTATCCTGAGTCCAGGTGTGTGGCTGGCAATGCCACACTCAGCACTCACTTGCGGAAGAAGAGAAGAATAGGATCAGATTGGATTTATACCCCGCCCTTCCCTCGGAGTCTGAGAGCGGCTCACAAACTCCTTTCCCTTCCCCTCCCGACAACAAACACCCTGTGAGAGGTCTCTCAAGGACTGCTCTTGAGAGAACAGCTCTGGGAGAACTTGTGACTGACCCAAGGTCACACCAGCAGCTGCATGTGGAGGAGTGGGGAATGAAACCCGGTTCTCCCAGATGAGAGTCCGTGCACTTAACCACGACACCAAACTGGCTCTCTTGATGTCCTGGGGGGGGGGTCCTGAGGGAAGCAGGGTCCCCAGAGTGCTGGGGGGGGGGGCAACTGGGGAGCCAGGCCTGTGTGCAGACATGCACCACTGTGCCCCTCCCCTGGCCCACCACACCCTGGTCGCCGCCCTTCACCAGCTCTCTCAGAACCTTTGGCGTGTGGGGCAGAAGTCCCCCATGGTGCTCTCCCCTGCCCCCTCCATTTTCATGGGACACGATCCACCAGGAAGTTCTCCTGCAAGCCTCTGTGAAATCGCATTGAGAGAGCACAAGAGAACTTCCCAGGGGATTGGGCCCAGCCTGCCTGTCTGTTCCCCGTTCTGTCCCCGGCCGTCGGTTCCCTGAAATGACCCCCACCAATGCTCCCGCTAAGCTGTGGAGTCTTGTGAGCAAAAATTCTACTTTGTGAGAGCGACTGGCGCGAAAGTGGTGGGCGAGCCATTTGGCTGCTGCGTCAGTCGGTTGCTCTGCAGCCCTCCTTCCTGAGCGGAGACAAAAAAGTGTGAGCTGGAGGCTAAAAAAGCTGTGAGCTAACTCACACTAACTCAGCTTAGAGGGAACAATGGCCCTCACCCACCCTGCCTCCGAGTACGACCTCTCTGCTCACCTGCAGTCTCCTTTTTTTTTTAAAGCGCCCCTAAAAGAGGCATTTTTATTATTTTTAAGACAATGGCATAACAACAAAACAGACCAAAACACAAAATACAATCACAAACAATACAATACAATACACAATACAAAACCTTAACACTACACTACACAACACCCACAAAATACAACATTCAACATTCACGGGGGGTAAATTTCCCAAAGCAAATCACCCAGTTAGATTCCCTCCCCCTTACCCACATAAGTGTTACCTGCTTTTACTTCTATATCCACCAATTCTATCATTCTATCTTATCCACTTCTAATTTAACACAAAACTAATAATATTCAATATTCAAACCATTAATGGCACCTCCTGATGTACATTTCCCTCCCTCCAAAAGAACCCCAAACCAGCCATTGACCTCACACTCCACAGCATGGGTGGATTTTGTTCACGGATGACGCTCTGATGGCCAACCAGTGTGAGACCCTCCTGCAAGCCCCAGGCACACCCTCCGCCTTCAGCGGCACATTCCCCGTGCTCTGCCATAGCCCCCCTCCTCCTCCTGCTGTCTCTCTGCGCTTCTGGGCTGGCTGGAGAAGCAGTCAGGCAAATATTGCTCAGAACCCTCCGGTCAGACATCACCGGAGCAACTGAGCTGTCTGGCACTCCTGGCTTCCTGCACCGTCCTGGAATGGAATGGACTTTCCTTGGGGCAGGGACCATGAGGCTCCAGCACTGCGTGGAAGATGCGCAGCGTGGGCTTCCCCATCACCACATTCTCACAGCCAGTCCCCAAGCCCCGGTGCAGAGCTCTTAGGTCACAGAGGGGCCCAAGGACTGGCTAGAAAGCAAGTGGGGGAATTTGTCCCCAACAGGTCCTGCCAGACCAGCCTCATTTCCTTCTCTGATCGAGTGAGGAGCTTCCTGGGTCGAGGGAATGCCGTTGAGGTTGTTTGCCCGGATCTCAGTAAAGCTTTTGACCAGGGTTCCCCCATGATGTTCTGATGGGTAAACTGGAGGACTGTGGACTGGACTCTAGGATAGTTAGGCAGATAGGGAACCGGTTGGAGAACCGCACTGAGAGAGTCGTTGTTGGTAGCATTTCCTCTGAACGGAGGGTGGTGTCCAGGGCTCGGTTCTGGGCCCGGTGCTTTTCAATATTCTTTATCAATGATCTGGATGAGGGTGTGGAGGGGCTACTCATTAAATCTGCAGGTGACACCAAACTGGGAGGAGCAGCAAACACACCAGAAGATAGAGACAGAATTCAGCAAGATGTGAAGATGCTGGTAAAGTGGGCAGATGTGAATAAGATGCAATTTAACAAGGATACGTGCCGAGTTCTACACCAGGGTAACAAAAATGGGGAACACGCATACTGGATGCAGGATACACTTCTGGGTAGCAGTGTGTGTGAATGGTTCCCATTGTTAGCATATCTCTCACAGAATGATATATGACCAGCAAATCCCAGCTACACAGAATGGCTTCACCTATGAAGCTGTTTACTAAGGTTCGAGCACTCCTTTAATTCTATTGGTACCACAAATAGCATTTCAAAATTAAGCTTATAAGAAGGTCTCTTGGTAGTGTTAGTTGTTTGCATTAGTTTAAGGATACAGAGTCTCACGGTGTTGTGATATGTTTTGCTATGTAATATTGTTTGGGCGTAGTGAATTTACTGTATATATGGAACATCTTTCATTAAACATTAATAAAAGAAGAAGAAGAGGAAGAGAAGAGATTGGATTTATACCCCGCCCTTCACTTGGAGTCTCAGAGCGGCTTACAAGCTCCTTTCCCTTCCTCTCCCCACAACAGACACCCTGTGAGGTAGGTGGGGCTGAGAGAATCCTAACGCAAACTGCTCTTTCAGGAGCAGTTGTGCCAGAGCTTGTGACTGACCCAAGGCCATACCAGCAGCTGCATGTGAAGGAGTGGGGAATGAAACCCGGTTCTCCCAGATTAGAGTCTGCACACTTAACCACTACACCAAATTGGTTCTCTTGGGGGGGGACAGGACCAAAAACAAGATCTTGGGGTAAAGTTGGACTGAAAGTTAAATATGAGCAGCCAGTGTGGTGCGGCGACAAAAAAGGCTAATGCAGTCTTGAGATGTATCAACAGAGCATAACATTCAAATCACAAGATGTCACAGTCCCGCTGTACACTCCATGGGTCAGGCCGCACCTGGAGTCTTGTGTGCAGTTCTGGGGGCCTCCCTTCAAAAAGGATGTGGACAGAACGGAGCGGCTGCAGAGGAGAGCGACGAGGACGATGGGGGGGCGGCCTGGAGACGGCTGAGGGGCGACATGATCGAGGTTTATAAGATTCTGCCTGGGATTGAGCAGGTTGAGAAAGAAGTACTTTTCTCCCTTTCTCACAATACCAGAACTCGCGGGCACTCCATGGAATTGCTGAGCAGTCGGGTTAGAACAGATAAAAGGAAGTGCTTCTTCACCCAAAGAGTGATTAACACGTGGAACTCACTGCCACAGGAGGTGGTGGCAGCTACAAGCATGGACAGTTTCAAGAGGGAATTAGATAAACATCTGGGGCAGAAGTCCATCAGTGGCTATTAGCCACAGGGTATAGATGGGAACTCTCAGTCTGGGGCAGGAGATGCACTCTATCCTTGGTGCTGGAGGGGGCAGCAGTGGGAGGGGCTTCTGGTGCCCTGGCCCCACTGCTGGACCTCCTGATGGCACCTGGTATTTTTGGCCGCTGTGTGACTCAGAGTGTTGGACTAGATGGGCCATTGGCCTGATTCAGCACTGGCTTCTCTTATGTTCTTATGTTCTTAAGAAGCCCTCTGAGGGACTTCTTGGGAATGTTCAGTCTGGAGAGGAGGAGGTCGAGGGGGGACAGGACGGCTCCCTTGAAGCCTTTGGAGGGCTGTGCCACTCAGAGGAGGGCAGGGAGCCCTTCCCGTTGGCAGCAGAGGAGAGGACTGGCAATCATGGGTTTAAATTAAGGGCGGGAAGATCCCAGCTGGATATTAGGAAAAACTTTTTCCAGTTAAGAGTTGTGCAACAGCGGAATCAGCTGCCTGGGGAGGCGGTGATGAGCCTCCCCCTCGCTGGCAGTCTTTAAGCAGCGGCTGGACAAACCCTTGCCAGGGATGCTCTGGGCTGATCCTGCATTGAGCAGGGGGTCGGACTAGATGGCCTCTAGGGTCCCTTCCAACTCTGTGATTCTATGACTTGGGAATGTTTAGTCTGGAGAAGAGGAGGGGGCACGATGGCTCTCTTGAAGTCTTGGAAGGGCTGTGTCACTTAGAGGAGGGCAGGGAGCTGTTTCTGCTGGCAGCAGAGGAGAGGAGGAGCAGAGGTCCATCAGTGGCTCTGAGCCACAGGGTATAGATGGGAACTCTCAGTCTGGGGCAGGTGATGACTCTGTTCTTGGTGCTGGAGGGGCAGCAGTGGGAGGGCTTCTGGTGTCCTGGCCCCACTGCTGGACCTCCTGAGGGCACCTGGTATATTTTGGCCGCTGTGTGACAGAGTGTTGGACTAGATGGGCCATTGGCCTGATTCAACACGGGCTTCTCTTATGTTCTTATGTTCTTATGTTCTTAGGACGCGAAATAATGGCTTTAGATTAAGAGTGGGAAGGTACTGGCTGTATATTAGGGAAAACTTTTTTCCAGTCAGAGTTGTGCAACTGTGGGATCAGCTGCCTGGGGAGGGGAGCTCCCTGTCCCTGGCAGCCTTCAAGCAGCTTCTGGACAAACACTTGCCAGGGATACTTTGAGCTGAGTTAGTGTGAGCTAGCTCACAGTTTTTTAACCTCCGGCTCACGCAACAGGAAGGAGGGCTCCAGAGCAAAGTAGCTTATGCAGCAGCCCAATCGCTCGTTCACAACTTTAATGCCGGCAGCTCACAAAATAACATTTTGCTCATGAGACTCCACAGCTTAGCTGCTCCTGCCTTGAGCAGGGGGTCGGACTAGATGTGGCCCCTTCCAACTCTGGGATTCTAGGACTGGGAGCGGCTGCCAGGGGAACCTTCTCTCCAACAACGGAGGCTTGTGAAGAAGAAACTGAGAGGAAAGGTAAGGAAGGTCAAATCCCTTTGGGAAGCTTGGAGACTATTGAAAACGACAATCCTGGAAGCTCAGCTACAATGCATACCGCAGGTTAGGAAAGGTACAAAATGGTATTTAAAAAGGCCTGCATGGCTAATGAACAAAGTAACGGCAGCAGTCAAAGGTAAGGAGGGTTCCTTTAAGCGGTGGGAAGCTAGTCTTAGTGAGGTTGATAAAAGGGAGCACAGGACTGTGGCAAATAAAATGGAAGTCTGTGATCAGGCAAGCAAAAAGGGAATATGAGGAGCATATTGCAAAAAACATAAAGGCCAACAATAAAACTTTCTTCAAATACATTAGAAGTAGGAAGCCAGCCAGGGGGGCAGTGGGGCCCTTGGATGACCAAGGGGTAAAAGGACTACTGAAGGATGACAGGGAAATGGCAGAGAAGCTGAATGCATTTTTTGCCTCTGTCTTCACTGCCGAAGATGGGAGGTGCCTGCTCACTCCAGAACTGCCGATTTGGGGAGGGGTGTCGAAAGACCTGAGTTCGGTTGCGGTGACGAGAGAGGTGTGGTACCCAAACTGGACCCAGAGAAGGGGAAATTAACTTTTAAAAGGAGTTCCAGAAAGGAATAACGCAGGACCTTGTAGGTCTGTGTATACCAGGGTGGAACTCAGTGGGGATGCCCCAAAATAAAATTAGGAAGAAAGAGAGTGGCGGTGTCTGAAAACACAAACAAGCAGCTTTACTGCATACAAAATGAAGTCAAAGAAGTAAAAATGTAAAGAATCTACTTTCGGCACATGAGAACGAATTCCCTAAGTAAGCACACACACACCCCAATAAGAGGGCAGACTTACAAAAGGTAGGAGGGAGGAACTTGGGAAGTTTTAGGGAAGGAACACACGGCCTGAGATCCGGGGCTTGAGTGTTCCCTCTAAGCTGAGTTAGTGCGAGCTGGCTTCCAGGTTTTTAGCCTCCAGTTCACACATTTTTTTGCCTTAACTCAGGAAGGAGGGCTCCAGAACAAACTAATTTATGCAGCAGCCAAATCCCCAGCTCACAACTTTAATGCCAGTGGCTCGCAAAGTAGATTTTTTTGGCTCACAAGACTCCACAGCTTAGAGGGAGCATTGGTCCAAGGAGGGAGGGAGGAGCCTGGTTGGTCAGGTAGTGGGCAAACCTGGTACACTTTTCACTGATCTGGGATGGTGTTCATTGGTATTGTTATAGCACTAACTGAGCTTACTATTGCTGAGAAGTATATCTTTGGCCGGTGTAACTCGTGTTGTTATACCGACTTGTCCCATTATCTTCCCTACTGTTGATGTGTTATGCCAATAAAGGTCTATGTATGTATGTATGTATGATCTGGGATGATCTTTCTATGGGGAAGAGTCCCATGGCTGGGGATGGGAACCCACTTTCCAAGGAACATGAGTGGTCCAAGGTAAAAAGTTTGAATCTCACTGGCTGGTGTAGTGGTTAAGTGCGCGGACTCTAATCTGGGAGAACCGGGTTTGATTCCCCACTCCTCTTCCACTTGCACCTGCTGGATGACCTTGGGCAAGCCATAGTTCTGTCAAGAGCTGTTCTTGAGAAAGAGCAGTTCCTGCCAGAGCTCTCTCAGCCCCACCTACCTCACAGGGTGTCTGTTGTGGGGAGGGGGAGGGAAAGGAGTTTGTGAGCCACTCTGAGACTCTGAGTGAAGGGTGGGGTATAAATCCAATCTCTTCTCTTCTTCTTCTTAACTTTTGTCAGACTTTGGTGGGGAAAAGTGGGGGCAATAGAGATGAAGAAGAGAAGAGTTTGGATTTATACCCTGCCCTTCACTGCTCAAAGGCGTCTCAGAGCGGCTGACAAACTCCTTTCCCTTCCCCTCCCCACAACAGACACCCTGGGAGGTAGGTGGGGCTGAGAGAGCTCTGACCGAAACTGTCCTTGAGAGGATAGCTCTGAGAGAACTGTGGCTTGCCCAAGGTCATCCAGCCAGGTGCAAGTGGAGGAGTGGGGAATCAAACCCGGTTCTCCCAGATTACAGTCCGCGCACGTAACCACTAGACCAAACTGGCTCTCGATTAGGTTATTGTGAGCCAAATCTGCAAGGGCACAACCAGTCTGGATGAGCTAAATAGAACTGAGACAGATCTGCACTGACTCAAAAGTCCTGGGTGAGTCAAGTTAGGTCCTGAAACAGGATGGGTGGTAGATTAACGACTTGAGTGCCCTTCGTGCTTGAGCAAAAAAAAGGGGGAAAGGTGAACCAGGCCTTGGGTAATGAAACAGCAGCTTCTTGGGCTGGGCAGACACCCCTGAGATAAGTCAGGGAGGCTATTCCAGTGCTGAAAAGTCTTTTGTGATTGAGACGGAAGTGAAACCTTAGTCAGGTAGGTCACCGTGTTGGACTGAAGCAAGAGGACAAAGTTTGGGTCCGGTCAGACACCTTCAAGCAGGCCAACAAAGTTTAATTCTGGGTAGGAGTTTTTGTGTGCGCGCACACTGCTTATTGTTACTGAAAATCCTGAGCGGGGGGGGGAATTGCACTTGATCAGTCTGTGATGCCAACTCCCCCCCCCCGCCTCTTTCCTGGGCTTCCGTCGCTGCACTCCGGTGCCTTCATGAGACTCGCCAAGTTTCAGGTCCCCTGGCCCTCTGACTCAAAAAGGGGTTGCCTCTTAAAAATACCAGGTGCCATCAGGAGGTCCAGCAGTGGGGCCAGGACACTAGAAGCCCCCTCCCACTGCTTCCCCCTCCAGCACCAAGAATACAGAATACCACTTGCCCCAGACTGAGAGCTCCTATCTATACCTTGTGGCTAATAGCCACTGATGGACCTCTGCTCCATATGTTTATCCATAAGAACATAAGAGAAGCCAATGTTGGGTCAGGCCAATGGCCCATCCGGTCCAACACTCTGTGTCACACAGTGGCCAGAAATACCAGGGGCCATCAGGAGGTCCCTCAGTGGGACCAGGACACCAGAAGCCCTCCCACTGTTGACCCCCCCAGCACCAAGAAGACAGGGCATCCCTTGCCCCAGACCGAGAGTTCCCATCTATACCCTGTGGCTCATAGCCACAGATGGACCTCTGCTCCAGGTGTTTATCCAATTCCCTCTTATAAGAACATAAGGGAAGCCAATGCTGGATCAGGCCCATGGCCCATCCTGTTTAACACTCTTTGTCACACAGTGGCCAGAAACACCAGGTGCCCTCAGGAGGTCCACCAGTGGGGCCAGGACACTAGAAGCCCTCCCACTGCCACCCCCACCCCTCCCGCACCAAGAACAGAGTGCATCACCTGCCCCAGACTGAGAGTTCCCATCTATACCTTGTGGCTAATAGCCACTGATGGACTTCTGCTCCATATGCTTATCTAATTCCCTAATAAGAGGGGGACCCCACTGACCGAGGGGGTCTCAGCTGGAGGAGGGGGCGGGGTCCTTACAGGAAGTCCCACAACTGATGGACACCTTAAAAACTGGCAGATCACCAGGCCCAGGTGGCATACATCCCAGAGTTCTGAAAGAACTCAAATGTGAACTTGTGGGTCTCCTGACAAAACTATGCAATCTATCACTAAAATCTGCCTCCGTTCCCGAGGACTGGAAAGTGGCTGATATAACTCCCATCTTTTAAAAAGGGGTTCCATAGGAGATCCGGGAAATTACAGGCCGGTCAGTCTGACGTCAATACTGGGTAAGTTGACGGACTCTGTTATTAAAGAGAGAATGAGTAGGCACATTGATGAACAAAAGTTACTGAGGAAGAACCAGTATGGACCCTGTAAGGGAAGATCTTGTCTCACTAACCCTTTAGGGTTCTTGGAGGGGGTGAGCAAACATGTGGACGAGGCGGACCCAGGGGATGCTGTTTCCCTAGACTTCCAGGAAGCTTTTGATACAGCTCTCCAGGGTACATATGGGGAGAGGCGGTCCCTCAGGTATGTCAGTCCCAGGTATGTACGGTTGCCAGCAGTGTTCCCTCTAAGCTGAGTTAGTGTGAGCTGGCTCACCGTTTTTTAGCCTCCGGCTCGCACATGTTTGTCTTAGCTCAGGAAGGAGGGCTCCAGAGCCAACTGATGTATGCAGCAGCCCAATCGCTCGCTCACAACTTTAATGCCGGTAGCTCACAAAGTAGAATTTTTGCTCACAAGGCTCTGCAGCTTAGAGGAAGCGCTGGGGGGAGGGAGGTGTCTGGCAGCCCCAGCCAGGCGTGACGCGGCGCTTGCAGGTGAGGAGCAGGCCTGCCTCCCAAAAGACAAGCCGGGCTTTGCTTGGCTGTCCCTGCTTGCCAGAACTGCCGACTTCTTTGGGCAGGGATTTCCTGCATTTCCAGGAACGTTACGCCGTCAAATCATCACCTGAAACATCTGGTAAGTCCTGGGACATTCAGATACCTCCCCTTGTAGGAGACGGCTGCTCTGTGGTGCTCGGTAACTGAAACACAAGTGTTTTTGGGGCAGTGCGCACAATTGCAGTGGCCATTTGTCACACTGTGCAACGCACGCCCATCACAGGGGTTTTTCTTCTCCCGAAAACACCCATTCTCACCGCAGCCCAGAGTTCTTATACCTGATAGTGTAATTCACAGACGCTTCAGAATATGGTCTGCACAAACAGACACGCAAGTGTTGCCAGCTCTGGGTTGGGAAATACCTGAGATTTGGGGGGTGGAGCCTAAGGAGGGGTGGGGTTTGGGGAGAGGAGGGAGGGGCTTCAGGGGCCTTTTCCTCCAGGGGGACGGATCCCTCTTGCCTGGAGATCAGGTGTAATCCCTGGAGATCTCCAGCCACCAACTGGAGGCTGGCAACGCCAGTCATTGGCCAGAGAAAAAGCGAAGTGTTCTCACAAGCTTGCCCATTGGGAAGGTGTAAGTCAGAAGTCTGGAAATGCCCCGGGCTTCAAGTTCTCCAGCCACCACCTGGAGGCTGGCAACCCCAGCGTGCCCACTGAGCCAGGCTGAACTGGCGGGGGGGGGGGCTGGGGGCCAGAGCGGCCTGGTTCCTGCAGGCCGCATCCCATGGCAGGAAACACCTGGCTTGTCTGGCGGAAGCAGCCGGCGCCATCTGCTTCCTGCCCTTCCGGCTTGCCCTGGGGATGTGGCCAGCGCATGAGGGGAGGGGGAGAGAGAGAGGGGCCCATGCGGGCAACGTGCTCAAACCGGATCTATGCAAAAGTGACCGCTCTGCAGGTGGCCAGACCTCTCCACCTCCCCACCCCGGTCTTTACTTTGCTTAAAAACCAGTGCTTCCTCTGAGCTGTGGAGTCCTGTGAGCAAAAATTCTCCGTTGTGAGCTCCTGGCCTTAAAGTTGTGAGCGAGCAATTTGGCTGCTGTGTCAATCCGTTGGCTCTGGAGCCCTCCCCTTCCTGAGCTAAGGCAAAAATGTGTGAGCCGGAGGCTAAAAAACTGCGAGCTAGCTCACACTGACTCCGCTTAGAGGAAACAGGGCTGAGAACCAAACCAGCGACCAAACCCACCCCACTGACCTCCGCCCCAAGAAACTCTTCTTCCCTCGGGCCCGGCTGGAGGGCGGTGTTGAGAAGTTCATTGCATCTCTCCGGCCAGAGAAAATATGAAATCAGCTCAGTCTTAACCAAAAGAATTTGGGTTTCTTTCTACTCTTGGGGCTTGTCCATCTAATTACCCAAACGTTTCCATCTTAGGTTTTTATTCTGAGTTGCGCCTCCTCACAATGGATGTTGGAACGGCTTGTTGTGTCGGTGTGGTGGGGAAGCCTCTCTTGGGTTGCCAACTCTGGGTTGGGGAAATTCCTGGAGATTTTGGGGGTGGAGCTTGGGGAGGGTGGGGCTCATGGAAGGGAGGTGTCTCAGGAGGGCCCAACGCCACAGAACCCGCTTTCCAAGGCAGCCATTTTCTCCAGGGGAATTGATCTCCGTCCTCAGGAGTTCGGTTACAGTTCCAGGAGATCCGCCTGGAGGCTGGCAACCCATGAGAATGGATGAATGGGGGGAAATCCTTTTGTCTCTTCCTCCTCTGCTTGGGACTCTGCTGCCTGACTGTTTGCCAGAGCCTTGGAGTACGGACCAATGCTCCCCCTAACCTGTAGAGTCTTGTGAGCAAAATTTCTACTTGGTGAGCTACCGGCATTAAAGTTGTGAGCGAGCGATTGGGCTGCTGCATAAATTAGTTTGCTCTGGATCCATCCTTCCTGAGTGAAGGCAAAGATGTGTGAGCCGGAGGCTAGAAAACTGTGAGCCAGCTCATACTAACAGGAGAAACTACGGCTGAGGGGTGACATGATCGAGGTTTATAAGATTATTCATGGGATTGAGCAGGTCGAGAAAGAAGTACTTTTCTCCCTTTCTCACAATACAAGAACTCCTTGTGGGCACTCCATGAAATTGCTGAGCTGTCGGGTTAGAACGGATAAAAGGAAATACTTCTTCACCCAAAGAGTGATGAACACAAGGAACTCACTGCCACAGGAGGTGGTGGCAGCTACAAGCATGGAGAGTTTCAAGAGGGAATTAGATAAGCATATGGAGCAGAAGTCCATCAGTGGCTATTAGCCACAAGGGATAGATAGAGACTCTCTGTCTGGGGCAAGGGACGCTCTGTACTCTTGGTGCTTGGAGGAGAGGGCAACAGTGGGAGGGGCTTCTAGTGTCCTGGCCCCACTGCTGGACCTCCTGAGGGCACCTGGTGTTTTTTGGCCACTGGGTGACACAGAGTGTTGGACTGGATGGGCCATCGGCCTGATCCAACATGGGCTTCTCTCTTATGTTCTTAACAGATAAGAATCTTTCGACACTCCTTCATGGCTGCCCTTCCCGTTCTCCATCTCCTTCTGACTTCTTGGTTGCCAGCCACCCTTTTGGTTGTCGGTGGAGCCCAAGGAATAGGAAATCTTGAACCATTTCAATTTCTTCACCATCAGCCTTGAAGTTGTGTAATTACCCAGTAAGGTAAAGGCTTATCTTGCTTGAAAGCCAGTCAAATCTGACTCTAGGGGTGTGGTGCTCATCCTCATTTCTAAGCCAAAGAGCCAGCACTGTCCGAAGACTTCTCCGTGGTCATGTGGCCAGCATGTCTAGATGCCGAGGTGCACGGGATGCTGTTACCTTCCCACTGAAGCGGTCCCTATTTATCTGCTTGCCATTTCTTACTTTTGACCTGCTAGGTTGGCAGGAGCCGGGGACAGAGAAGAGAGCTCACTCCTTCGTGCGGCACTCGGGTCTCGAACCGCTGAACTACCGACCTTCCAGCCTGCAGTTCAGCATCTTAACCGCAGCCCCCAATTTCCCAGTAGTCCCTACTATTTGTCTTCTTGATGTTCAGCTGTAATCCTCCTTTGGCCCTTTCTGCTCTTTACAAAATTATGCATGGCACAGAGAACGTAGAGAAAGAAGGACTTTTCTCCCTCTCTCACAATAGAAGAACTCAAGGGCACTCAGTGAAATTAATGAGCAGTAGGTTTAGAACGGATCAAAGGAAGTACTTCACTCGAAGAGTAATTAATACGTGGCATTCACTGCTGCAGGAAGCGGTGGTGGCTACAAGCACAGACGGCTTCAAGAGGGGACTGGATAAACATAGGAAACAGAGGTCCATCAATGGCTGTTAGCCACAAGGTAGAAATTGCAAGGAGATAAATAGGTACCGCTTTGGTGGGAAGGAAACAGTGTTCCGTACGCCTCGGCATTTAGTCATGTCGGCCACATGACCATGGAAACGTCTTCGGACAGCGCTGGCTCTTCGGCTTGGAAATGAGCAATGCCCCCTAGTCAGATTTGACTAGCTTTCGAGCAAGGGAAACCTTTACCCTTTACCTTTTATAGATGGAACACTCTGTCTGGGGCAAGGGATGCTCTGTCTTCTAGGTGCTTGGGGGGGCAGCAGTGGGAGGGCTTCTGGTGTCCTGGCCCCACTGCTGGACCTCCTGATGGCCCCTGGTATTTCTGGCCACTGGGTGACTCAGAGTGTTGGACTGGATGGGCCATCAGCCTGATCCAACACGGGCTTCTCTTATGTCCTTATGAATTGGATAAACATCTGGAGCAGAGGTCCATCAGAGGCTATGAGCCACAAGGTATAGATAGGAACTCTCAGTCTGGGACAAGTGATGCTCTGTCTTCTAGGTGCTTGGGGGGGGGCAGCAGTGGGAGGGCTTCTGGTGTCCTGGCCCCACTGCTGGACCTCCTGATGGCCCCTGGTATTTCTGGCCACTGTGTGACCCAGAGTGTTGGACTGGATGGGCCATTGGCCTGATCCAACACTGGCTTCTCTTATGTTCTTAACCTTCATCAGTAGTTGTTTTAAGTCTTCACTCTCTACTGCCAGTAATGTGATGTCATTCCAAATATCTCAAATTGTTAATAATCCATCCACCAGTTTTCACTGTGCCTTCATCTAAATCTAATGAAGCTTTCCTTATTATATGTTCTGCATACCCTCAATGTATGGTTGTGTTGTTCTTCAGTCGCACAGTCGAGTCCAACTCTTCGCGACCCCGTAGACCACATCACACCAGGCCCTCCTGTCTTCCGTTGTGCTCCGGAGTTTGCTTAATTTCATGTTCGTTGAATCGATAACACCATCTAACCTTCTCATCCTTTGGCCTCCCTTTCTTCTTTTAACCTTCGATCTTTCCCAGCATCAGGGTCTTCTTCTCCAGGGAGTGCTCCCTTCTCATTTTGTGGCCAAAGTATTTGAGCTTCAGCTTCAGTCTCTGGCCTTCCAGGGAACAGTCAGGGTTGATTTATTTTAGGACTGATTTGACCTCCTTGCAGTCCAAGGGACTCTCAAGGGTCTTCTCCAGCACCATAATTCAGTGCTCGTAACATATAGTACACACAAAATAATAACAATACTGCATAGAACATGTGCCAAATCAAGCACAGTTTTTAGATGTAGGAAAAATGCAGAGGTGAATCAGGAGGCATGGCATTTACACCTCCACCCCGCCTGCTCCTGACAATGGACCCCCTGGCACCTTGTTTGGGACTGGAATGACCAAAGAATGGCCAGGAGTTTAATTTCTCACTGAATCCACTAGAGGGCACTGGTACGTCTCCATTAGATGCTTTGGTAGGATCATAGAATCATAGAATGTTAGAGTTGGAAGGGACCTTGCAGGTCAGCTAGTCCAACCCCCTGCACTCTGCAGGAGCGTAGCCGAAAGATACCTCTACATACCTACATACCTACAACATACCCAGAAGATGGTCGTCCAGTCTCCACTTGAAAACGTCCAGCGAAGGAGTATCCATTACCTCCCGAGGCAGACTGTTCCACTGCTCAACCACTCTTACCGTTAGGAAGTTTCTCCTGATATTTAGCCGGTAACGACTCCCTTGTCATTTCTGCCCATTAGATCTAGTCTTGCAATCTGGAGCAAGAGAGAAGAGATCTGCTCCGTCTTCTACATGACAGCCCTTCAAATACTGGAAGACTGCAGTCATGTCCCCTCTAAGCCTTCTCTTTCCCAGGCTAAACAGACCCAACTCTTTGAGCCTTTCCTCGTAAGACTTGGATTCCAACCCTCTCACCATCTTGGTTGCCCTCTTCTGGGCACACTTGAGCTTGTCAACATCCTTCCTAAAATGTGGTGCCCAAAACTGGACACAAGACTCCAGGTGAGGCCTGACCATAGCAGAATAGAGTAGAACTACCACCTCCCATGACCTGGACGCAATGCTTCTGTTCATGCATCCTAAGACTGCATTAGCTTTCTTCACCGCCACATCGCACTGCAGGCTCATTCGCCTTCCTTTCCATAGTTTGTTTAGCGACTACTTTATCTAAACAAAGTTTGAGTCCAGTCAGGCACCTTTAAGGACAACAAAGTTTAATTCTGGGTATCAGCTTTTGTGGGCATGCACACGTATCTGCAGAAGTGGTGGCGGCTACAAGCATGGACGGCTTCAAGAGGGAGTTAGATAAGCATCTAAGTAGCTAATGTCACTCCCATCTTTAAAAAGGGCTCCAGGGGAGATCCGGGAAATTACAGGCCAGTCAGTCTGACATCGATACCGGGTAAGTTGGTGGAAACTGTTATTAAGGAAAGAATGAGTAGGCACATTGATGAACAAAAACTATTGAGGCAGACTCAGCATGGGTTCTGTAAGGGAAGATCTTGTCTCACTAACCTGTTAGTGTTTTTTGAGGGAGTGAACAAACATGTGGACAAGGGGGACCCAATAGATATTATTTACCTTGACTTCCAGAAAGCTTTTGATACAGTTCCTCATCAAAGGCTCCTAAGTAAGCTCAATAGTCATGGGATAAAAGGACAAGTCCTCTTGTGGATCAAAAACTGGCTTATAAATAGGAAACAGAGAGTGAGTATAAATGGAACACTTTCTCAGTGGAGGGTGGTAAGCAGTGGGGTACCACAGGGATCAGTACTCAGTCCAATGCTTTTTAACTTGTTTATTAATGATTTGGAATTGGGAGTAAGCAGTGATGTGGCTAAATTTGCAGATGACACAAAGTTGTTCAGGGTGGTGAAAACCAGGGAGGATTGTGAGGCACTCCAAAGGGATCTGTCAAGAATGAGTGAGTGGGCGACAACGTGGCAAATGGGGTTCAATGTGGCCAAGTGCAAAGTGATGCACATTGGAGCCAAAAATGCTAAATATAAATACATGTTGATGGGGTCTGAACTGGCAGAGACGGACCAAGAGAGAGATCTTGGAGTCGTAGCAGATAACTCAATGAAAATGTCTAGACAGTGTGTAGCTGCAATAAAGAAGGCCAACGCTACGCTGGGGATTATTAGGAAGGGAATTGAAAACAAATCAGCCAGTATCATCATGCCCCTGTATAAATCATTGGTGCGACCTCATTTGGAATACTGTGTACAGTTCTGGTCACCACATCTCAAAAAGGATATTATAGCATTGGAAAAAGTGCAGAGAAGGGCAACTAGAATTATAAAGGGGTTGGAACACCTTCCCTACGAAGAAAGGTTAAAACGCTTGGGGCTCTTTAGCTTGGAGAAATGACGGCTGAGGGGTGACACGATCCAGGTTTATAAGATCGAGGTTCCGCACACGAGCACGGCCACCTTCAGAAACGCATGATGCGTGGATTCAGGTGGGGTCGCTGATGTGACGCTCCCTCTAAGCTGCAGAGTCTTGTGAGCAAAAATCCTACTTTGTGAGCTACCGGTATTAAAGTTGTGAGCGAGCAATTAGGCCACTGCATAAATTAGTTTGCTCTGGAGCCCTTCTTCCTGAGCGAAGACAAAAATGAGTGAGCCCGGGGCTAAAAAAACTGTGCGCTGGCTCACACTCACTCAGCTTAGAGGGAACACTGGTCGCCGTGTTGGTCTGAAGGAGCAGAACAGTCCAGCCAGCAGTGTTCCCTCTAAGCTGAGTGAGTGTGAGCCAGCTCACAGTTTTTGAGCCTCCAGCTCACAAATTTTTGGTCTCAGCTCAGGAAGGACGGCTCCAAAGCAACCTGATTTCTGCAGCAGCCATATTGCTCGCTCACAACTTTAATGCCAGTAGCTCACAAAGGAGAATTTTTGCTCACAAGACTCCACAGCTTAGAGGGAACATAGCCAACCAGGCAGCTTTAAGGCCAACAAAGTTTTAATCTGAGGATATGATTTCAGGTACACGCTTATCTCCAGAATTAAATTTGGTTGGTCTTCGAGGTGCCCAACTGGACTCAAGATTCTTGTTCTATTGATGCATGGTGCAATCATTTTACGCTACGGTCACATCGATTCCTGTCTCCACCCGTATTCCGCCAGCAAACTCTCTTGACACACTGAGCTGTGAAGAGTCCAGGTGAGCTTTTTATCTGCCTCCCTCCCCCCCACCCCCAGTGCCCTGCCTCGCCCGTCTCTTCCACAGACTCCTCTGCTCTGCAGATCGTTTGTGATGGAAAACCAATCCTGCAGGCCAGCCCTGCCACACTTTGCATCCAGCGTCTCCCCCACTGCTGCCTCCCTGCCAGGAGGAGAAAGAGAATGTGCCTGACCCCCGCCTCCCCCCACACCCTACCAACCAGCAAGTTTGGGCCCTCTGCCCTTTCCAAGAGACCCTCTGGTCCCATCTGTCTCCCCTGCGTCCTGATCCCGTCGGAGGCAGGCCTAGCCCTGGGTGCTGCTGGACCAGCGTTCCGCCCCGTGGGGCTGGCTCCCACCTTTCATTCGGACCGACGGCCGCCCGCCCAGAAGGGGAAACAAGGCCCAGATCGGGGGCTGCCTTTGGAACTGGACGGCAGGACTTTCGGCTGTAGGTCACTCCCCTTCTTCAGCCAGGAAGTTGTTTCCAGGCCCTCCTTGCGGGTGTCAGAAGGGCCAGCTCCCGGGCCTCTTACGAGAGGCTGAGCTTCCCTGCAGGGGTGGTGGGAATGTGCCAGAGAGAGAGAGAGAGAGAGAGAGAGAGAGAGAGAGAGAGAGAGAGAGAGAGAGAGAGAGAGAGAGAGAGAGAGAGAGAGAGATGGCAGACAGGTTTCCCTCCCTGGGGCACTTTCAGCGCAGGAGTCTGGCTCAGAAACCAGGAACCACCTGCTGCGATGCCATCCTTCCTCTACCAGGGACCTCTGGATTTCAGTGGGCCTTTGCCGGTGAGTGAGGGATGCCAGCAGCCTCCAGGTGGGACCTGGGGATCCCCCGGGAATTACAGCTCCTCTCCAGACCGCAGAGGTCAGCTCCCCTGGAGAAAAGGGCTGCTTCAGAGGGTGGGCTCTGTGGCCTTGTGCCCCGCTGGGGTCCCCGTCTGTCCCCAAATCCCCAGGAGTTTCCCAGCCTGGATCTGGCAACCCGGATGGTGAGAGGGTTGGAATCCAAGTCTTACAAGGGAAGGCTGGAAGAGCTGGGTCTGTTTAGCCTGGGAAAGAGAAGGCTTAGAGGGGACATGACTGCAGCCTTCAAATATCTGAAGGGCTGTCATGTAGAAGATGGAGCAGATCTCTTCTCTCTTGCTCCCGATTGCAAGACTAGATCTAATGGGTGGAAATTACAGGGGAGTCGTTACTGGCTAGATATCAGGAGAAACTTCCTAACTGTAAGAATGGTTGAGCAGTGGAACAGTCTGCCTCGGGAGGTGGTGGATGCTCCTTCCCTGGACGTTTTCAAGAGGAGACTGGACAACCATCTTTCGGGTATGTTGTAGGTATGCAGGGCTATCTTTCGGCTGTGCTCCTGCAGAGTGCAGGGGGTTGGACTAGATGACCTGCAAGGTCCCTTCCAACTCTAACATTCTGTGATTCTATGACCATCTTTCGGGTATGTTGTAGGGCTGTCTCTCAGCTTCGCTCCTGTGGAGTGCAGGGGGTTGGACTAGATGACCTGCAAGGTCCCTTCCAATTCTAACATTCTATGATTCTATGACCATCTTCCGGGTATCTTGTAGGGCTCTCTTTCGGCTGTGCTCCTGCAGAGTGCAGGGGGTTGGACTAGATGACCTGCAAGGTCCCTTCCAACTCTAACATTCTATGATTCCCTGTGACTCTGTGCTCTGCTCTGGGCACGTGTGAAGATGCCATCTAGAAACAGAAGAGAAAGGAGACGGGATCAGGCAGAGGTTTCCCTCTCCTACTGGTAGGAACACTGTGAGCCAGCCAATGATGGGGCAGCTGCTTGGGTTACCAACCTCCAGCTGCGGCCCCCTGGAATCACAGAAGATCTCCAGACGGCAGTCATCAGTTCTGCTGGAGCAGATGGCAACTTGGGGGTGGGGGGGAATGACTCCATGGCACTGTTATCACTGCTGAGCTGTGCCCCCCCCCCCGCCGCCTGTACTGAAGGTTTGGCTCCCCCACAGTGGTGAAACCCTCTCTGAGCCTTATCGCTTCTTATCCTCTGCAGATTAAAGGTCCTTTTGTAGCACAAATGGTCCACAGTCCAGACCACCAACCTCCATCTTTCAATGGAACCGGGACGTGTAGCTCGGGGTGGAAGGGGGGACGGAACGCATCGGGCTCCGCGTGCCGGCGGAAGAGAGTTGCAGCTGCCGAGCGGTGCTCGGCTGCAGGCATGGAATCGGGGGCTAACCCTGAAGAGCTTTTCCGGAGCCCTCTGGGAAGAATCCAGAGCCGCGCTTGGCACAAGGGTGTGTCTGCCCCAACCGGAGCACACCTTGGGAAGATCTCCCACTTTACAGCTGATCCGCAGGCTACAGAGAGCAGTTCCCCCTGGAGGGAATGGATGCTTTGGAGGGCGGGTTTGGTGACATCGTACCTTTCTGAGGTCCTTCTGAGCCAGTTTGGTGTAGTGGTTAAGTGCACGGACTCTGATCTGGGAGAACCGGGTTTGAGTCCCCACTCCTCCCCTTGCAGCTGCTGGATGACCTTGGGCAAGCCATAGTTCTGACAAGAGCTGTCCTTGAAAGGGCAGTTTCTGTAAAGAGCTCTCTCAGCCCCATCTACCTCACAGGGTGTCTGTTGTGGGGAGGAGAAGGGAAAGGAGTTTTTAAGCCCCTCTGAGACTCCAAGTGAAGGGCAGGGTAAAAATCCAATCTCCCCCCCCTTCTTCCCCCAGCCATGTCCTAACCAGGCTCCATCCCGAAAATCTCCAGAGCTTTCCCAACTCAAACCTGGTGACCCTACATAGGCTTGCCAACCTCCAGGTGGGACCTGGGGATCACCTGGAATTACAGCTCATCCCCAGACTATAGAGATCAGTTCCCCTGGAGAAAATGGCTGCTTTGGAGGGCGGACTCTATATGGCATTGTACCCCGCTGAGGCCCCGCCCCTCCCCTCCCCAAGCCCCGCCTTTCCCAACTCCACACCCAACCAAATATCCCGGAATTTCCCAACCTGGAGTTGGCACCTCTAATAGCGCAGCCAGTTGTTCATGGCATGTTGGAAGAATCATGTGTGGGGGGGAGCGAGTTCCAGCTGCTTCCAACATGCTCCATATTTACCCATGTAGACGCTCCCTCTAAGCTGTGGAGTCTTGTGAGCAAAAATCCTACTTTGTGTGCGACTGGCATTAAAGTCGTCAGTGAGCGATTTGGCTGCTGCATAAATTAGTTTGCTCCGGAGCCCTCCTTCCTGAGCTAAGGCAAATTTGTGTGAGCTGGAGGCTAAAAAACTGTGAGCGAGCTCACACACCAACTCAGCTCAGAGGGAAGCTACAGGACTTCCGGTGGAGCAGTCAAAGTGGGATTGGGTCCAGGCGTGGGATACGCAGGGGATCTCTTGCACAGCTCAGACCTCCCGGAGACTAAGCTAGGCTGGACTCGGCCCCGCCCTGCCCCATGACTCCGTCTCCCGAAGTCCCCGACTCAGCTCCACGAGGCTCTGCCGGGCACGGAAAGAGCCGGTCACGTAGGCCGGGGGGGAGGAGGGTGGGAAGCGTGAGCATCGCCCTTGTCAAGGGGAGGCCTCCGCCTGCCAGAAGAAGGAAGGCCTGGGAGATCTGGAGCCCGGGGGGCAGACATCACCGGGGGGTGTCATTCCCCCCCCACGCTCCTGTCCCTTTTAGTGTCGCATGACCCCCAGTAAACTTTTCTTGGCATGACATGGCATGGTGACAAACTGACGGGAGCGGCACCCCTTTTGGTGGCGCATGGAGCACACTACTTTGGTCTCCCCATCTGCTCCAGTCAGGCAGGCCTGGCCGGGTTCAGGACCGAAGGAGACTCTGTTTTCCAGAGGCCCCAGCAGGCAGGCGGAGTGTACCGGCAGCACCTCCGCTTTCACATGGCTGGGGAGGCTCTGGAGGGTGGACTCCATGGCACTGTACCCCACTGGGGGCCCTGTCCTCCCCAGGCTCTGCTCCCAAATCTCCAGGAGTTTCCCAGAATCCCAACCTGGGATCCCAACCTGGGATCCCTGCGGGTGGGCAGGAGGGACCTGGACGCCCCAAGTCAGCCGTGCTGGTCTGTCGTAGCAAAGCAAAACAGAACTGGCCCAGGGGCACCTTAAAGGCCAGCCCCACTGTTGTTCCCAGTACGAGCTTCCGTGAGTCACAGTTCCAGAGACAGTCTGGCGTAACGGTTAGGAGCGCGGACTCTAATCTGGGAGAACCGGGTTTGATTCCCTATTGCTCCTCCACGTGCAGCTGCTGGCGTGACCTTGGGTCAGTCACAAGTTCTTTCAGAGCTGTTCTCTCAAGGGCAGTCCTCGAAAGAGCTCTCTCAGCCCCGCCTGCCTCACAGGGGGGTGTCTGTTGTGGGGAGGGGAAGGGAAAGGAGTTTGCAAGCCACTCTGAGACTCCTTTGGGTAGTGAAGGGCTGGGGTATAAATCCAATCTCATCCTCTTCTGCTCCTTCTGCCGCCCCCCCCGTCTCTGAGTGGACTTTTATCTGGGAGAACCGGGTCTGATTCCTCTCTCCTCCATATGCGGCTGCTGGTGTGACCTTGGGTCAGTCACAAGTTCTCTCAGAGCTCTCTCAGCCCCGCCTACCTCACAGGGGGTGTCTGTTGTGGGGAGGGGAAGGGAAAGGAGTTTGTCAGCCGCTCTGAGACTCCTTTTGGTAGTGAAGGGCGGGGTACAAACCCAATCTCTTCTTCTCTCTTCTTCTTCTTCACTTCTTCAGACAGACAGGTGAAGGAAAATTGTACTGGGAAATCTTACAGGGTAAGGTGGGGGCAGCAAGGAGTCAAGGCTTGGGGTGAAGTGCAGCAAGTTATGGGACAGTTAAGACCCAGGCTACATGTTATGACTGCCACAGGTCCAACCCATGGCCCCCAATGCCAGTTTGTAGGAAACTCCGGCTCTTTAAGAATTGCCACAGCAACAAGGACAGTTACCAGGGGATCAATGCTCCCTCTAAGCGGTGGAGTCTGGTAAGCAAAAATTCTACTCCGTGAGCTACTGGCGTTAAAGTTGTGAGCGAGCAGTTAGGCTACTGGAGCCATCCCCTTCCTGAGCTGAGACAAGAATCCATGAGCCGGAGGCTAAAAAAGGGTGAGCTGGCTCACACTAACTCAGCTTAGAGGGAACACTGCAGGTGGTCTTGTCCCCACTCCCGTCCCCCGGATAACAACACATCCCTTCTCAAGTGCTGAAACAGCCATGGGGGGGGAGGGTGTTGTTGCGTGCTCCAACTCAGTAGGATTTGGGCATAACCTCTTCCAGAACATCTCTCTACTACGTAGGGCCTTGTAGACTAAGATACCAAAGGGAAGAGCTGGTGGCAGAGGCAGAAGCCAGGGGCAAAGAGGAGGGGGGGGTGCCGGACAACTTCCCAGAGGGCCTCAGGAGCCGATAATTTGTTTTGTGGCCTTAGGGCAGGTGAAAGGCTGGGCAGAGAGGAAAGAGACCTGAGCAGACACGGGCAGGGGTTGGTAGCCAGCATGGCCAAAGAGAGGAGGAAGAGGAGGAGGAGGAGGAGATTGGATTTATACCCCACCCTTCATTCAGAGTCTCAGAGCGGCTTACAAACTCCTTTCCCTTCCCCTCCCCACAACAGACGCAATGCTCCCTCTAAGCTGTGGAGTCTTGTGAGCAAAAATCCTCCTTTGTGAGCTCCTGGCATTAAAGTTGTGAGCGATTTGGCTGCTGCATAAATTGATTTACTCTGAAGCCATCCCCTTCCTGAGCCAAGACAAAAATCCATGAGCTGGAGGCTAAAAAACTGTGAGCTAGCTCACACTAACTCATCTTAGAGGAAACACTGCCTGTGAGGTGGGTGGGACTGAGAGAGCTCTCCCGAGAACTGCTCTTGAAAGAACAGCTCTGAAACAACCATGGCTTGTCCAAGGTCATCCAGCAGCTGCCAGTGGAGGAGTGGGGGAATCAAACGCAGTTCTCCCAGTTTAGAGCCTGCCCACTTAACCACTATGCCAAACTGGTTTGCTAGGAGGCTGGGGGAGACCTGGGGTTGAGGGGGTCTGGGGATGAACTTCCCACAGGGATCTTGTTGCCACTTGGGGTCCTGTCCCCCCACTCCAGAAGACAGCAGAAGACAGGAGGGCCTGGCGTGATGTGGTCCATGGGGTCGCAAAGAGTCGGACTCGACTGGGCGACTGAACAACAACGACAACGCTGCCTGCCTGCCTGCACCTTCTGCTCTCCTCGGCCTCTTTGGGACACACCAGGGAGCTACCTTATAGATGGGAGCGATTTCTGCCCTGGCAGGGCCCCCCCCCCCCGCGATTCCCTTGAGACAGGGCTGTGGGCCCCTCCCGCAAGTCAAATCTAATCAGCCTGATGGAGCCTAGATTAGCCAGACAGGTGACCATTTAAATCAGATGAGAGAGGATTTCCTGGGGTGAGGGTGGGGGAGGCTACTTCGGTCCATACCCATCTGCTGCCCTCTCGCTGTGAAGGCAGGAACCCGGGAGCCGTGCTGGCACATGGGTCTCTGCCCGGCCACGAAACCAGAGAGAACACAGGGTGTCCCCAGGTAGGTGAGGAACATCTAGGCGGCTTGACAAATGCATTTGTGAAATAAGCTTGTCAAAGTGAGGCATCGAGGCCTGACCTCTGGGGAGTTTGGTTGTCAGAGCAGAAGAACATCGGTGGCCCTTGGCCACGAGGTTTAGGAGGAACACTGTCCGGTGCAGTGATGCTCAGTCTCGTTGGTGCTTAGCAGACAACAGTGGGAGGGCTTTTGGAGTTCTGGCCCCACTGGTGGACCTCCTGGTGGCCCCTGGTATTTTTGGCCACTGTGTGACACAGAGTGTTGGACGGGATGGGCCGCTGGCCTGATCCAACATTGGCTTCTCTTATGTTCTTAATTTGGATGCTATCGTTGGCATATTGTATTACGTTCTTATAAGTGGGAATAGGATACACATCTGGAGCAGAGGTCCATCAGTGGCTGTTAGGCACAAGGAAAAGATATGATCTCTCAGTCTGGGAGAAGTGAGGCTTGGGGGGTCAACAGTGGGAGGGCTCCTAATGTCCTGGCCCCACTGCTGGACCTCCTGGTGGAACCTGGTATTTTCGGTCACCGTGTGACACAGAGTGTTGGACTGGATGGGCCACTGGCCTGATCCAGCATTGGCTTCTCTTATGTTGTTATGATAGGGACTCTCAGTCTGGAGCCAGTGATGCTCTGTATTCTTGGTGCTTAGGGTGGGGGACAACAGTGGGGGGCTTCTGGCCCCACTGCTGGACCTCCTGATGGCACCTGGTATTTTTGGCCACTGTGTGACACAGAGTGTTGGACTGGATGGGCCATCAGCCTGATCCAACATGGGCTTCTCTGGTGTTCTTATGTCTGGGGCAGTGATGCTCTGTCTTTCTTGGGGCTTGGTGGGGCACAGTGGGAGGGCTTCTGGAGTTCTGGCCCTGCTGGTGGCCCTTGTTACTCCTAAGGAGGTTGAGTATGACCTCCCCCCAAGCCTGGGTCCGTCTGCAAGAGACACCCAGGCAGTGGAGCTCCTTGGCTGGCCTTCCTGTCCCTTGATTTCTCCAGTTTCCTTGAGGAGATCTCTAGTCCTTCCCATTCTATTGTTTTCCTCTATCACTTTTTATTGTTCATTCAGGAAAGCCTCCTTATCTCTCCTTGCTGTTCTCTGGAAATCTGCATTCAGCTGGGTAAATCTTTCCTCTTCACCTTTGCCTTTCGCTTTCCTTTCTTTCCTCTGCTATGTGTAAAGCCTCATCAGGCAACCACTTGGCTTTATTGCATTTCTGTTTCTTTGGGATGGTGCTGGTTGCTGCCTCCTGTACAATGTCACGAACCTCCGTCCGTAGTTCTTCAGGCACTCTGTCTATCAAATCTAGTCCCTTAAACCTGTTCTTCACCTCCACTGTGCATTCATAAGGGATGTGATCCAAGTCAAACCCGAATGGCCTGGTGATTTCCCCAACTTTCTTCAGTTTAAGTCTGAATTTTGCAATGAGTAGCTCATGATCTGAGGCACAGTCAGCTCCAGATCTTGTTTTGACTGGATAGAGCTTCTCCATCTTTGACTGCAAATGATATAGTCCATCTGATTTCAGTGCTGCCCATCTGGTGATGTCCATGTGTAGAGTTGCCTCTTAGGTTGTTGGAAGAGGGTGTTCACTAGGACCAGCGTGTTCTCTTGACAAAACTCTGTTAGCCTTTGCCTGGCTTCACTTTGTTCTCCGAGGCCAAACTTGTCTGTTATTCCGGTTACCTTTTGACTTCCTACTTTAGCATTCCAGTCCCCTGTGATGAGGAGGACATCTTTTTTTGGTGTTTGTTCTAGGAGGTGTTGTAGGTCTTCATAGTACCGGTCCCCTTCAGCCTCTTCTGCGTCAGTGGTTGGGGCATAGACTTGGATTACTGTGATGTTGAATGCTTTGCGTTGGATTCAGACTGAGATCATTCTGTTGTTTTTGAGATTGCATCCCATTACTGCCTTTCTCACTCTCTCGTTGACTATGAAGGCCACATCATTTTTTCTACAGGATTCTTGGCCACAGTAGTAGATATAATGGTCTTCTGAGTTAAATTCGCCCATTCCCGTCCACTTTAGTTCACTGATTCCCAAGATGTCAATCTCACTTCTGACCATGTCAAACTTACCTTGATTCATAGATCTTACATTCCGGGTTCCTGTGCAGTATTGTTCTTTGCAGCATCAGACTTTCCTTTCACCGTCAGACACATCCACAACTGAGCGTCCTTTCGGCTTTGGCCCAGCTGCTTCGCTCTCTCTGGGGTTACTTGTACTTGCCCTCTGCTCTTCCCCAGTAGCAAATTGGACACCTTCCAACCTGAGGGGCTCATCTTCCGGCGTCATATCTTGTAGCCTTTTGTTACTGTCCATGGGGTTTTCTTGGCAAAGACACTAGAGTGGGTTGCCGTTTCCTTCTCCAGTGGATCACGTTAGGGAATTTCAGGCAGCCCGATATATTCCAGTTCAGGAACTGTTCCCTAATAGTTTCTGGTCTGACATTTCAGACAGAACCGTTTTAGTCGCGGTTCCCTACTGGAATATATTTTCACTTTCAGACAGAAATGCTTCTGTCCCATTAGGGAAGCGTTTCTGAACCGTTTACCTGCAAACTGTAATAGCGGGAGATCTCTGGGTCTCACCCGGAGACCGGCAACCTCACCCACAGGATGCCAAATGTGCCTGGTGGCTTCCCTTCCCCCCTCCTGAAAAATGGGCCCAAATAGTTATTGGACTGTCTGACCAGCTATACAATGCAGGTTGCAGCAATACAAAAATGTATCCATATGTTAACACAATATACTGTACAAACTAAGCCAAGCTTTGGCTACATAAAGTTCTTGTTGTTCAGTCGCACAGTAGAGTCCGACTCTTCGCGACCCCATGGACCAGATCACGCCAGGCCCTCCTGTCTTCTGCTGTCCGCTGAAGTTTGCTCAATTTCATGTTCGTTGCATCGATGACACTGTCTGACCATCTCACCCTTTGCCTGTCCCCTTCTTCTTTGACCTTCAATCTTTCCCAGCATCAGGGTCTTCTCCAGTGAATGCTCCCTTCTCATTGGGTGGCCGAAGTCTTTGAGCTTCAGCTTCAGGATCTGGCCTTCCAGGGAACAATCAGGGTTGATTTCTTTTAGGACTGACTGATTTGATCTCCTTGCAGTCCGAGGGACTCTCAAGAGTCTTCTCCAGCACCACAGTTCAAAAGCATCTATTCTTCAGTGCTCGGCCTTCCTTATAGTCCAACTCTCGCAGCCATACATTACTACGGGGAATACCATTGCTTTGACCACGCGGACTTTTGTTGGCAGGGTGATGTCGCTGCTTTTTATCATGCTGTTTAGGTTTGCCATCGCTTTCCTCCCAAGGAGCAGGCGTCTTTTAATTTCATGGCTGCAGTCACCCTCTGCCGTGATCTGGGATCCCAGGAACGTGAAGTCTGTCACTACTTCTACGACTTGTTTTTTTTCCTTGTCGCCCTTGTCCCAACTTTGTGGTGCCCCCTTCGGCCCTGGTGCCCTGAGCACGTGCCTAGCCTGCTGAATGGTTAATCTGCCGCTGGTCCCACTGCTGCCCTCTTGGAAGATGTGTGGCATTTCATGCTGAGACGGGAGGGTGTTTGTGCCAGCATCGACCAATTCCCCTTTTCACATTTTCCTCCATGCGCGGAACCCTGGGGAAGAACGTTCCTAACCTTTCCATGATTCATCGGCTCCTGAGAGCTTAAAAATGGTCTTGGTGGATCAGCCCCCTCATTGTGTTTCCGACAGCAACAGGCCGGGGGGGGGGCGCTCTGGAAACTCAGAGTGTGGGGGGGCCCTGTGGGCAATGACCCGGTTTGACCTGCACTCAGCTCCAGCTGCTCAGGCAAATGCTGTCTCCGAACTCGGCCGACAGGA